>JAUMHM010000016.1:25532398-25560913 GCA_032362435.1 Melikaiella ostensackeni | reverse complement strand
AGAAATTTTGCACTCAAAATTTAGCATAAACTCTCATGATTTTTAAACGATTCCAATCCTATTTGTTTGATTCACTTTTAACTTCATAAACAGGGTAGCCGTTTTAATCCAGGAAAAAAATTCCTGGACATTTCTCGATTTCTTCCTGGTTCGCAAAAATTTTTCACGGCCATTGAAATTCAAAAATTCGAACTCTTGAAGCTAAAAAAACTGTTATTTGACGTAATCAAAACTTAACTGCAAATTAAAGCACTTAAATTGGAACTTTTTTGAATTTTGAAGTTTTAAAATTGAAACTGAACAAATTTTTAATTTAGAACTTTTTAATTCAAATGCTCAATAAATCAGACGTATAAAATGGAAGCTTTCAACACTCTTCAATTGAACAATTTTGAATTTCAAAGATTTCACAAACATTCAAAAAGATTTCAGAAATTTTGCAAAGGTTTCAAATATTTAAACATTTTTGAGACGTCAAAAATTTCAAAGATTTAAAAAATTTCAAAAGATTACACAACGAAGTTGAAAATTTTCACAAAGATTTTAAAGATTTCAAAGATTTCATAAGGATTTCAAAAATTTCACCAAGATTTGAAACATTTAAAAATATTTCAGAAGATTATGAAGATCTCAAAAGATTTCAGAAGATTTTAAAATATTTCAAAAACATTTCAGCAATTTCACAAAGATTTCAATTATAACAAAAGATTTCAAAGATTTCAAAGACTTCAAAATATTTTAGAAGATTTTAAAGATTTTAAAGATTCCAAAAGATTTCAGAAGATTTTAAACGATTTCACAAACATTTCAAAAATTCCACAGAGACTTCAATTATACAAAAAGATTTCAAAGATTTCAAAGATTTCAAAAGATTACAAAGATTTCATTAAGATTTTAAAGATTTCTGAAAGATGTCAATAGATTTCAAAAGATCTAACAAAGTTTCTGAATAATTCACGACGATTTAATAAATTTCACAAAGATTTCAAAGATTTTAAAGATTTGAGAAAGATTTCCAAAAATTTCAAAAGATTTCAAAGATTTTAAAATATTTCAATTGGACAATTTCAAATTAAATTCCGCTAAAATGCAAAAATTTTAATGTTTAGCTTTCATAAATTATAAAGATAAAAGATTTCTGGTTAAGAACATATTACCATTCTCAATGCTCTAAAATGAAGAAGAAATCAATAAATTTTTGAATGTTCAAAATTATATCATCTTAAGAAATTTTAAGTTTGAAACATTAAAAATTGATCGATTTTATTTTTTTCAAACTTAACAGTTTTTAAATTAGAAGCTGAATTATTTTAAGTCGTTTCAAATTAATAATATTGCTCAATTGTTATTCATAAATCAAAATCCAACACTTTCGCTTACAAATTAATTTTTTTTTTTTAATGGAACAATCAAAATTGTAACGATCAAAGTCTAAATGCAGCACTGAAATTTCAACGATTGAAGGCTTCCAATTTCAAACAATTCACATACAAATAGTTTAGTTTTGAATATTTGATTTATAATTGTTCATTTTGAATGTGAAGTCAAATATTGCTAAATATTTTTAATTTTGTTCTTTTTTTCAATTCAAAAATTTCAAATTGAATAGGTTAATAGTGAAATCTTTTAGACTAAGACAATATTTGAGTAGAAATTAAATAGCAAAAAAACGTTTAATTATGAATCTATTAATTTTAAATTATTTGAAGATTGAAAACAGTTTATGAAGTTTCAATTGGACGTTTACATTTGTTTAATTACTGAGGCTTTCGAATTGAAACATTTGTATTTTTATCTTCAACATCTGTAAATTGTTTAATTTTGAACAGATTCTGCATAGTCTTGTAAAATCATTGATTAATTTATATTTACAGAACTTGAAAACGTTTTTTATAAAAAAAAAATCAATTTCAAACTCTTTGAATTTTCAATTGCTTAAGTCTTCAAAACTTCATTTTGAAATTCTTAAGTTGGAAATGTTCGCTTAAAGAATGAAGACCTAAAATATAAGATTTTTAAAGTAAAAGGTTTTAGAATTAAGCGTTGTAAATTTAATGATTTCATAATTGAAAAAATTAACAATCGAACGTAGTATTAAAAAAAAAATGAAATCGAAGTTATTTTGAGTTACATCATATGTGATATGAAATTTGGGATGCGTCAAGTGATCGGTTAGATTTTCCTTCTCAAAATTTGTAAAATTCCCGGTAAAAAAATAAATTCACTGTAATTTTTAGGAGTTTTCCGGTCTCAACAAATTTCCGGTCCTTTCCCAGTTTCCCGATTTCCCGGTCCAGCGGCAACCCAGCCAAAACTCCACAAATCCTCAACAAAACTCACCATCAGCTTCCTTGACAAAGGTAATTCCATCAAAGATTTGAATGTCGTTGGACCTTGCAGCCCTCGAAAGAGAATTTGCAGCCTTAATAGCAAGGCAACTGAAGAAGTTTTCGTCCTGTTCTAGGCAATCCAAATCCTTACCACCCTGAACAACACCAGCTTCCGGTGCCGGAAGGGCAGCGGCCGCCGCGACTGCGAGTGCGGTAATAAAAAACTTGTACATCTTGTACCTTTAACTCGAATTGACACACCGAGAGAAACTGACACGCCAAGACCGTTCGGAAAATTTCGGAGCTGTGTGACCTGGCCATGGCTGGAGCTTCAATCTTTATAGGTATTCCAGGGTTCCAAGACCCCCACTACTCTTTACGTGTGACAAACGCACACGTGCACGCATCATCGGTACACTCATCTCCGCGCATCCACTCAGCCTAAGACACCTCCCCACATAACTTTCTTCGATAATTTTTTAAACAAACGATTTGGCGTCGCGTCTCGATTGGGCGGTTCCTTTCTGCCCCTTCTTGACTCGCTAGTCAAGATTAGGATGGTCCGGGGTCTAGTATTTGGGTCACAAGGGGAAGGTATTTTTCAAATGCTATTAAGAATTTGTCAGAGACGCCAGTATCGTTGGTTCCCAAATTGGAATCTTGTTAGGTGGTTCAAGTTCTACTTTGAAGACGTAATCTCCAGTAAATTTTACACCATTGACGATGTCTGAATTCTTGCATATCATTGGTGCCCTGCCCTTTTATTCACGTTATGGTTTATATCGTGTTTTAGAAAATTCAGTTCTGCATCTTCATAAGAATGTCTTGCAGTTTGGTATCCTCATGACATAAAAAACTGATGACATTCCGAAGAACCATAATTTACCATATCTGTCCGAATTTAACAAATTCTTTGGTATATCTAAAGAAAGCTGTAACTCCAGTTTGGAAAATTAATGTGGCTTTAAGTGTACTTCTTAACGAGACTCAATGCAGCATGTACTCGTATGATTTCATTGATCAGCTTTGATTCTCAAGTAATTAAGTTACATTACTTCGGTGCTAAAACTGAAGATTGTGATTGATGGGACCGCAGTTGAGAAAATCTGACAAGGTGTTAGGTCTAGTTCTTTGTCAAACCCAGTGAAAACATATATTTATTAGAAAACCATACTCTTTTTTATTCTTTTCTTAAAGAACGAAATCTACTTTCTTACGAAAAGTTTAATATACTAAAAAAGAACAAACAAAATCCACAAATCAAAAATAGACTTCGAAACTACCTACTTTACGGCTAATGAGAGACAAATATACAGTAAATGTACAACAAAATGAAAAACGAGGAAGAAAAATAAAGAGTCGTTGTTTATCTTCTTCTTATCCTACCGATACGACTTCACTGAAAAATCAGTAAATATTCTCTTCGAGGTTTCTCTCTGCGAGTCCTCAGGTAGTCCTTTTTAAAAATCCAAGTAGCCCACATAAATTTTCTGAAGGCTCATAAACTTGCTTCTGTAAATATAATCAAAGTTTTCCGAAATATCAAGGAAATACAGAGATTGTCTTGAAAGAGTAGGCCCAACTCGACATGTGGCCAACAAATTAGGTAGGAAGGATTCTTTATTGAAGTTCACGCAGCGGGTTTATAACGCAGTGACCAGATGTAAGAGTTTCAAGTTTAAACCTCGTTTTCTTCAATTTACAAGTTAGCATTTTTAGATTTGTCATCAGAGGAATACTGTATATAAAAATAAATATATTGGATGTCACAAATTGATATATGTATGTAAATAAATAATAATTTTTAAAGTGTTAAAAGAGATTAGTTTTATGAAGGTTTCATGATGACGCGACCTTAAATGTTCTAGCTGTCGTATTTCGGTACCCTCAAGGTTCGACTGTCATAAATTAAGTCGTAAAAAAGGACACGAACCTCTGAGATGTTTTCTAGAGAAGAAATCATTCAAATAATACCTTAAATTTGACTGAAATAAACTCGGACTGGCCTTAGATATTCCAGAGATTTTGTTTCGGTAGGAATATTTAAAGAAAGTTGCGACCTGAGTTTGAGAAATTGATGTCGACTCAAGTTTCCTTCTTAACAAGACCCAATGCTGCCTGCATAAAAGATTTAGAGTTTCGTTGATCAGATTTCATTCTCAAATGATCAGAATACACCACTCCAGTGCTTAAAGAAAACTAAAGATTGTGATTGATGGGACCTCAGTTGAAAAAATCAGTCAAGGTGTTAGGTCTAGTTTTTTGTCAAACTTTGTCAAAATAACAACAAGCAAATTTTTGCAAATTTAAAGAATACGAAAAAAGAAATCATTCTATCTGAGGAAAAAGTCACCTAATCTCATGTCCTATTGTTCTCTCTTGTAGATACAGCACACCCTCATCCTCTATCAACCGCAAACACCAATGTTTATTTCAAAGCTCGTAAGCAATACCACAAAATAATTAAGAGAAGTCTTAATGTTCCTCTACATGTGAGGCTATCTTCTAACTCATTTGACCCATAGCCATTGAGCCTGAGCGAATAGACCTTGGTAATGACCGAAGTGAAACCACATCACGTATTTTTCACAACAACGCTTGTTCTAAAAAAGTCTCAGGTAGCCGAGTTTTTTTTCATCGTTGATTAGTCACGAAGTGGAAGTGTCTTCCTCTTGTCATAATAGTTGTTGAGATGAATAAATCTCTACTAAAACGTGAAGTGAAGATAGGTAGATCTGTTCATTGGATGTACCGCACATCGACAGAGTTTCTTGCGGATGCGTTTGCGTTATGCATATACGAAGAGAATAGTCGTTTACTCAGGCATTACAAAGTTAAGGCCGCACCTGTCGTGGTCGACTCTCGACAATAATTTCTATAGACTAGTGACAGAATAGGTACAGTGTACACAACATTGTTATAAGCTCTGAGAAGCTGCTGGTTTTATACCATATTTTTGGCTACCATATTTTTGAAAATGTCCCTGATTTTTTTTCTTCTCGTGGAGGAAAGAGTTAAACATGGAATGATTATAGCAGGGTTGTGATTGATAAACAAGATTATTGTTGGGTCGTAATAGAATTTTTGATTCCTGAATCTGTTTTTTAATAAACAAATGTTTGCAATCGGTTGGATGCACCAGAGGAGATTGCCTTGACCCAGAGAACACAACCGGTAAGTTGTGAACCCAAGGATTACATGCCAGACTGGTTTTCTTATATAATCAAGCACGCCTTTCTTACCTTCCTTCTCATTCCAGTTAAATAGTCTAGCTTTGTAGTTAAGGTAATCTATTTTATGGTCTGGAGCTGATTTACGTTTTAGATTTAGGAAGTTCGGTTGTTATGTCTGGAGCGAATAACTTTTTTTTTTAGCCAACTGCAATTTGCATGAAACCAGTAATTTTCAACCTGATTTTGATATTAGACTGCTTAAGTACTTTGATTTACAGTTTCTGTTGGTCCTAATTCTCTATTACAATTATATGGGTAAGTAGGGCAGTTTCGTGTCAAAGGAATCAATACTTACCAAGTTATCAATATTATTGATTGTGTTGTAGAATAAATCGACAAGTATCATTTTTTTAGTGTTTCATAACATAATCCATGCCAAAAAAATTAATTTTATCATCGCAAATTACAAAAAAAATAACTATTAGTGCCCAAAAAATTCCTTCGAAGCATGCCCACATATGCTCGAGGCATAGTTTACAGCCCAATAGGGGATATTTAGTGATCTATTTAAAAATGTATGCTCAATGGTCTTAAAATTTATCTCAAGAGGTATAATTTGCACTACTAAGATTTTAATTTGAGTGTAATATGAAAAACAACATGTACTGAAATAGGAGTGTCCACGAAAATGTTTTTGTGTTTACGTCGATACATAAACGGCTACTATTCGTCTATTAGGAATAGCTTTTTGGGTTCGATGGTGGTGTCAAATTGAAGAAAAAACATCTCATTACTCACCCACAAAGTTTCAAGAATAAAAATTGAGAACTTTCATCGCAAACTAAGAAAAAATACAAGAAGACGTTGCCTATTTTAACTTTTATCCATCGACGTAACTGGCAATAACTTTTATATTTCGGAATATTATTAAATGAATGAATGATAAGAAGATATACTGGAGCAGGATGAAACAATTTTCTAAGGGATTTTAGGATCCCTCTCATTTTAGAACTTTAGAAAGACAGTTTATGATGCTTTCCATTAATGTAACATCCACTGACGTAACCTTATTTTTTGCTTCTCCTCAGGAAAATCTGATAATAAACTATATAGGAATTTGCACAGATGTCCCGAAAATTTTTTGCAATAAACGTAATGAAAAGTAAGGTTTTTATATCAATAATTTTAGTTCATATACGAAGATAACAAAATAAGAAAATATAATATAAAATGGTAACGTTATGATGTTAGATTTATTTTTAAAAAATTTTACTTTGGAAATAAATTTTATGTTTTTTTTGTATTAGATAATTATTGTGTGTTTTTCTTTCTTCTTTTTGCATATTTCATTGCATTGCCCAATTTCATTAATCAATAAGCATTAGTTAGAGGAATATGGAAAATGTAAGATATGTCAAAATGCTCCATAGGAGTGCTACAAATAAGTTTCTAGCGTGACTACTTTTACAATTTCTTTTCCTTAGTACTACTAAATCTAACTTGAACTACGAAATTCAACTTTGAAAAAAAAAAAAATAATTTCAAAAGTGCCCCGTGTGTGGAGGATTACGCATATATGTATTGAAAATTTATTATCTCGGAATATTGACACCTGTTGTTTGTATTTCCTCAAAATATTACATTTTTTCTGAATTATCTTGGAGTTATTCAATAGATATTTTTTTACAAAAATTAGTTACGTATTTTACTCCGTATTTTTTGCGATAATTTATAATCATTTCAACTCGATAAAAACATCCCGCAATTTTTTCTTGTTTTTTTTTCTAATTCTGTAGTTGTATTAAAATTTCGTTTTTGAAATAAGTTGAAAGCTACAAAAATTATGCTAAAAATAAGGCAAGCAACAAAATTATTATTGCAAAAATAATTGAAATTCATGTTTCATTAAATGCTAAAAACTTCTCATAAAACAATTAAACTTGTTTTAGAATTCTTTTTTTCATTTTCAGGGTGGAGTTCTATAGATACACGCTATAAACTGTAAAATATAAGTTGAAGAACTCAAAAATATACATTCATTTGGAACAAACGTTTAAAAATGACAGAAAGTGCATCTTAAGAGAATATTTCACAATAGAATATAATCGATTATCATTAATTTAATATTTTTTTATATTATTTTTCGGAGGACTAACAATTTCTCAGATGCTGTTTGTTGGAAAAATGAAAAAAAAGTCCAGAAGATATTAAGGGTATTAAAAAAGATATTACAAAAGATGGAAGATATTTAAAAAATATTCATTACTTCTAACCTTATTCACAGTTTAAAAAATTATAAAATCTTTTTTATTCTTACCATGTCTCCTTATAAAATTGAATTAATTTCGATCGTCATAGGGTTATTATTCGAAGAATTTTAATGTCTTTCAACCTACTTCACAGAAAAAATATTCAAATGAAGAAATTAAATTAAAATTCTTCTGTAACTCGTGTGGAAAAAGACTCGTTTAGCAGTTTTTGGAATGCTGGACCCCGTCAGGGGCCCACGTGGATTTTTCATAGGTGAAGACCGACGAGAGCCCCCGAAGGGGGATCTCCTCGCTCGCCCTCATAGTCAATCGTTTCCGAAAGAGGCGTTAATATATTTATTTTTTTGATTTCTAAATTTTTTATACATAATAGCAATAAATTTATATTTGGCACTTTCTAGCATTACGGAAAATTCCGTTATAGTAGAAAATTCGTATATATTTATTAAAATATGCTTAAAAATGATGAGGAGACCATTTTTAAAGGTACTTCTTAAATTAAAAAATTTACCTTCGGGGCAACTGCGAGGGGCCCACGAGGGCTTCTCGACGGCAACCATAAGGGCAACCACAAGGGAAGTCCATGCTGAACCCTTATGGATTAGCATGTCGTTTCCATGAGGCACCACGCCTGGATTGTCCTCATGGGCCCCTCATGGCCTGAGGAAAATCAATTTGGGCACCCCACGCTAATAAGAAACCACCCTAATAAGAAATTTCTTAGGAATAAAAAAAACTTTAAATCTCCGAGAAATAAAAACGACCAAATTTGTACACGAATGTGTGAAACTACTTCGATTCAAAATCGGTGATTGATCGAGGTACTGGTTTTGAATTTTTAATTTTCAAACAGCTATATTTTTTGCAATAATTATATAATTTTTTTTCAATTTCAGGGAATACCTTTTTCATCAAAAACATTACCTGAACGAAATATGTAAATCAATTCGCTCATGTAGAGCAAAGTCGCTCACCCCCAAATTTATATTTCAAAATTGAATATCAAATTTCCTATAAAGAAAAACAAAAGATTATCGATCGTTTTAATTAGTAGAGCTGTTAAAATTTATTGTGAAATTTATTTGGTGCGAATTTATTGGTGAGGAACTTTACCCTACTGACCGACTTTATTCAGTTTTGCGGTACTTCATAAACTTTACGATTTTGATCAAACATTTTTGAAAGTATTATATTGGCTTATACAAGTTTTTGAAATAATTATTCGAATAAAATTCAAAATTGGAACAAAAATTGGAAATTCCTCGTCCAAAGTTTTGTGGCGGGTAGATGTGAGATCTATTCAACTACCTTGTCAATCATGAATAATCTGATGTGTTAGAAACTTAAAGATGATACATATACAATAATTGTTCAAGCCAGATACTAAAAATGAAGAATCTAACCATTTCACGAAAAACAGAGAACTTTAATAACTTTATTTATGCATTATTATACTAGTTTACTTGAAAAAACCTGTTATTTATATCAATAGAGAGAGACCAATGGAGTTTGTCTCAAGACATGAAGATTTTTGTTATGCCTTGGCTAAAGGCCAATAAAAAAGGGACCAGATAATCTGGACTTAAATTTGAAAATGAACTTTTCGTTCAATTTTTAAAATAGCTACTTAAAAGTGAAAAAATCAGAATCTATGGGTCTTAATGACTATAACCACCTAAATCTTGCTTCAAAAAGATTAATATTGTAGTTATTTATAAGGATCTGCTGAACCGTAAGAAACACAGAAAAAAACAAGTGTAAAAGCAACAAAAAATGGAATAAAATGGATCTATTTAATATGCATATTGTATAATGAATTTACGAAATTGTTTAAACATAAAAAAGGGTTCGCTTTTATGATGGTAATTATGACCCTTTTTGGCAAGGGCAGGTAGGCATTGGAAATCTTCTTCCCGGTTCATGAGATAAATAAATTCTGGCTCTGTCTCATAAGCCAGACTATCAGAATGTCTTCAACAAGTCTTGAAAATGTCTTGATTGCCTCTCATCAAGAAGAGACCCAAGGCAAAATATTTTTACACCGGAAGAGGGAAAAAGATTGAGGAAGGAACAAAAGAAAATAGCAGTATAATTACAGTAGATTTTATCTTTTAAGCAATGGTAGAAATAAGTGTTGAAACACCTAATACTTTTAAAAGTTTGATGACCTTTTATTTAAATCCTATCAAATATATACTACCATTATGAAAATATAACCCATGACTTAAGATTCTAACATGTCTTCTAAAATCTAAATAGAAGCGTAGGCGATCATCGAGAACAAAGAAATGATGTTGGCCATCGATTTGGAGATCAATTAACTGTTTCTGGTGAGTCATCATTAGAATAAAAGTTGAATTTTTTATTCTTCTTTTGTTCAACTACAGTCCATAAAAAGTATCTTTATAAACGTTCAATGAAAAATCTAGTTTCTATCAATAAAATACGTAGCCGCATATCCCATTTTGAAATAAAAATTCTGATTTTCATGTATTGCTTCTCAAATTAATTTATGCATTTTTATGAGGCTCAGGATAAGTCATCGAGGTCAAATTTCAAATGATGCGCACCTTTAACCGAGTGAAACCTTATGTCAAATTGTGTGTGTAACCGGGTGTGCTTCATTGTGCTCCATTGATGGATCTGTTTAAATATTTAACAGCGCCTCTTTGGTTTGACATCTACTTAACGGTACCCTGTCTTTGGTGATGAAGGAAATGTTTCTGCCATTGTTTTTTCTTTATCACATTTTCTTCTTTTGCGATTAAGTGACCTCTAATTTTTGGAATTCACTTTCGATTTTATCCGCAATCTTCTGTGATGGCGAATCAGAGAGCATTTCTCGGTAGAGCGCACAGTGGGGCAAAACGTCAAAAATTTGTTTCAAAACAGCCTAGAACCCAGAATTCTTAATCGATTCCGGTATTTTCGATATTTATTTTTATTTTAATTAAACGTTCCTCAATTAAAAAATATTTGATACAATGTTCTAGGCAATTGTCCGGATGCATGTGTGTGTGTGTATGTTTCATTGATGATTAAGGAATCTATGATCATTTATAATATTTTAAAAATCAGTTTTATAGTAAAACTTTCTTCATTAACATAATTCAAAGTTGATGCAAAAATAGAAAAGACTCCTTGATTCGAGACGAATCGATTGACCTATAATATTAATAAATTTTACTGAAGAGTAAGGAAGTTATAGTCATTTTGATCATTTATCGTATTTCATAAATGTGTTTTTTACAGTATAACTTTTTTCATCAACATAGTTCAGAGTTGATGCAAAAACAGAAAAGACTCCTTGATTCGAGACGAATTGACTGGCCTTTTGTATTTTTGTATTTTTACTTCCTCTATGAGGAAGCAAATATATGTTCTGATTAGTCATAATGAGGAAGCAAAGTGCTCATTAAAAATGAGCACCATACAATTATAAATTCAAACAAAATGGAAACACCTGAGATCGAGTTCACAGCTAGTTTTATTTATTTCACTTCTGTGCTAATAAATAAAGTGGAAAAAATCATAATTTTTACAAATTTATTTTCAATCTTTCCGAAATTAATTCATGAAATAATTGAATTTATTTTTATAAATAAATCTTATGGACAGATTTCAAAGTTTGTTGTTCCATAATTCAAAAAATATTTTATTTTTGCAAATCTACTTTGCATTCCACCGTTGGTGAAGCACAATAAAAATGTTGTAACCAATCAATATTTGTTAATTTTGTAAACGAACGATATCAACGAAAAAAAAAACGAATTTTCAACAAAGTGGTTCAACTTTTTACTAAGCAATTCAATTTTGACCCCAAAAAAATGAAATTTCCACCAAAAGAGATGAATTTTCAAACTAAAAAAATGAATTTTCAAATAAAAAAAAAGAATTTTCATTCTAGAAACAAAAAATTTTGAACAAAATCGTGAAATTTTCAAGCCAGGAAGATCTATTTACGACAAAAAGGAATAATTTTCAACAACAAAATTCAATCTTCAACCAAAACAGACTAATTTTCAAGCTAACAGTTGAATTTTTAACCAAAAAATATGAAATTTCTACCAAAACAGATTCTTGAGTTTAAAAAGAAAAGAAATTTAAACCAACTTGTCAAATTTTAGAGCCAAAAAAATAAATTTTTTACAAAAAAGTTCAATTTCCAAAAAAAAATTTTTCTCAACCAAGTAGTTGAATTTTCAACCAAAAAAATGGATTCTCGACGAAAAATTTAGTAACTGATATTTCAACCAAAGAATAATTTAATTTTACGTAAAAATTGTTGAATTCAGCCAAAAAATACGAATTTGCAACAAAATAGTTCAATTCCTAACCAAAGCAGATTAATTTTCCAACCAAAAAGATGAATTTATTGTCAACGGAATAGTTACATTTTCAACCAAAAAAGATAAATATCCAATTAAAAATAGAATAGTTTAATTTGCAGTTAAAAAATGTATTTTCAACAAAAAATACTGATTTTTAACAAAACGGTTAAATTTCCAACCAAAAAAATGAATTATCAACAAATTAGTTCAGTTTTACACCAAGTCGTTGAATTTTAAATTAAAAAAGATAAATTCTAAACAAAAAAATGTAATAGTTGATATTCCAACAAAAAATATTTCAATTTTAAATAAAAAGCAGTTGAATTTATTCAAGGAAGGCAAATTTTCGAAAAAATAGTTGAATTTTCAACAAAAAAGATAAATATTCAACCCAAAATGGAATAGTTAAATTTTCACTGAAAAAAATTATTTTTCAATGAAAAATGAATTTTCGACAAAATCGTTAAAATCTCAACCAAAGAGATAAATTTTTCACTAAAATGATGAATCTTCAACCATAAAAAAAATGAAATTTTAAGAAAGTAGTAAAGTGGTACTGGTAGTTAGTAGTAGTAAGTAAGAAACTTTTAATCAAGTAGTTGAATTTTTAATTAACAAAGATAAATTATCAACGATAAATGTATTAGAATCAACCAGTAAATGGCTTCAAATGGTCATTCAGAATACGAGAAATTAGCAGTTATTCAGATTTCAACTTTAAATAAACAACAGTTGAATTCATCCAAAAAGAAGAATTTTCAACAGAATGTTGAGTCCTCAACCAAAACGGATTAATTTTCAACCAAACAATTTCATTTTTAACCATGAAGAAAGAAATTCCTACCAATGGAGATGACTTTTTAAACCACAAAGACAAATTTTTTACAAAACAGTGTAACTCTTAAACCGAAAATATGAATCTTCAACAAGTAAGATAATTTACAACCAAACAATTGAATTATCTACTAAAATAGTTGAATCTGCAACCAAAAAAGAACGAAGGAAAATTTCAAACCATTTTGATGCAAACACGACATATTTCTTGCGTTGAATGCCTAAATTTCATAATTGTTCATATAATTTGTTTACAAAATTAACAAATATTGATTGGTTACAACGTTTTTAAGTGTGTACCACTAACGGTGAAATACAAAATAAATTTGATAAAAAATTTATTTTATGTATTACAGAACCTCAAGCTTTAAAATTTGTTTACAAAAATTAATTAAAAATTTTTATGAATTTATTTCGTCACTAGATGCCACTGTACTTATTTCGATTGACTCCGAGTTCATTTCGATAGTTCACGAAAAGATAAATAAAGTTGTAAGAATTACCATTTTTTTCCTTTTTTTGTTAACACAGAAGTGAAATAAACAAAAAATTGAAAATTCAAAAATCGGCTTCACTAATTCTCTTTGGAATTCACTTAAGAGTATTACCAAGAAAAAAATCGAAATCGATTAAGAATTCTGGGCTCCAGGCTGTTTTGAAACAAAATTTGAGGGTTTTCCCCACTGTAGAGCGTCTTGGTTGAATACACCGATCTTAGAAAATGGAAAGTGTCCCGAAAACTTTACAACCATTTACGGAAGGAGAAAACGAGAATGCACACACCTTCTTGAAAACTGGCGCGTGTTAATCGGAGAAAATTTCTTTGGTGGTCATTTCAAAAGACACGTGTTTCTATTGATTATTCATAAACAGCTTCTGAGTATAGTCCTAAATTAAGAATTTTAAGTTTATGTTCAAGACTAAAATAATTGTGAGTAACACAAGCAGTTTTCGAAAAAGAAAATGACGAAAAGTAAAAGAGAAGGTTTTTAAAAAAATTATATTAGGTATTATTAATCTAAACAATCAGCACAAAATGAAAAAGTTCATTGCCAATCTCCAGAAGTGAATTTCAGAAAGTTGCACATTCTTATAACCTGGTAACCGAGATTATGCTGACACCTTTTGATTTTACTACTCACGTGTTAAGAACAGTGAAGTGAATAGCAAAACATTTCTTAGAAAGTTGTCATAAATGTATCATATATTCAAACGAAATTATTCACAGTAAATCCTGTGATATCAAAAGTGCTGCAGCTCAATTCAATCTTCCATTTTATATCAATATGATCCAACACGGTGACCCTGAATGAAAAATGGGTTTAGCAAAAATGTAAAAGAAAACGGATTACGGGGTATTGTTTACCACAGTTTTAGTAACTAAAAACCATGTAATCTGAAATTGTAGCTGATAATTTTTTAAAAATATTTGATTTAAAAAAACTCTTATATCTGCAGGCTACTAATTTTTTTTTGAAATCACAGGGTAATTTGTAAATAAATTAATAGATAGATATTGTTCTTAAAGTATACTTGGTAACAAAGCAGAAGGAAATATTGTTTTGAGCAAGAAAGATATAAAAGTAAACTTTGATTTCATTTTTACCACTGCGTGGAAAAAAAGTCTACAACTGCCTTAAATTAATAAATTTTGTACTCTCTACTGTTTATTAAAAGATTGATTTTATGCTTTTCCTTAAACTTAAGGAATTCTCGATGAAGAGCGTCGCCTAGCTGTTTCAACCACAGCCCTAAACCTTCATCATCCCCTAAATTTCTAAGACATTCTTCTAAATGTTCAATAACTATATATACTTTGAGTGTCATAGAAAGCGTTGTTGTCTTGAATAGTTTCTTAAGATTTTGTAAACTTTTTGAAATTTCATCAAAAAAGCAATTCCTTTTCATCGAGAAAAACACATTTCAACAATTTTGTTCATTTTCTTGAAGGCTGATACAAATAGCATAACTTCCAAAGCAGAGCAATTTTGAAGAACATCTTTGTCTAATAAGTCATCAAAATTTCTTAAAAGTATTCGGCAAGCATTTCCCTCGAAAGGTTACCCTTGATAATTCTTTGATACTAAATTAAGCTTTTGCGGCCATCTAAGTGCTTCAGTTCTCTTTAGAAGAGGAGTTAAACCATCCCAAAAAAGCATGGTTTACAGACGCTTGTAAAAGGCGTAACACTAGTAGAAGACATTTTTGATTCAGAAATGTGTTCTACATTTCAACAATTTTGTTCATTTCCTTGAAGGCTGATACAAAATAATGGCATAACTTCGGAAGCCATTAGAATGTCTTAACAGTTTTCGGCAGGCATTTCCCTAGAACAGTTCCCCATGATAATTCTTTAATACTAAATTAAGCTTTTGCGGCCATCTAAGTGCTTCAGTTTTCTTTAGAAAAGAAACTAAATCATCCTAAAAAACAAGGTTCGCAAACCCTTGTAAAAGGTGTAACACTAGTAGAAGACATTTTTGATTCAGAAATGTGTTCTACATTTTAGGAATTTTGTTCATTTCCTTTAAGGCTGACATAAATGGCATAACTTCCAAAGCCATCAGAATGTCTTAAGAGTTTTCGGCAGGCATTTCCCTCGAACAGTTCCCTTTGAAAATTTTTCGATACTAAATTATGCTTTTGCGACCACGTAAGTGCTTCAGTTTTCCCAGGAAAAGGAACTGAACCGTCCCAAAAAATATGGTTTACAAACCCTTGTAAAGGTGTAACACTAGTAGAAGATATTTTTGATTCAAAAATGTGTTCTACATTTCAACAATTTTGTTCATTTCCTTTAAGACTGACAAAAATGGCATAACTTCCGAAGCCATCAGAATGTCTTAACAGTTTTCGGCAGGCATTTCCCTAGAGAACTGAAACACTTAGGTGGCCGCAAAAGTTTAATTTAGTGTCAAAGAATTAGCAAGGGGAACTTTTCGAGGGAAATGCCTGCCGAATACTTTTGAGAAATTCTGATGGCTTATCAGACAAAAATGTTCTTCAAAATTGCTCTCCTTTGGAAGTTATGCCATTTGTATCAGCCTTCAAGGAAATAAACAAAATTGTTGAAATGTGTTTTTCTCGATGAAAAGGAATTGCTCTTTTGATGAGATTCCCAAAAGTTTACAAAATCTTAAGAAATTATTCAAGACAACAACACTTTCTATGGAACTCAAAGTATATATAGTTATTGAACATTTAGAAGAATGTCTTAGAAATTTAGGAGATGATGAAGGTTTAGGGTTGTGGTTGGAAGAGCCAGGCGACGCTCTTCATCAAGAATTTCTCAAGTTCAGGGAAGAGTATAAAATCAATTTTTTAAATAAAACAACAGACAGTACCAAATTTATTGATTCAAGTCAGTTGTAGACTATTCTTCCGCGCACTGGTAAAAATAAAATCAAGGTTTACTTTTATATCTTTCTCGCTCAAAACAATTCAGGGGTCATCCACAAATTAGGTAAGGTTTTTCTGAAAATTTCCCCCCCCCCCCTTCCATGTATGATACGGTAAGTATTGCTCTGACATCCCCCACCCCTCATACAAAATCTTACTAACATTTTGTAAACTTAGGGAAGGAACATACATATAAATTCTGTTGATTAAATAAAGGTATATCCTGAATGAAATTAGTTTCAGAAAAGGAAATGTCCACTTTTTTAACATAATATTTTGAAAGTATTATTAATTAACTTCACTGTTTAGTTCAACTATTAGTCTTCAGTCTATAAATTATCAAAATTCCTATTTATTTATCGCAGGCTTCACATTCTTTCCCCTATTTTCCTCCTTTCCCTTTTTCTGATTTTCAACAAATGCGAACTAAATTAACAGAACCCAATAAGATAATCTAACTATTTTTGTTTGAAAGTTAATTCTTTTTGGTTGAAAAGTCGACTATTATATTTTTGGTTGAGAATTCATCTCTTTCGGTTAAAAATGTTATTAGTTGGTTGAAAATTGAATTATTTTGATAAAAATTCGTCCTTCTAGTTTGAAACTTCACCTCTTTTGATAGAAATTTTCTTTTTTTTGGTTAAGAATCATTCTTTATGGTAAAAAATGCAACAGTTTGGTAAAAAATTAGTCTGTTTTGGTTGAGGATTGCACTATTTATTTGAAAATTTGTCTTTTTTAGTTGCATTCAACTGTTTTTTATTTTAAATTCAAATAGTTTTTAATTTAAATATCACCTATTACATTTTTCGTTCAGAACTCATCTTTTGTGCTTTGAAATTCAACTACTTGGTTGAAAGTTTAACTACTTTGTTAAACATTGAATTTTTTGTTTAAAAGTTTATCATTTTAGTTAAAGCTATATTTCTTTGGCTGAAAATTCAACTATTTTGTTGAAAATTCTTTCTTTTATTGAAAGCTTATCTTTTTTAGTATGAAAGTTATATATTTAAATAAACTTTCATGTATCTTCTTGAAAATTCATCTTTTTTGGTAAAAAATTAATCTTTATGGTTAAAAATGCAACTGTATGGTAGAAATCAATCTGTTTTGGTTGTGGAATTAAGTGTTATATTGAAAATTAATATGTTCTGGTTGAATTAAAAAATATAAGATTTGAAATAAAAATCTTTTTCGATGGAAATATCGACTAAATTCATATTTTCTGGTTGAAAGTGGAACTACTTTGTTAAAAGTTCATTTTTTCAGTTATTTAGTCTCAGTTATGAATTCAGCTACACATTTTGTCGAAAATTCGTCTTTTTGATTGAATTCAACTGTTTTAGACTTATAATTAACATATTTTTTGTTGAAATATCAACTATTACATTTTTCGTATAGAATTCATCTCTTTTGCTTGAAAATTCAACTACTTGGTTGAAAATTCATCTCTTTTGGTCTGAAAATTCTTCTTTTTGGCTTGAATATTCAATCGTCTTTGA
The DNA here is from genome assembly GCA_032362435.1 of Melikaiella ostensackeni. Taxonomy (NCBI): domain Eukaryota; kingdom Metazoa; phylum Arthropoda; class Insecta; order Hymenoptera; family Cynipidae; genus Melikaiella; species Melikaiella ostensackeni. The sequence continues at coordinate 25,543,074 of JAUMHM010000016.1, read as the reverse complement.
TTGAAATTTAATCTTTTTCGTTAAAAAAAATCGATTATTTGGTTAAAACTTCATCTGTGTAGGTTGAAAATTCAATTCTTTGGTTAAAAAATCACCATTCCTGGTTGAAAATTCATATTTTGGTGTTTAAAGGTCAACTGTTTTATAAATAATTCGTTTTTTTTAGCCTGCAAATTCAAATATTTTTATTTTTAAATTGATGTATTTTGTAGCAAATTCGCCTTTTTGGTAGAAAATTAATCTTTTTGGTAAAAAATGCAACTGTTCAATTGAAAATTTTTTGGTTTTAATTGAGGATTCGAATATATATATTTTTAATTCGTCTTTTTCGTAGAAAATTTATCTTCTTGGTTTAACATTCAAGTACTTGGTTGAAAATGGAACAATTTTGTAAAAAATTCATTTGTTTTTGTTCAAAATTTCTGTATTGTCTTAGAATTTCGCTTTTTTCGATAGAAAATTAACTTCTTGCTTGAGCATTCATATTTTTAGGTTGAAAATATATTTGTTTTGTAGAAAATTCGTCTTTTTGACTTTAAAGTTCAATATTTTGGATGAAATTTTTCTTCTTTATTGACTGAAAAATATTTTTTGCTTGAAAACTTTACTCTTTTGTTGTAAATTCGTCTTTTTGGGTAGAAAATTAATCTTCTTGCTTGAGCATTCATATTTTCGGGTTAAAAATACAACTTCTTGGTGGAAAATTCGTCTTTTGACTTGAAAATTCAATATTTTGGATGAAATTTTTTCTTTATTGACTAACAAATCTTTCTTGGTTCAAAATTCTACTCTTTGGTTGAAAATTTGTCTCTTTGTTTTAAAAATCCCTCTCTTTTGCTAGGAATTTTATCTCGTTTGGTTAGAAATGCAACCGTTTGGAAGAAAATTAATCTTCTTGGTTGAAAATTTATGTATTGTCTCGGAAATTCATCTTCTTCGATAGAAAATTAGACTTAATGTTTGAGCATCCATATTTTTGGATTAAAAATATATCTGTTTTGTAGAAAATTCGTCTTTTTCACTTTCAAGTTCAATATTTCGGATGAAGTTTTTTTTCTTTATTGACTGAAAAATATTTCTTGGCTAAAAATTCTACTCTCTTGTTGAAAATTCGTCTTTTTGTTTTAAAAATCCTTCTCTTTTGGTAAAAATTTTATCTTATTTGATGAAAAATGCAACTGTTGGTTGAAAGTTAATATTTTTTGTTTGAGGGTTCAACTATTTTGTTGAAAATTCGGCTTTGTGGGTTGATTTCAACTATTTGATGGACAATTCACGTATTTTGTTGAAAATACGTCTTTTTGGGTAGAAAATTAATCTTCTTGTTTGAGCATTCATATTTTTGGGTTGAAAATACAACTTTTTTGTGAAAGATTCTCTTTTTGGCTTGAAAATTCAATATTTTGGATGAAATTTTTTCTTTATTGGCTAAAAAATCTTTCTTGGTTGAAAATTCTACTCTTTTGTCAAAAATTTGTCTCTTTGCTTCAAAAATCCCTCTCATTTGGTATAAATTTGATCTTATTTGGTTAAAAATGCTACTGTTTGGTTGAAAATTAATCTTTTTTGTTTGTGGGTTCAATTATTTCGTCGAGGATTCGTGTTTTTGGGTTGAATTCAACTATTTGGTTGAAAAGTCACGTATTTTGTTGAAAATTCGCTTTTTTGGGGAGAAAACTAATCTTCTTGTTTGCAAAATTCATCTGTTTGGTTGAAAATTCATCTATTCGCATAAAAATCGATCTATTTTGTTTAAAATGCAATACTTTTATTTAAATTTCAGGGATTTGTACTGGACTTTTCTCTAAGCTGTAACATCTTTGGATATTTTTTTTTAGTAACCATGTTTCTTATGTAAGATCTTTCATTTGCTATATGGTGAACATTGACATTTGATACATGTATCAAGTGTCAATGTTCACTCATCAATTATAATTTTGATATCAAATCTGGATCATTTTAATCAACTATCAATTTGCTGCAGATCCCTTTGATTTAACTCCAATATGAAAGTAAAAATCCAGAACTTTCTGTGTTCATTAATCTTCTTAACAAAGGGAAAGGAAAATAAGCGTGAATAAATTCATTCTATAATTTTTATTAGATTCAAATAAATGATGAGTCTTAATGCAATTAATTTTATTGATGTTGAAAAACTTACAAGTAACAATTTACTATATCGAGGAATAAATAATTAAAAGTAACTTGCCTCCAAATGTTGTCATGCTTAACTATATGTACAATAGCCTGACATGTATTATTAATTTCGTCGAAATTATTATTGACAAAAAAGATGCTGAATGGAGACTTTTTTCTAACGCATTAGGAAGTGATAATGACTCTGACGTCAATCTTGTTAGTACGTGAAAAAGTTATGAAGTATTTAATGAAGCGAAACCGGAATGCCGTGAACGATTTTTATTTCTCAGAGTACATCTCGAAGAAGTAAAACTTTCTCTCATGCCGGACGCATATCTTACGTAAGTTCGCATCGCAACTACATCAATGAAATTCTCATCTTGACGTAGATTCAAGTTCATTGATAAATCGCCACTAAATAAAGTCAATCGCAGGTAAAAGTTTATTTTTGTCTCTTTCTTCCGGTTGGAGTTCATTTGCTTCATTAGGTTTTATTCAAGCGAAAGTATTAGTTCCAAGAAGTCGTATTTTTAGAATTATAGGTTACTGTTCTTGCATCATTGTAAAATTTTTAGTCCTCAAGAATTAAATATTTCAGAATAGACTTTATTTCCAAATAGTAATTTTAATGTTCTAAATTCGAACATTCTATTTTCTAGACACATAATATGGCAAGAAAAAAAGAGCATTACTACCAACGGATGGTTTCGGAACACTGAGCGGCTGACTTATTAAAAATTAGCTTTGACTTTGAAAGGTGATAGCACCGTCCAGAATATAGATAAAAGTATTTTTGAAACTCCGTTTTGAAGCCTATTAAATTCTGTGTTAAATGAGCTTTAGCTAATGTAATTTGACTTTGTGAGTATTGAATTTTCGCGTGAAAAAGACAGAAATGAATTTCGGGTTTTCAAGGAATTTTGTACTTCAACTCTTGGCAGGCGCTAAAAAAGTGAAGTTATTAATTTGATATTTAACAATAGTGAATTTTAAGAATTTTGAAATTCTTTTGAGCCGTTAAACATTAAAAATCTGCACGGATTCATGAAATAATAATTTTTTTATGCGAGCATGCTAAATTTAATGGCTCAAATGAATGGTAAGATCCTGAAAATTACTTTTGTAAAATATCAAATTAATAAATTCATTTTTATAGCTCCCGTCAAGAGTTGAAGTTGAAGTACAAAATTCCTTACACTCTAAATTCAAATCAGTCAAAATTTGACTGATTTAATTATTCAGGCACTCTTTGACTGAAAAATAAGTCATTTCTACTGACAAAACAGTCGTTTTATCAGATGAATCAGTCAATAAAAGTGACTGATTTATCTGCTGTAATAAAATATTAAAATTATTTCTAAATTGAAAGTCGTCATTAAATTCCAGGGATCACAGTTCGTCCACATTTTTACCGAATCCCCTTTTCCCTCTTTCCCCATTTGACCACTTTTTATTATTTTTTCGCAAAATTTCGATTAATTTCTCAAGAGTCATAAACAGAAATTTAAGACAGAACTAATTTCCAGTATTTCTGAAGGGTGGACTTCTGAGTGTACATCAGATTTCAAGATTTTAAAGATTTTAACAGATTTCACAAAAAGTCTGAGATTTCACAAATATTCCAACGGTTTCAAAATGTTTCAATGATTTCATAAGATTTCAAAGATCTCGGAATATTCTAAAAAATTTCAAGGATCTCAAAATATTTCAAAATATTTTAAAGATTTCGCAAAAATTTAAAGATTTCACAAAAATTTCAAGGATTTTACAAATATACCAAAGATTTAAAAGATTTCAAACTATTTCATCACAAAGATATCTCGAAGATTTCACAAATTTTGCGAAGACTTAAAAGATTACAGAAAAATTCTGAGATTTCAAAAAGCTTCAAAGATTTCGAAAGCTTTCAAATATCTCAAAATATTCCAAAAGATTTCAAAAGGTTTCAAGAGAATTCATAAATATTTCAAATATTTCAAATATTTCAAAAATTTGAGGAGATTCCAAATATTTCAGAGTCTTCTCAATGATGTCAAGAGAATTCATAATAATTCCAAAGATCTTAAAATAATTCAAAATACTTCAAATATTTTACAGTGATTTTAAGCTATCGCAATGATTTAAGGATTTCACAAAAATTTCTAAGCTTTCACAAATACTTCAAAGATTTCAAAAGCTTTCAAATATCTCTAAATATTCCAAAATATTTCAAAGGTTTCAAGAGAATTCACAGATATTTAAAAGATTTCAAAAATTTCGAAAGATTTCAAACATCTCAAAACATTCCAAAAGATTTCGAAGATTTTAAGAGTACTTACAATAATTTCAAAGATCTCGAAATAATTCAAAATACTTCAAATATTTTGTAGTAATTAGAAAATATTGCAAAGATTTAAAGATTTCAAAAAAATTTCTAAGCTTTCAAAAATACTTCAAAGATTTCAAAAATTATCAAATATCTCAAAATATTCCAAAAGATTTCAAAAGCTACAAGAGAATTCACAAATATTTCAAAAATTTCAAAAGGTTTCAAAGATTTCAAAAGATTCCAAACATCTCAAAATATTCCAAAAGATTTCAAAGATTTCAAGAGTATTCACAATAATTTCAAAGATCTCGAAATAATTCAAAATACTTCAAATATTTCGCAGTGATTAGTAAATATTGCAAAGATTTAAAGACTTCAAAAAAATTTCTAAGCTTTCACAAATACTTCAAAGATTTCAAAATGTTTCCAAGATTTCAAAACATTTCAAAAATCTCAAAATATTCCAAAAGATTTCAAAAGTTTCAAGAGAATTCACAAATATTTCAAAAATTTCGAAAGATTTCAAGAGTATTCACAAAAATTTGAAATTCTGGAAATATTTCAAAATACTTCAAATATTTCGCAATGGCTTGAAGATATCGCAAATATTTAAAAATTTCAAAGATTTCACAAAAATTTCTAAGCTTTTACAAATACTTCAAAGATTTCAAAAGGTTTCAAAGCTTTCAAAAATCTCAAAATGTTCCAAAAGATTTTAAACATTTCAAGAGAATTCATAAATGTTGCAAAGATTTTACGAACAATTCCAAGATTTTGAAACTGTTCAAAATATTTTAAAGATTTAGCAAAGATTTCTAGATATCGCAAAGATTGAAAGATTTCACAAAAATTTTAAAGATTCCACGTGAACCACAAAGATATCTGAAAGATTTTCAGGATTCCAAAAGATTTCAAAGGTTTCATAAAGATTTCAATTACTTCAAAAGACATTTTTATATGTTAGCAAACTGCATTTTGTCTTTTTTCAAATTATTTCTTCCTAGTTTATTTAGAAAAATATTTTGAACGATTCGGTGTTCTATACTGAAAAGAATCCACTAGAAGAAAATGATAAAAATAATAAATCAATATTTATCATCTGATAAAAATACATTAATTTTCTTAAAATATCCGCGTTTTTCAATCGTATTGCTTATCTATTTATTTTTCAACCTTTCATCTTCTTGAATTTTTTTCTGATACATATTCATCAGCAGAGAGTGCTGAAATGTTCAATAAATTTTTCAAAGCTAGCTATAAACATTTTTTAAAACACAAAAGTGACTATATATAGTTTGCGGAAAAGTTGCTAAGAAAAGGCGCTGACATAAAAAGTTTTGAATTACAAACAAAATCCCTTTTTAATCACCTTTTTAACTTAAAATTGATCTACTGAATCGCGTGATCCCGGAAATTTCTCCATTTTAATAAATTATCAAAATTAACCATAAATGACTAACTTACACATTGAAAATTGCGGATAAGATTATTGAAATGACTGACTTCATCAGTGACTAAAATTGACTGATATTAAAAGTCACTTGTGACTGATGTGTCAGTCACCGAATCCAAGTTATTTGTATCAGACAAAATTGATTGCGAATGAGTCACTTTTGACTGACTAAAATTTACAGTGTAAAAACCGGGATTTTATTATTATCTTTCTCACGTGATAATTCAATAGACACAAGGCTAAATTGCATGAACGGGACTCACTGAACACAGAATTTAATAGCTTTGTAATAATTAAAAAAAAAGTTTCGTATCTATGTTCTGGACGGCGCCATCACCTTTCTAGGTCAAGACCAATTTTTAATAGGTAATCCGGTTAGTGGTCCGACCCTATCCGTCGGTAGTGTAAATTAAAATATTTTGATATGTCTATTAAAACAATTTAGACCAATTTCACTTCCTTCGCCGACGTTCTCTGTAATACTTATAGGGTTCTTCATCTTCCAAATTATCCTTGATGTCTCCAATATCCTTCCGCCTGTATTTGCTGAGAGGATGGTGAACGTCAGTGTCACTGCGACTAAATTGTCCAGCATTTTGGGCCACTGATCTTAGACCAACTATTGCAGCTAAGATGAGGCTCATCAGACTTAAAACAACAGCTTTACCACTCAAAACAGCCAGGGCTTTGAGAGCGATGGGAAGAAGAATCGATTTGATAAGTAGAAAGCCAATGAGAAGTGGTAAAACGTATTTGTTCAATTTTAACTTCTTTTTTCGACCTGGAAAACATTTTTAAAACTACTTGTGAGTACATATCAGATAAATAATTCGAGTCGTATTTATTTTTATTCGCAAAACTTTATTTTCAATCTTTTGAAGTGTTTGAAGTTAGACTAAACGGAAAAAGATCAAAATTGGACAAATGTATGATGGGACAAAGAATGTGAGAAAAAGAAAAGGGGGTGTAGTTCCGAATAGCCCTCATCTCCGATTTTTTTGAAACTCCGTATATTTATGTATATTGACGCACTGACTACGAAAATCATAGTGAAAATTGGCGCAAATTTGATTTTGAAAGCGGAAACCATGGACAACCCATGAAAGTCATGGTTTTTCGAATTTATCTCGGTAAATATAACAAATTTTGGAAAAGTTCTCAATCAAAAATTATAGATCCATTCAAAATATACATTTTTTATTCCTAATACTTTTCCTTCAGGAGTAATATTTTCTGAGAAAATTGTTATTGAAATTCAGTACGTGTGACAGGCTTGAGTACAGTAAGTGATAGGCCCTTCTTCACCATCCGCGCTGACGGTACTTCAGGAGCAGTTAGTTACGTGCTTTCATTATTTTCAGGTCGACTGAACTGAAGCGATTATTTAATACAAAAGATGTTGTATAACACAAATAATGTTGGTCAAACCCCCTCCCCTTTCCAACTTCTCGTGGGGGGCAAAAAGGCATCCCTTTGTCTGGCCACAGAAATAACGTTGGTCGAACCCCTTCCCCTTTCCAACTTTTCGTGGGAGGCGGAAAGGCACCCCTTTGTCTAGCCACAGAAATAATATTGGTCAATCCCCTACCCTTTTCTAATGTCTCGTGGGAAGACATGAATAAAATTAAGTAAAAAAATATACAACTGCAGTGATTGGCCACAGGAATACTTAAGTTTTTGGCAGGGGCTAGGTATGAAATTTTTACCTCTATCACCAAATATCTCGAAAAATTTCACTCGTAGGAAAAAATTGTATGAAACATAAAATATGTATTTTGACTAGGTCTACAACTTTTGGTTAAATCATTTTTCTGAATCTCTGAAGGTTCTCGAGATAAACGTGAAATACTATGATTTTTCTGGGGATTTTATGGTTTTTACCATGCAAATCAAATTTGCCCTAATTTTTACTATGATTTTCGTAATCAGCACGTCAGAATACATGAGTATACAGAGTTTCAAAAGAATCGGAAGTAAGGGTTATTCGGAAATTTATCCTAAAAGGGAAGTTGAAAGAAAGTGTAAGAACTAGAGGAAGGGAAGAAGAAAAAGGAAAGTGTACAACGAGGCCAGGAAGGAATATAGAGATTCATGTGCGTAAAGAGAAGAAAATAAGAAAAAGGAGTTAGGGGAGGAACTCGACAAAATTAAACCAGAAGGGGAGGCTTGGAATTATAATAATAAAATGAGGAAGAAAAAAGGTGAATAGGGGATAGGATTAGCATAGGTGAATGGGAGGGAGTATTTTTAACAAATTTTTCAAGGCTCGAGTGAAAAGAAATCGGATAATTGGCAGAGAAGCCAAATGGAAGAAGTCGAGAAGGAGTTGGTGGATAAAGAGATAGAAGTTCAGGTTGAAAGATTGAAGAAAATTAAAAGAGGAGACAGTGATGGCTTGGGTAATGAGGCGTGGATATACAGTAGCGAGGAAAAAAGAAGAAGGTTCCAAGAAATAGTGAAAAGAAGATAGAACTATGAGAGATTCTCAGAGGAAAGGAACGAGGGTTTAATAACGTCAATATTTAAGAAAGGAGAAGAAGGAAAAGTCAAAAACTGTAGAGGAATAACTGTATTAAATACGGCATACAAAATATACGCAATGGTATTAACGGATAGGCTAAAGAAAGAGATAGAGGTAAAAAAGATACTAACGGAAAGTTAGCTAGGCTCGGAGAGGACAGAAGCATGATGGACAACATCAAAATTTTACAACATATTGTAGAGAATGAATTAGGAAGATATTGTATTGGTAGCTAAAGAGGAGGAAGTTTTGGGAAATATGATGAAAAGACTAGATAAGTATAAGGAAAAAGTAAGAATAAGAGCAGGTAATAGAGCTTGCAAATACGAAAAGAAGTTATTGGATAGTGATGGTAGAACAACAGTTAAACCATGTCCGAAGGAAGAGAAAGTGTGTGGGGTGAGCATAGAGGAATGAAAGAAAGGAAAGGAACAGATGTGGTTTGTCAAAAGAGTGGGTTAAGGAAATGCATGAAAAAGGAATGAAGGAACAGCAAGATTTAATAGTAAGGGGAAAAAAAGTACTGATATGAGAAATAGAAAATAAAATTGGAGAAGCTAGGTATAATGAGAAATATAAATGAATAAGAGTAGAAGGAAAACCAATATATCTGGAGAGAAAGGGAGAAAGAGACAGTCACAAATTTATTGCACGTGTGAGATGTAGACACACAGAAGATTGGAGTAAATATTGGGGAAGAGAAAAGGAAAGAATATGCATGCTTTGTGGGAGAGGTGGGGGTATATTGAAACGCTGGCTGGAAGATTGTGAGAAAATAGGAAAGGGAAGTATGACAAAGGGAAAGATTCTGCATGAAAAAGGGAATGTATAGAGGTGGTGGAATGACTAAAGGGATTGGAAAGGAAGGACAGAGAGAAGATATCAAGTGAGAATAGAAAATAAGAGGAAAAATCGAAAATCTGTTAGATTGAAGGTTGCGATAAGGACTGTCGAGCAAAAAGGTATAAAGCAAAATGAGAAAAGCAATGCGTGTAACCGATAAAATAAGGCGAAAAGGCAATATTCGAATGTTGAGACGTCAAAGTGATAAGCTAAGGAAGGAAAATATGATTAGCTTAAGGTTGTAAAGTTATTGTTGTTACTAGTAGAAGATGTATGTAAAAAAGTAAATTTGATGTAAGCATTGAAAATACATGTAACCACTGATGTAGCAGACATTATTTGCGTATGTTTAGGCCCTACTGGCTAGAATAAGGCATTCAATGTATAATGCAAGGGTTTTGATTACTTTTCAATACGCAAAAAATGAATAATAAATAAAAATAGAGGTCTTCTAAACAATTAGATTCCTATTTCATGTTGTGCGGAAAAAGAGAAAAGTTTTCATTTAGATTTATTCAAAAAACAAGAGTTGTATGTTGCAAATTGTCCTTTTTATTGATTAATATGTAAGAAAATACTGAAGGATAGAGCAAAATTGATATACGTAGAAATGGAAAACTTCGTTTGTAAACGACACTTTTCACATTTGTCGTGGCAGGAAATATTAATATAAATTCTATTTTCTTGATGTGTCTACCTGAACACTCATGACGCATAACATAAATTCGAGGCATAAATAAGAGATATCAATTCAATCAAACCAATCGGCTTATTTCTGTTTCGTTCCGCTCTGTCATTCTGAGAAGATGAAAAATTGATAATCCAATTTCTATTTCCAATTTCTCCTAGGAGGAATTGTACGATTGGCCCAATATTGGGTCAATATTGTTGGTAAATGCTGTCAATACTGGACTAATATTGGCGGCAGTATTGGGCCAATGTTAGTAAAATCTTGAGGTCTCTACGTCCGTGCCAGGACATGACTTGCCAATATCGGCCCAATATTGGACCCACACCTAGCAAAACATCATCACTAATAAAAAAAACATTAATTTTTGATAATGATAATTATAAGCTAGTGTCAATAATGTATTATTGATAAATATTACTTAATTCAATTATTTTTTTATTGTATTGGCGGACAGTATGGGTTCAATATTGCGTCAATGGGAAGTCTTGGAAACTTACAACTAGATAATATCCTTTTGATTCGAAAAACTTTTTTGAAATTTTGAATTTTTTGTACCTCTTTTTTGCATGAATGAAAAAAATCAACTCGTACCCCCGGTAGTCTTTTTACTGACACTTCATAGAATGTTAGTCAAACATTTTGTGAAAATAATAGATTTAATGCTTTCACGATGATTCATTATGATGAAAGGAGGTGTTTCGGGTTTCAATCATGTGCAAAA
>JAUMHM010000016.1:25509482-25532298 GCA_032362435.1 Melikaiella ostensackeni | reverse complement strand
TTAAACAAAATAAGAACTTAAATGTGACAGATAGACAATTTCCTAAAATTTCAAAACAATGTTTACATTTTTCAAATTATAAAGCCGTGAAACATTAACCATATAATTGGTCACATGACATTCTGGTATCTGTACTCAAAAGCTGATAAAATACACTTCATCTAGTCGTAGTTCGGTGATCGAACGAGAAGCCTTAAAGGCTCTGGAAATCATAGGGAAATCGAATTTATAAGATTAAGGCCAAACGGATGAACCATTTTGTCTAATTTTTTAGCATACGTAATCTAGAGAATAAAAATATTTGAGGCACAAGTCTTTTTTTCAGATAAATCATGCATTTTATGTAGTAATCGAAATAAATAAGGATCACCGTGCAAGAACAGTGCACACATAATCTTTGGGGTTAAGGTGGGTAGGCCCCTGGCATTCAGAAATTCAAGTTTGAAATTTCAATTCATTATATATGAATTGCTATACAGAATTTGATGCCGCATCTTTATTTTTTCGAAAAATTTGTATTTTTCATAGTTTATGAAAGAATTTTAAAAAACGCGTTTTCTTAGAAATCGATTCTCAGTTCAATTTCGATCTTCATCCCCTTCTAAACTCTATAGTTTTTGGAACTTTCTGATGAAATTTGAAGACAGTATGCTCTAAAGTATTTTTAAAATATTTATCATAGTCAAAAGTGTCCACTTTAATTTATTACAAAATAAACAATTATTTTGTAGGCTCTTGCACAATTCGTTCCATATAATCTTTGAGCGCTTCGCTTATCGCGTGAAGTTTGTGTAAGTGAAAATTTTCCGCGGAAAAGTTGTTCGGAAAAGTACGAAGAAGTTTTAAGTAAAGCCGTTTTTCAAATAGCACTTTAGGTGTATTCAATTTATTTCGATTGAAAAAGGAGAATAACTGTCTTGTTGGTTAGAAGGTTTTGTGCCTTAACAAAAAAAATTATTGAAATAAACTTGTAAATAAGCAATATTAAAGAACATACATATTTCATGTTGAAAATGCTTCCTGCTTTTCTAATTAAAATTTATAATAACAAACATTGGATTGCCTTCCAATTTATTAATATCATCTTAAGCATACTATTCCTTTTATGAATATCGCAGAAAAACGCCGATCCTCAAAATTACGCCGATTTGGTGTTGTTTCGAGTTGCAATAAAAATGTACAAAGATCATTATGTTAATAACTTTAGTAAAAATCCTATCTAATATTATTTCAAATGGTAAGTACACACTTGACTATGTCGACACGAGTAGTGCATCCATCCATTTCCAAATAACAAGTTCCAAAATTCAAGATCATAAAAAGAAGATAGACATCATTCCATAAAAAAAAAATGTTTAAAACAGGTTATTGCGAATAAAAACTGGTTCTATTAGGATTAAACTCGAGTTCAGCCACCCTCATTATTTACCTTCAACGCCATGAGTGGACTGTTTGTTAGGAATCAAAGAATCGATGATATTCAGAATGTTATCGCTAACCCAATCCAAAGCAGTTTTCGTCGAATAAGTATCCTTAATAGCCTTCCCATGAGTAGCCGAAGAAACATCTTCCGCATGAATAAAAATCGGGAATAAAAACACCATACACAAGCTACAGGCAAGAATCATTTTTCACTCATTAGGAGGATCCTCTTCTTGTAATCCAACCTCCGACCTCGAGTTTTTTGACTTGCACTACTACCCTAATTTTCACAAATTTCGAAATTCTGTGCAGCGATGCGTTCACGAACTTAATGTCAACTGACTTCGTTTTGTAGGAAAGCCATTAGTTTATATAGAACATCCGTGAAAACCATCGGAGAGAAGAGGCCCTCCTATCTAACACGGCACTGACGCGTGACGAAAGATCCCTCTTGTCCATTCCCGTTTTTTCCTGTGGAACCATACAGTCATTGGTTGAACAGTTCAGAATTCACGCGAGATGATTCGCGTAATGTATTTGAGCTGCAGGACGAACTACGTCCACTCCGTTGTCCTCGTCGTGGGAGAGTGCAAGAGCCATTTCTTGAGTTAGTTTCACAGTTGATTAAATTCGTCGATATGGTTCAATGTTTGATCATCATCTCCGATCTGTTTCCGGGAATCACTCTGCCGAGAAATAATTATCTGTCAAATATAAATATTAGGATGCGTAATAACGTCTTAACATTTAGACCGTTGCATGCCAAGAAAAAAATTGCGAAAGTGTGGCAAACAGGATATTGCTGGGAAGCAAACAGGAAAGAGATTGCAATTTTCAAATAAAAAGGGATGATAATAAAGGGTGGATAAAATAGATAAAAAGTTAAGATAGATAGGAAAACGATTAGAATATAGCCTAGGGGTTATCAAATTCATTTCTGTTTATGTCTATCTAATCAAGATTTGCGGTAGCGGATCGCCGCCAAGTAATAATAAAAAGTAGAACAATATTGTAAATACCCATGCGAGAACAAAAATCTGTCATGAAGGACCAAATGCGAAAAAGAAAAAAAGCTATCGTGAATTATAATCTGTAACATAAATGATTTTTAACACTAAGAGTGGAATATCGAAGTCAATTTATGAGATATCTTAAACAAACTTGGTGGGTATATAGAACCAACCAAAGTACGTCTGCAGACTATAATTTTATTTCAATAATTTTTAAAACTTTGACATTGACATCTTATTTTACGATTTTACATATTAATCAGGACGAAATAAATTCGAAATTTCATCCTTTGAGAAAACAAGGGCAAGAACATGATTTTTGAAATGCAGACCCACGTACAGCTTACACGCTTTTATCAAATGAACTCAAACTTTTTTTTAAAAGGATGTCATCATATTCTAAAAGCAGTTTTAATGAATTTAAAATTCATCGATTTATAATGAAAATATTTTATTTTTTAAACATTTTCGCTCATTTTGTAACGATTTATAACATGCAGACGCACCTGCAGCCAAAACCAATCGATGCATTTCGATAAAACTTTGCATTCATATAGTAAATGAGGAGTACATATACCACTCTTTCCGGAGAAATCGATACATGAACAAACCGCATAGTTAGGCTTAGATTTATATAAAAAAAATGAACTATTTTCAAAACAGGACCACGGGAACACAGGAACACATCAAGCAGAGAAACCTATAATCGAATAAATGATACTAATTCTACACCAAATGTTTAGAGAAAATTATTGAGAAGTAACTGTTCTGTAAATTAAGGAGAGATGAAATGAAATTTTGATAAATCTAAGATTTAGAAAAAACTTTAAGCCAAAAGTTGCGTACAGGCTAAAATTTTACTCTATTGTTCATAAAACCTTCATAATTACATTGTATTTGAAGATGTTACATATTGCTTACCCAGACAGAAAAATTATACGTACTGGAAAAAATTATCCTTAACTTTCACTCTTTTTATACAAATAATGTATAAAACAAATAAAAATTGTGAATATTTTTTCTACTTTATACAATTTTCCGCCTGGGTAGGAAGAAATAAGTACACAATATTGCATCTGCTATTGCTGTGCTGGAAACCCGGGTTCAATTCTCGGCAACTATGTTTTTTCATCTCACTTGCCGATAGTTATTTGCTGTTGCGAGTATAGGACTGATTCGTGTTCTGGACTGGACTCTGTACAGCGCGCCAGAGGAGATGAGCCGTCGACAAACTGTAATGACTTTAGTTGCCTAAAGAAGTTAATACTGCGATTACACTTTAATCAATAATATGATTCCAATCTCGAATTTTCTTATAATGCCAGTTCAGTAATGAATACCTCGACTACCAGCACTAAAGACTCGATTTTTCACTTCCATTTTTCTCCGTGTAGTGCGGGTTCGTTGAAACCAGTTTGAAAAAAAATTCTTTAATTTGTTATACAAGTTGACCGGGCAAAAACGCATATTTTTATAAATATAGGTCGTGGATAAGTGTCCTGGAATTTCGGTACGAATAGCCGGATTTTATCGGTACGAATAGCGGGATCTTGAAAAGGGACTATTTGTACCAAAATTTCGGTACAAATAGCCTGACTTTTTCGGTACACGTGGACACTGTCTTTTATGTTTGTGCTATTTGTTATATATTTAAGCGTAACTTGTTCGGTTCTACCGTCGTTATACAATCAGGAATCAAGGAATTTATTTGGTAAAGGATAGGTAAGGGACAGATTTTAGATCAATCTAGAGGTCGCGTGTTGATTATTCAAACAACATGCGAGTCCAAAAACCTTGCTTGGACATGGGTCACTGATCAATTTCTCTAGCACTAGCAATCACCTCAGGTGGAGAGCTTCACAAAGACATCGAGCTTCACGGTTCACACATAAAAATCCTTTTGTGTCAACCGTGACGTACGATGGCTGGTGTGCACTATTACTGACTAATAGGCTCATAGAAAGATCCATACTCTTTACCCGAACCACATCCAATGAGCAAAGCTCTACTCGAGGGCTCATTTCTTATCCAAAATCTTTCGTATCAAGCTTCCATGACCCTTCTGACACTCTTCGCCACAAATTTCTTATAAACAATTTTCCTCCATACATCCCTATCTTTTGCTTCCTTCACATCCATACATCTTTTCATGCAAGCTGCTGTGATCCTATGACAATTCGAAGCTAAAATTGAGAAATACCCCTTGTCTGAATAAAAAAACAAATTTTTGAATCAAAAAATGTAAAGTTTGATAACTTATTTGTAGAAATGACAAATTTTTATCACTAACAAAAAGTTTTTTGATCGACTTTTTTCGCATATCATTTCATTTGATTCAAAATAAGAATTTTCGATTTTCCAATAGCATTTTCAGCGATTGAAAGTAAAACTATGTGTTCCATAAAAAAGTGCTTGAATTTAATTTTGTAAGTCTTTTGAGAGAAATAATTTGTTTTTTGACATATTTCCGTATGTCGTGTTGTTTAGCTATTAATTTCAATTTTTGATTTTTGAATATCATGCTCATCGAACGACTACTCCTATAAAAAAAATGGTTAAAAGCAACTTTTTAGAACTTTTCGAAAACAAGAATTAGTTTTCTGGACTTATCTTGGCATCTTGTGTCGTTTGACTCTAAAACTTAAAATTTCCGATTTTGTGTTGACATTTTTGACGGGTAAGACCGCAATAGTTGGTCAAAGATGGCTGGTTAACGAAGAGGACCTATTAATTTGGACCCTGAAAAAGTATGCCCAAGCACAATCCAATCCGAGAATTCTTTCGGAATTTATCGCCATGGGTGTCAATAGGCGATTTTGTGGACCATGGAGTTTTGAAATACCTCCCCCTCCCATCCTACTCGTACCAAATAAATAGCCTTATGCAGTTTTCCAAATTTTTAAATTATAATATTTAAAATATTTCTATAAACTGAATACGTTGGTGACGTTAGTCGATAGGTGCACCACAATCTCACAAATGTACAAATTGTTTGAAAGTTTTTTCTGAAATCATGACAAATTCCGGACCATCGTCCGAATTATCTGGACCATGGAGTGCCCATGGCTATCGTGCCTACAGACCACTATTTGAGGCTACTACAGACAGGTACCCTCATAAAAACCGTTATTTCTCACCAAAAATTTAAAAACATCCCAGGACCACAACAACTCTTTAAAAAATTTGAAAAAATTCCTGTGAGTTTCTGTCACTAAGAGTAGAAAATTGGCCTGATACTGCAATGAAAAATTGAACTTTTGCTTCTTATGCGCCACCCTGTAGTATACACTATGTTTTTGTCGGTGTTTATAGTAACTTCTCTGTCATGTATGGTAACTTTCGATAAATTTCGTAACATTAATCAGACTCTCATCGCCGTAAATTCTACAGCAGTGTATACTCATCGTTATAAGTTCCACAATGTAGAGAAATCTACTTCAGCAGCAAAATTTACTGCGGTGTAAACTGCCTCTTGATGATAATGAGTATCGTATCGCTAGATTATATGAAGATTGCTACGTCGCATCGCTTAGAATCATTTGGCGAAAGCTAATTTTTTTAAACTGAAGTATATCTTCGATCCGCTTAACTACTTTTCTACAAAATAAAACAGTATAAAATCAAGTACTAAATTCGTATAGCTAAAACTTGTCGTACGATGATTTATGATGGTGATAAATCAATACAAAAAATAAGCGCGAATCGCGAATAATCAACGACTCGAAGCTACATGATTTCCACACCTGATCTAAGCTTCTATTTCCAGCTGATTATACTACGATCGTGCGACAATGTTTGTAATTAATCTCTGGGTCATTGCCTTTGATTGCAGAGGCTTCTGCTTATAGAAAGAACCTTTCCAAAAAAAGGATAAAAACAATCTTGATAAAGAAATCAAGCTAACGGAGTAATAAATCATGTTCTAAAAATCTCATTCCGCCTCAATTTAAAGGTTCTAATTGATTAAGGTTTCAAGAAATTTTCCCATAACTCATGTACCCTGTTCCTATCTTCTACTAACGAAGAAGTATCGGAATTCTCCTTTACAGTTCTTCATACAGTTTCTCTAGAAAGAAAAGACCATTTATTAAAGAAGCTTTATTTACTCGTCACATTCATTCCATAGCTCTAACCCTCTCTCCTCAGAGCAATTAAAACAACTGACATACCTAAGAAAACTGCTTTTCATAGCATGCATTCAAAGATTGAGCACACTGGCTCATATGATTGCCTTTCCTAGTTACAATTAGACAAAGAGTTAATTTACCATATTTGAAACTGTAGAAAGCGTCAAAGCGAGTTGCAGTAATAGCATAATACGTTGCTAATTTTAATGCAATTTGCTATCTTCACTCTTACTTTGTATAACTTGCATAACTTAGAACACAATGATGTTAGGTTGATAGAACAATTTGAACATGAGATATGAGTTAAGAGAGTGATAATTAGTTTCCCACACTTTTTTATACAATTAAATAACAATTTTTATTAAAACCGGTCCAACTAATCAGCCTTAAAATTAAATTCTCTTTTTCATCGATCCAAGTTAGGTCAACAAAGACCTTAGATTCCATTAATAAATTTCATTTGTGGAATCGGAGCAATAAATTCCAGTATATAAGGTATCAGAAAATTATATTTCTACGATTACAAAGCGCTTGACTGGTCGGCGCTGAAACAAAGAAAACGGTAACCGCAAAAAAACCGTAATGAGATATTGGCTTAACAGGCGTGACGAGGGGACTGTTTCTGAGCCAGTAATTTTTTTGCGATTCCTTTTTGTATCTTCCATAATTATCTAAAATCCAAACTTAGGACGGAAACAGTGACATGCTCTCATGCCGCGTCCACTCACTGTGTACACGTGTCTCCTGGCGATGGTAAAATTGCTTCTCTAACCGGATTACTGAGTTTACAGACGAGAGGCTCCTCTAATCGTATTTAATTATGCATGAGCATGATCAAATTTTTTTTCCATATGTTTGTAGATTTGACACAAATATTAATTGAAAATATAGTGACAAGCTTGACCCTGTGCGTGTGAAAGACTTTCGCTTTATCTTAGGACCGGTTCGATATCAGATGTTGTATTAGGAAATAAAACAAATTACTTTTCCTCGACTCTATCTACTTTCCAAGATTAGAGACGTGCAGGAACTTTAAGTTTACTTTTTGAGAAGGAAAATGCTACAGATGAGAATACTGATATTCTTGAATTATATACTTTGAAAATGATAGTGAAAATCTCAGAAGGCTGAAGAAAGTAAATTCAAAAAGATTAAAGAAGAATATTATGCAGTATTAATAAAAGAAATTATCAAAATTCAATTTTTTGAAGATTGTGGTGTACTATTTCTTTAAAAAAATTGTTTTTCATGTATGATGATTTACACTAATGAGCTTGAATTATTATTAGCAGATAGATGTATCGTCATTTAGAGAGTATCAGCGTTGAGTTGTAAATTCGATGCTGCATCATTCTTCCACTTCTTTCCGATTAAAGTATGCAAGAACTGTCAACAACTGATGGTGTTATGTAAATAATATAGGACAATCATAAATCAAGTATAGATCGAGAGACGTTAATGCAAAGTAACCTTCTCGTAAGACAGATGCCTGCATATAGAAATTGATTATTATACCTACTAGTACCGTAAGTGTTTCCGGACAACGATAAGCTTATATTTCTAGGGTATATATTTTTTTCAATTATTTTTCTTTAATCCTAAATCATTATACTAAAAAAAAAGAAATTTGTAAGAAGCAAAAAAAATCATGCTATATATAAAAATAACTGATGGAATCATAAAATCTGTTTGTCTGTAGAGAGGAAAATTGTACAATACATTACATTGGATTATGTTTTAGTGGATAAACGAAGACTATTGTATTACAACGAAAATATTTTAAATATCAGAATTAGAGCATTTCCTCTTTCAAATCATGCTATATACAAAAATAACTGATGGAATTATAAAATTTGTTCGTCTGTAAAGAGGAAAATTGTGCAATACATTACATTGGTTTATGTTTTAGTGGATAAACGAAGACTATTGTATTACAACGAAAATATTAAAAATATCAGAGGCAGAACATTTAGTCTCGTTGTGATAACTGTTGTCTTTAAAGTTGACAACGATATTTCTTCTTATTAAATGAGAAATTTTTTTAGTTTATGGAAAACTGGAACACGTTAGTAACAGCAATTGACTGTCGAGGATCTTATTATGCAGAATTTCAGATATTAATTAGCGAAAGAGAACAAAATTAATGACGGTGAGATATGTTTGAATTTCTTATTCTACCGCTGACCTTCTTATCAATTCTTAATATTTTGAAATTCAATAATAAAACTAGAATTAGTATAGACTCATAGATTTACATAACTACAGAACAGCCCAAAATAAATAATCCCACAATAAATCAAGGTTATACTACACGTCCGAGTTGTTTTCTATCTGTTAACGAGCTTCTACCCCTGTTTTCGCAGACTTCCAAATTTGCAACTCTTCGTATTCTTTTTTTATTATCTCCTATTGATATTATATATAAACGTTTTGCGAATGCTCGACACATGCACAAATATTCTACGAAAATTAATGCCCATTGGCAGCTTATAAAAAAATTGTTCACTCTTTTAACAATGTCAAATGTAAACGGGGGACGAAATTTGGTGCACTTACCCTATTCTTGTGCGAATAAATTTGAAAAGGAAAATGTTTACCAACGTTTCATGAATCCAGCGACACAACTTCGCTTTCCCAAGATGATCAGAAGATTGCAATGCTCCTGCGGTCATGTATCATTAGCGTCAACGTGAGATCTAGAAATACTATGTTTTGATGGATTGAGGTTGAAATAAATCCGAACCACAAAACGACATTTCTATCAATCACTTTCCTCGTATCTGCCTGGATTCTTATAATTAGGTCAGAAGAGTGTCTCTTGCCTATCAACCATGTCCCCGAAAAAAGAGCAATTCGCACAGGAGGAAATAACCATCATTACCCAACTTATTATCCCTCCTAGTTCCTCGACTAAGTGCGTTTAGGACTTAATGCCAACCCACCATGCTGCGATCGCTATTATGCCGATCATAGTACTTACAGCACGCATTATAATCCCCGGGCTAATTTTTCATGGACTGCCGATTTTCTCGGCAACTCAAGCGTGCACCCTCTGGGGTACCCGCATACCCCCCGCAGCTTGTCCACAGAATCGAGACCAGATCGGTTAGTTCACGATCGTTCGTGGTACTGTGCGTTTCCTCGATCATTCTTTACAACTTCGTTTATATTTTCTATCCTTTAAAATCACGTTGAATAACATTTCTTTAGCCTGGGACCTCCACCTCCCCTAGATTGTCATTTTTTGCGGGCGACAAGATTTAGAGTAAATCGATCTGCTCTGCTTCAAGTTCCTTCGAAGGATTCATTCAAGTGCAAAGGGATGCTCGCGGATCCGTGAAAAATCTTCGATCACAAACGTAAGAAGATAAACAGTGAAGGTAGAAGAGAGAAAGAGAATTTTGGGGAAAATAAAACTATGATAAAAATAATAATTACGTGACGAGAAGTCCAGGTGCTTTCGCTACCATGTAAACACCCGAAAGTGGAGATCCCCTAGAGACGATCGTTGAAGATGAGGCAGCGAGTGAATCTAGTCGTGATGCTGATGGCTGTGATTTGTGTGGCTAGAGCCCTTCAGGCTCGACCTCGTTTTGTAGCATACGACGATGACAGTGAAGCTGATGAGAAAGATGGACCGAAAATACCTCCTGTGGGACTCGAGACTCCAAGAGAATATAATTCGATAGATAGTAATCGGGAGCAAAGCCAAATTCCTAATATTCAGAGAAGGGGCTTTCTTGATGAAGCGAACGATGCAATTGAGGATGCCAAGTCCGCTATTCGGAGTGTGCATTCATATATGAAACAAGCAGGTACTTTTTGTTTTACAGATGTAGATGTACTATATTTATAATTGCTGATGTACATAAATGCGCATAAATATTTTTTTCGATTCAATAGGTCAAAATTCGTGACAAGTAAGATACATAATCAGGACCAATGTTTGCACTACAATATTACTAGAATGGAACATTCGGCATGTTATTAGAATTCTTGTTGCTGGTATTTCTTTTTCAGAGAATTTTTGTAATAGTCGATTGATGTAAATTAAGTCTCATCACAACTAGCCCTAATTCCAGTATACATATACTAAACACAGAATGTTGTGTTACATTTTATTCTAAAGTTTGAATAGTACTTTGTACCAAGTAGCAATTAACGTACTAAGTAGACGGTATTTGTATACCATTTTTTAAATAGTACTGTGTACCTGTTGCCAATTTTAATACTAGGTAGATGGTAATCTTACTAGTTTATTTATTAATCAGTACCGTGGAGTATTGACAAGTACCAATTCTGAGAGCAGTTCTGGTAAACGGCACTCCTATGTAGATCTTTAATTAATGCCTGGAACTATTAAGGTGTATCCAGTACTATAATTAATGGTGGTTTCACGGTGCACACAATACCAATTGGAAATACGTGTAGCAGTAGCGTGTAAACAGAAATAGAATAAGTTGTGGATACATGATACTCCTAAGAGAGTAACGTCTGCCAGAACCGTGTACCAGTAACTTGCACTAGTACCTGAACTAGGATTCACATTGAATATACAGTACTGTTTAAATGCGAGTAAAATAGTAAAACAATTTAAGTACTCTTACATTCGCTTTGCCACCATAATCTATTGCTTTTATTGCTCTTAAAAGCCAACCAGTTCCTCCATACTCTTTCAGGACTTCCCAAAATTTAGTTCTATCCACCTTGTCGAAAGCCTTTCTCAAATCAACAAATGCACACAAAACTTTTTTGTTTACTTTCAAACTTTTTTCTATGATCTGTGTTGAGCTAAATATTTGGTGCACACTTAATCTTCCTGACTTAAGTCCACATTGGACTTCCCAGATCCTTTCTTTAGTTATTCCCATGACCCTACCCATAAGTATTTTGGAAAATATTTTGCCCACTGTAGTTAGTTGGCTAGTCGCTCTATAATTAGTTCAGTCACATTTATCAGCCTTTTCCTTAGGTATTTTGTACCAATAAGTATTTTTTTTACCAATAAGTATTTTAGTAAATATTTTGCTGACGGTACTTAGTAGGCTAATAGCTCTATAATTAATGCAGTCACCTTCATCACCCTTTTCCTTGTAGAGTGGAACGATAATCGCCTCTCTCCAATCATTCGGAACTTCACCGTTTTTAGCACACATATTCATAAATTCGTTCAGCCCCACAAACTATCATCCGCCACCGCTCTTAAGCATTTCAGCGGTAATGCCATCGATACCAGTAGCCTAAACATTCTTTATTTTCTTAATTGCCGATATAATTTCGCAAATACCGATTCTTATTTCGCCACCTGCAACGGGATTGTCTAGCGTATCCTCTTCTGTGTCACAGTTTTTCTTTTAATGTAGTAAATAGTATAGAATGAAGTGCAATTTGCAATCACAATCAGGTCATAGAAAATATTCAGCACAACAAGAGTTTATACTTCTGTCCTCTATCGTTATGTCTTCGTCGCAACGTTTTCCTTGATCGCGCAGCAATATTTCAGGCTAATCGTGTATTATCAGATTTGAAATAATAGACTGCAGAAGTCATGTGCTCCCACGATCATCCGGAGGCAGCCTCTTTTGATATTCTTTCCAGCAAACCTTGATCTTGATTCTACTTTAAATGCAATCGTGTATCCGATTGGAATAACACACTCTTGCAGACCAGTAATTGATGCACTCAAATCGAAAGGGATCTTAAGGCAGCAATATACTCTCTTCGAATATTTCATTTTTTGATCGATAATTAAATTTTTCATTATATTTATGATCCATTGACTCAGCTATGAGCACGGAGAGAAATGGAATTGAAAGATTGGGTCTTTAGTGCTTTATTGTCTTAGTACAGAATCCAGTCCAGAACAGGAATTAGTCCTATACTCGCCATATTAAAGAATGTTCGGTCAAAAAGAATCTATAAAGACACCCAGCGGCCGTTGTTGACGGGTCGACATAGCCACCTTTCATTTTATAAACTTAAACTTATCTATATAAGTTTTAAACATTAAATAATGAACATTCATTTGCTGAAACAGAAAAAGTCGAATAGATAAAAAACCGCAGTTGCCAAGAATGGAACCCGGGTTTCCAACGCAACAATCAGCTCCTCTCTGCAATCTGGTATTCTGGATGCTAAGGTTTGAGGCACTAAACGTCCTCATAACAACGTGCAAGGCAAGCTTCGGTTAGGTGCTAGCCGTGTGTTATTGGATGCAGCGGATCCAGGAATAGTTACTGGACTGCTGTGAACTCAGCCGAGTTCCCAATAGAACACTATAAACTGTACTTTGATAAAAACGCCGTCCTTCCGACAACTGAGGCACGATAAATTACAGCTTTCCATTATTGATGCCAGAAAATTTAATAATTTATGCTCTATTCTTTTTTGAGAAAACAAACTTCTGATGAGAGACTTTATTTTCATTTTTGCAAAGATTAACTTACTGAAATTTTAGCTAATAACGTATAAATTGTATACACTTACTTTAAAGTATTTAAAGTTAAGGTTTTATACAGGAGGGATCAAATTCTTTAATGATTATAGTGTGTAGTTTCAAATTCCTTCCCGTGTCTTTTGCATCTATTCCTAAACTTCCAAGGTTCCAGTGTTCTAATATCCTACTAATTAAAATGTTAAATATGTATTCAAGATTCTCAATCACACTTATCCTAATTAAATAGTTTTTTGATTTGATTTGATTTTTTTAGTTTATGCATTTTTGGGAAGTAAAATGTTGGAGCTTTTAACAAGATGTAACTTTACCCAACTTCACTCAATTTAACTAAAGCTAATTAGTTTTTCAACTTGCGAAGGAAGATCAGTCAAGATATAATATCATATTTTTTATATTATCGCCTTCCTACTTCTTATAAAAAGAAGAAGTTTAGAGCACTCAATATTTTAAATTAATTTATCCCTTTAAAAATACGTTGAAGATTTCTTCAACGATTCTGAAATCTTATGTTAAAAGCCACAATTATTTTAAAGGAATAGTATATTTTAACTCTCTTTCTGATATATTATTTCGAATACGCAGTTGAACCAAGAAGACGACACAAGCAAGATACAAGGATGATGACTCTGCTAATGGCTTACAAGATGAAGCTGTTGGTCTTAATTCCCATAATGATTGGAGGCATGATTCTTCTCACATCAACGACTGCACTCGCTGGATTTTTCTTCGCCCTCTTCGCAGCAGTCTTGGGACTCAATGCGAAATGAAGACTTATAAAGTACCTTAGAATTATTTCAAAATACTTGAATTTTCGAGGAGGAAGTGAAAGGTTTGACTAGACCAAAAATAGATACAAACAAATGACTTTATTTTGCAATAGCTTTGCATCATCTTACATCGACTTACAAATAAGAATAAATATTAATGTTAACGCTCGATTAATATCGAGATACGCGTATACGCTGACAGACACTTTGGGCCTGTACCCTTACTTATCAAAACTCAGACGGAGATTTACAATTTTCTCTTCGAGGAACTCTTAGCTCATTAATTGAAATGAAAACTAAAATATAAATATAAATACAAATCTCTGATGCTAGTTCATTTTCAATATAAATACATTTTCAATACAAACACAAAACAAATTTATTTTTCAGCAAATCGGAATTTTATATGTAATTTATAATTTGTTCCACATTATTATCAACATCAATGAAAGATGAGTTACATGAGTCAGAAATTCCGCAATTCGATGCGAGCAATGTACATGTCTTCTCGATTCCGTTAACCGATTAGTGTTATTAAACCCGTGGTTACAACAAATCTCTTGCACGCAATCGATTCTATTTTTCCCTTGAATCTTTTCCTTCGACAAACTCGAGGGGAAAAGAGACTCGACGCGCCTGTCATTATCTTTTGTTTCTATTTTACAACTGCTACCGGTATTTTCGCTAGTTCTGCTACGATTCGTAGGTTAGTGCTAGTATTAACGAATGCTATTCCGTGATTGCACATAAATAAATCGAACTTATCCCGAAATGAAAAGACATAGTCAATAGATTGATCAATAGTATCCTAAGGTGTTTTATTGCGAGTGTCAAAATCTGATGAATAGTTATAGAACATTTAGAAGAACTACATAGAAATATTTTCTCTAGAGAGATCAATATTTTCCACTTCGCTGTATTACCATCAATTCTGTCTCTAATTTCTCTAGAAAATAAATAAATATTTGCCTCATCGGTGATACACCAAAGTGAGAAAAAATTTCACATAATGACTGCTGACAAATTTCAGATAATGTAGAACATAGAGTATCGGTTCGTGTAGAAGTTAAACATGAAGTGTACAGAAAGTAGAATATGTGAGAGTAAAGAATTGCGATTACATTAATAATTTTCGCAGTTTTTGAGTTCCTTCCTACAAACACAGAGATTAAGAAATAGAGTAAGAAAATTTAGTTGCTTTAACTACAGTACATCAAAATCGAATACACAATAACAGATTTTCGAACATTAGGTTACAAAATTTTGAAACTTCACCAAAGAACATAGCTGTCTTTTTCTTGAAGATGCACTTTGAAGCGTGACGAATCCTTCACCAAGGGAACCACCTCGGAATTCGATTCGTTAATGTCGTTAGTCTTATGAGAAGTTTACAAAGTGTACAATGTTGACTATTGCTGTGTCGTGGGCATCTGTCTTGCCCCACTGTATGCAAGATTTTGTGCATATTGACGATCAGAATCAGAAAGTTCCATGTTCAAAGGATTCAAGACTCCTTTGAGACTTCGGTCCCATCCGCCACCGCCACCACCCCCCTGCTGCCATCCTCCGTGATCACCACCACCACTTTTTTGTTGCGCCAAAAGCTTCTTCAATCCAATGATCATTGACAAAACCAAAGCGATTTTACTGATGATGAGGGCTTTTCCAGCGAGCAAAAAGAGCACACCCATGGCAATAGGTATCATCGCCGCCATTTTCATTGCCATACCCATCATCATCATCCCCATCATCTTCTTCATTTTTCCTCTACCTTCTTCGATGCTCCTCTTCAGCTCACTCGAAGACGTTTTGGGCAATCTGATCTGAACATTAAATCCGTTCATCAAATTGGCCACACGTTCAAAAAGAATATCATTAAGAGCATCATCCCTCGAAGCTGCAGATGTTCTTCCTAAATTAGTTTCCAAATCAGCAACATTGGGTAATTCCGTCGGTACAGGTGCATCCGGTGCCCTAACCAATTCCAGATTATCAGCAATTGGCAGAGAATCGATACGCCCAAGTCTCTCAAAGAAGTCTATTGCCTTCTTCTTTAAACAAGGCGAGACACCTACATTTCGAATTTGGCACTCCTCGTAGACCCTATACAGGGCTCGATAACCCTTCTCCAACACATTATCATCACCCGTTGTCGAAGATGCCGAAAGTGAGGTCGCTGCACTCAAAACCAGCAGGAGAAACAGGCACTTTGGACTGTCCATCTTCTTTGATTTTGAAACTCAGAAGTTCTCTTAAAGTTAGGGCAGGCAACCCTCTTTCGTTACACGCGTAACTTAACTAAACAGTTGCACACGAGGGACGCGCACCACCGATTTTATTCCCAACTGGAAGAGACTGGCAACAGGACGAAGGTTTCAAGCTGATATATACCAGTCCCGATAGAAGGTGGTAAGGTAAGGGGATGAGCAGGCTCCCACGTATGTGCCATTGTATGAAGCATATTCATGAATTCATGCGGGTATGTGTTTATGGCTGTGTCTATGGTTTCATGTGACTATGTGTTTATCTATCCGTGTTGCGAGTACTCACATAATCTCGTTGCGGGATCCACGTGATGGTAAGCAGCTGTTGGCTCGTGGTACGGGATCGCGATGAGACGGGGATGGGATGGGATGTGAATCCGATGGCTCGGGCATGTGACCTTCCTGACACAGAGACCCACTCAAGTCGAGATCCCAGCTCGCCGCAAATCTAGTCGTTAATCCTTTATTCCCGAGTCGACGAAAAAATAGACATAGCGAGCCCAGCAGGGCTAGAATTGCTTGGTGCTCGGTCTGCAGGAGTGGAAAGCCTATGCACACTAGGAAAAGTTGATGTCGGTGAGATGCGAACGCCCAATCAAAATTCGGACTCGCGACTTGTGCGATATAGTGGGCAAGGGAGAAGGACTTATAGCATCCCATTGGTGCTTCTCCGTTGGCCTCCTGATCCCGCGTGACCTTTAGGATAGAGCGTGGTAAGAGTAACTAGTCTAGCTTACTTAGACTCACTACGGATGCGGTGCTAACCGCTTGTTTACTTCGGGGGTGTGGATTGAGAGTTTAGCTCCTTGTTTTTAGAAAAAGTGATTTTCCTGGGTTTTATGAAAACGTGTCTTTTTTGATTTTTAGTAAAACGGGTGAAAGAAGACAAGTTTTTTAGAATGTGGTATTTTAATATGAAAATACATAATCAAGGTAAAATATTATTTATTTTACGACTACAAAACTTCAGATGAATACCAGTCTATGATGAATTATTGATTAAATATTTTATGAGAACCTCCGTGTAACTTTTTAGAGAATGTCGAGTTAATTACATAAACTGGGCTTGGATCGTGCAACTTTTTCGACTTTTTTCGACTTTTCGGAATAAATGCGACTTTTCATAACTTTTGGAAGAAAAATGTGACTAATCGACTTTTTCCATTTTTTCTGAGAAAATCGCTAATTAGTTTCAATTTTAACTGCATTGAAACTTATAAAATTGAAATTCGAAACTTGAAAATACTGTACCATTTTAAATGAGAACATTCAAAATTGAATAATTTCTTACTGAAGCTTTACAATAAAACAATTTAAAATTAATAACGTTTTAAATTGAACAATTTCTAATGGCGCCAATTCGTATTCGAAATTTAAATTTTTACAATTCCAACTTGGACATTTTTAAGTCGAAAACGTTAAAAATGAATTAACTTCAAATAAAATTACTAATAAAATAAGTAATTTCATATTTAAATTATACAGTCTCAATTGTAAGCCCTTAATTGTTCAGTAATTTTATTTTTGAAGTGTTGAAAGTGAATGTTCCTGAAGTTCAAAATTAATGTAAATTATAAACTTCTGCCATTTGAGAATAATCCAAGCAGACGAGTTTGAGAATTGTGTACTCTACAATCCTAAACAAATAAAGTTATTATTTCACTCATTCAGTCTGATATTGTTTTTTTTTCATTATCTCAGGCCTTGGACTTAATTAAGAAATTCAAAATAGTGTCAATAGTAGCATAAATTCAAAAAAATAGTTGCAAAATAGTGTAATGCAATTTTTAAAACAATAAATCGAGAGGTTAACTATTTTTGAAATATTGTATACAATATATATCTTCCATAAAATCCCATGAAATCCTTTCTAATCTTTTAAAATACCTTAAAAGCTTCAAAATTCGTTAAAGTCCTTTAAGAACATCTGAAATCTGTTGAGATCCTCTGAAATTCCCGAAAAACTCGTTTTTCTTTGTAAATCTCCTGAAATCTCTGAAATAGGTGGGAATCATTAAAAATCCTTTGAAGTTTCATTTTATTTAATTTATTTTCTAAATTTCTCTAGAAATCCGTTGAGATCCCTTGAAATCTTTTAATTATCATTGATATCCTGAATACCTTTTTGAAACCCTTTAAAATTTTCTGAAATTGTATGAAATTATTTGAAAATACTTAAATAATTTGAAATCTCATCAATCAAACAAATGTTTTAGGGCACCAAAAATTCGAAAATCGATTTTTCAGAACAGCATGTGCAATTGTGCAGAGGCTAGGATTTTAAAGTGAACTATTTATAAATCTGATATATTTTGTATTCAGTGTTATATTCGACATTATTGACTTGCGATTATTGCAAATTTTCTTTTGGTTGATTTTATCTCAGATAAATCATTGAATATTCTTTAAGAAGGTTTGCTATTATTTTTCGAATTTTTCAATTTTTGACAATCTTAAAGGAATTTTATCTTCACATAGTGATAGTGAAATTCCGATTTTACAGAAATGGCAGTTCATAACATTATTCAATGTTAGATAAACTTTATAGAACTTTTTCGCCGGTCGAGAGAGTTTGAAACACTATTAAAAGTTAAGACACTATTTTACCCTACAACTCCTGTAAAATTAGCATATTTCGCTTCAGTCTGGCGCGGCGGTAGATATTTTACCGTTTTCAAACAGTACCTGATGTTTTAATTTTTAGCTGCTTTTCAAAAAGTTTCATGTAGTTAAAAAGAAGGAAAAGCAATAAATCTTGAACTCGAAAACTTGTACCTGTGACATTCATAAACGAAAATGTTTAAAAATTTGCAAAATGAAAGAAGAATATCATCCTAGTAATAAATTTCATATTTATTAACATTAATATATAAAATGTATTCGTTATTATTGTACAGAGAAACGAAATCAATAAAATTTAAAGATTTTTATAAATTTCTAAAGTTCTCAATTGGCATTTTTTTAGGAGAGAAATGTTTGGAAAATTGCGTAAAATAAAATTTTTTGAAGACAATGACTGTGTTAAAAATTAAAAGTGAATTAATTTATTAAAAAGAACTATTTTTGGAATACCCTTCTTGAATGAAAAAAAATTAAAGGTATTTTCATGGCAGATTAATTTATTGTAATTTTTTATAGTCATGTTCATCATTTTTAGAATCATGATTTTCTTTCATTTTCAAAATTTCTAACTGTATTTGATTAATAATTTTGACCACCGAATTTTTGACTAGGAATTTTTCATGTTCATATTGTTGGGACTAGAAATATGTTTAAATATATATATATATATATAAATAAATAAATAAATTTATGAATAAATTTGATAGAAAATTATAAAGATTATTTAATTATATGATGTATAAACACCAACTTTTCTTTTATTGTCTATGGCAAATTGTTATCTATATATGAAAGTAAGTTTAACATTTTTTAAGATTTAGTAGAATAAACAATTTAAAAAGTGATGGAGGAACATATTAAAAAAAAAAATTCGTGAATATTGACCTGTTTCACGTTGATGTAATCGCTCAATGACAAATCTCAGCATATTTGTAAATCCTAATGCGTATCTGAATAAATCGGCATTATTTTATACTACAGGCGGATGCAGCATTAAGATGAGAGTATTGTTTTCATTTTATTTAGCAGATACTTTCTAAATTGAAATTGGCGTACTGCATGTGGCTACCATGAAGGAAATTTGTAGAAATTAGAAGTTGAAAAGCATCCTCAGGGCTCTCAACACAAATAATGTGATAACGGTTACCTTTTATTGCGATTGCGTGGAACGACCATTTTTACATTGTGATAAATTCCCCTTTTTACCATCCACACAATGTTATTTTATTTTACTTCTATTTATCTCTTTAGAAAACGACACCTACTTATTAAAACATAAAAGCCAATACTTTGTTTTGCAAAATCCAACTTCTTCATTTTGCATAAAAACGTCATCAAATCCTCCAATAGAGACATTTATAGCTGTCTGTTCCTCATATTGTCAAGTTTCCTAACTTATGAACAATAAACTTAATCTCTCTGTCTCTCTCTCCCGAGAAAAACATTAATGCAAGGAACTTTTTTCATTCCTCTTCTTTCACTGTGTGTTTTTAAATTAAACTTTATCATAAAAATTCGTTTTTATGATAGGAAGTTTGCTTAAGCTGGCAGTAATTGCGAGAGGATTTTAATCCTTTCAATCCACGTGCTATAAACTGTAATTAACGACCGAAGTAAATCAATAGAGAAACCGGTGAATAGAATTCTCTATTAGAAAGGGTGAGCAGGGAGCACAGAAATATTTTAAGGAATTCAGAGATGAATATGAAAATAATACTAAAAGTTTGATCAAAAATTCTCAAATTTGAAACTTCTCGAGTCATTTTATCTTTCATCGACTTAAGAACCATTCTATTTCAGATTATTTTTCTTCTTTTATTCTCCTCATCTTATATTTTTTTCTCTGCATGAATCATCTCATCATCCATTATAATAATAAAGGCTACATCAAAGGTCTTCCGTTAGAAAAAAGAAACAAATTCACATCATTCATGTCTTAAAATGAGTTCCACTTAAGTCCAGCAGGAGAATTCACCTCGCAGCATATACCATTTTTTGCATGGTATGAACCTTACTGTATGTGTTTATAGCCATCAACATAACTTCCGTTTAGGGCACGAGTTCGATGGCCATTGGCCACTTTTCGCAAATTCGCTTGACCGTAAAGCTTGGAATGCATCGTCATTGGTGATATAGCATGGTTCTGAGCACAATATGCTACTGCACCTTATAAATGAAAGAAATACAGTGTCATTTTTATATTTTCATCTGAATGAGAAGGTACTGGTTTTATATGAAAATTGACTTTCGCGGATTTCATTAAATCTCCATGACTCGAGACCCCATGAATTCGAAAAAACTGGTTTTACGATGGTATCTGTCTGTTGCTGTTGTCGTCGACATCGTTGTCGTTTGTATACTGGATAACTCTTGAAAGACTAATCGTATTGGATTGTGCTTTGGCATACGTTTTTAGGGACCAAAAAGAAAGGACGAGTTTTTTAACCAGCCATTTTTGACCAATGACTCTGGTTTTGTTCATCGAAAATGCTTTTTGAAAAATTAAAAATTCCATTTTCAGCAAAACTATACGAGATACGAAAAAACGTTGATGAGTAAAATTGTTTATTTCAAGAAGGTCTACAAATTTGCTTGATACTATTTTTCCATAAGACGCATAGTCTTTGTTTTAATCGTTACAAATATTATCAAAAATAAAAAATGTAAATTTTCTTTTGTTAAAGATTCTTCGGCTTTAGGGAATACATTCTCATCACGTGTCTTGCGCTTCGTGCCCGATTAAAGTATGACCAAATCGAAAAATTTTCTGCATTATGTTGAACTATTTTATATTATCTGCATGTTATATTATTTTCTGGACCTCAGGTAGAGGCTTCTGCTGCAGGCAAAAACATTTGCCGTCAAAATTGTATTGTATCCTGTGTCGTTTTACTACAAATTTAAATTTGTTATTTTTAATGGTATTTTCCACGATTAAAACAAAAACTATGCGTCTTATCGAAAAATAGTCTGAAAAAATTCGTAGATCAGTTTGAGATAAACTGTTTAGTTATTAAACATTTTTTTATATCTCGCATAGTTTTGGTGGAAAGTGGTATTTTTTATTTTTCATATCATTTTTCACGATTACAATAGAAAATAAGCGTCTAATCGAAAAATGGTTTAGAGAAAATTTGTAGATGCTTTTAAGATAAATAATTTGTTTCCTTAACATTTTATCGTATCTTGCATAATTCAACCAGAAAATGGAATTTTTTCTTAATAACATTTTTCACGATTAAAGAGAAACTATGCTTCTTATTAAAAAAACAGTGGACAGTAAATTTTTGTAGATCCTTCTCAGGTTAACAACTTTGCTTTGAAACATTTCTCTCGTATCTCCTATAGCTTTGCTAGAAAATAGAATTTTTGACGACAACGACAGACAGACACCGGAGTAAAATTAATTTTTTCTCAATCAGTGAGTCCGAAAATGTCGAGATGAGATGAAATCCGCTAAAGTTGATTTTCACATAAAACCAATACCTTCTCATTGAGATTAGAATGTAAAAATATCTCTTTCCAGGAAAACTCTACGAGATATGAAAAAAATTTTAAGAAGCGAAATTGTTCATCTCAAAAAGAACTACATATTTGATGGAAACTATTTTTTCATAGGACGTATAGTTTTTGTTTCAATCGTGAAAAATGTTATTGAATATAAGAAATTACATTTTTTAGCAAGAAAATACGAGATATGAAAGAACTCTTAGAAAGCAAAATTGTTCACCTCAAAAAGAACGACAAATTTGCCTTGAAATATTTTTCTGATGAGACGCATAATTTTTGTTTTAATGTTGAAAGACATTATTTAAAAAATCCATTTCTTGGTCAAACTATGCGAGATACGAAAAAATGTAGCTTAATAATTGTTTACCTCAAAAAGATCTACAAATTTTTTCTAGAGCATTTTTGGATAAAACGCACAGTTTTTGTTTTAATCATGAAAAATAAGATTAATTAATTAATATTTTGATGTTCTCATATCGATTACTGGTCAAATTAATTTTTGGAGAAATGTGAAAAAATCTACCTCGGCCCGGATTTGAGCCGGGAACGCCGACTTTACTTGAGTGGAGCGTTAACCAATTACGCCACCGAGGCCACAGTAGATCGTTTCTCATTTCTCGTATATCACAGGGGGACG
>JAUMHM010000016.1:25489801-25509382 GCA_032362435.1 Melikaiella ostensackeni | reverse complement strand
CTTACACCTGAAAAAAATGTGGGAACCTTACTTTTTACTTGCCCCTCGTAACTAGGGAACATTCTTAATCTGTCGAAAAAAGCTATTAAATTTGTGATCAATACGCAAATAAAATTAAACGGCTCGGCTCCCAAAAATCTCGATGGCTAAATGGCTGAGCGCCTGAACGATCTGACGGCTAAATGTCCTGGCGGCTAAACGTCCCGCGCGTAAACGGCGAAGTCCAAACGGCCGCGCGTGGACGGCGGCGCACAGTGCGGCGAATTGGAAAATTGGGGTTCAAAATGATCCAGAGCCTACAATTCTTTTTCGATTTCACTTTGTTTTTGTAATCAAAGCTAATTAAATTCTAAAGAGGTCTGTCGAGGGCGATTTTGCAAAAAAGGCTCTGTTTGTTTGTCACTCAAGTTGCGAAATGCCAAAAATCATAATTTTTCATATTTGCGCTGCCTGTTCTGTATCATTCATTGATATTACTTCAAAAAGGTGAAAAACTTATAGACTTATAGTCGATTAACAAATCCTTATAATTTAAATGATGTTCCTGCAATCCGTTCAATTGTTATAAACAAATTTATGAACAAAATCTATTTTTGCTGTGCATTGAAGCCTGGAAGCTCTTTTCATCGCGTTTGTTCCCGCGAAATCGAATGAAATCAATGTTTTATTAAAATCAAACACTGAAGTATTATTTTTTTGATTGTTGTAAACAAACTTAATAAGTAAGCGCCTCTGGATATATAAAATGTATTTTTTCCGCGCAATCATCAGTTCTGCCTTTGAAAATGGAAATTACATGACAGAAATGGACAATCAACAATATTTACCATTGTTGTAAGCAATACTGAATAACAAATGCATTAAACCTCACTCTTTGATAGAAAAAATCCATTTTTTTGCATAATTGTTCATTTTATCCCCAAATTAAAATTCTGATGATAGAAACTGGCATTTGACAATATTTTTCATTGTTATTAACAATTCTGATCAACAAATGCACTTGATAGTCGCTTTCAAATAGGAAAAATATCTTTTTTGCAGAAATGTTTTTCAGATCATAAGAAATGAAATTCCTACAAAATATACTGACATCCAACAACATTTTCCATTGTTGTAAACAATCCTGGTCTTCGTCACTGGACCTTCAATTTGTTTGCTTAGACGTTTTGATTTTTAGTCGTTGGAGTTTCAGCTATTTGGGTTTTCACATGTTTTTTGTCCTTGAAGGTTCATCTCAAAATTTATGCGCTTGTATTTTCCAAGAACACAGTAAATTGGATATACTCATACATACTCATTTAATTCGCTTGTGTCTCTTGATTTTCAATTGTTTTGTTTTTCACTTGTTCCGGTTCTCACATTTTTCTTTTCCAACGTTCAATTGCTAAGCTTGTTTTTTTTGGAAGGACATTGAAAAGTTCAAGCACGCATCCATTGGATTTTTGTGTTCCCCGACTTTCATTATTTACGACTCTTGAGTCCAAATAGTGAGGATTATTCCTCATGACGTGCAGATTTGTGAATATCATGAGATGCAGATTTGTGAATACTTTGTTTTCGTGTTCTTCCTGTGATCCTATGGAGTTTCATCAGTTGTATGTTTCAAATCATTTCAAATCATTCCTTCATAAGTTTCAATCGAAAACCTTACTTTCGATTAAATTCATTGTTCTAACAATGAATGAATTTAAAGTTCTGAAGCAAGTTCTTTGTGATTTTCTGATCACAAGTAACGGTAATGATAGAGGAGAACTTCTGAGCTATATCAAAGCCAATTACGATATCAAAGACGAATGTCTGAAAGCAATCGAAGATAAGTTATCTTATTTCATGTCCATATTTGAACAAAAGTCGAAAAAAGCTTTTTATAACATAATAACATTCAGGGCCACGAATGCGGAATGGCTGCTTTCAGATTCCTCTGTTCAATTCGTTGGAGTTTGTCCAGGGAGGAGACCTTCAGATGATTTTGAGAATAGCTCAAAATCAACTAAGAGACGAAAAGTGCTCAAAGCTCCGGAATGCTATTCTGACTCTGAAATACAGAGTGCATTCCTGAGTATTTTGCGATCTTCTGGTAAAATTAAAATCGCTAATGACATGAGTAAACTTCTGTCAAAAGATGATGATGAACACGTTGAATTACCTGACCAACTATCATATTCAGAAGTAGGAGAAATTACACGCTACACTGCTGATGAGGCATTAGCACTGATTGAAGACGCGAAATTGAGTGGAAACCAGTATGAAGTAATTCATATCCAAGCGAAAGCTAAAAATGATGATATCTACCCACCTTACAGGAGCCCAGCAGATGCAAACACTGTGCTATCCTCCAGAATCTCATACTATCATAACGGAAGAGGATGTGAGTATTAACTCGCAAGCCTTGCTGGATCACACAGTGTCTGGCTTCATGGTAATACCTGGAATACCTCCAAATTTAGTTGACAGACCTAATCTTTCAATGACTTTAACTTCAGAGTATGGATGTGATGGGACATCTGGTCACAATCCATACAACCAGTCTTTCACTGATCCTAGTAAATCTGATGCAAACATCCTAATTTTTTCGATGGTACCGCTAGCATTGGAGATGATAGATACGGAAACTGGTAGATGTACGGCGATTTGAAAAAATTCACATCCTGGGTCATCAAGACTTTGTAGAATCACTCGATTCCGCTACGTGAAGATAACGAAAGAGAATATACCATCTCTCAGGTAAAGCAAATTTAAGGAGAAATCGATAAAGTCAAACCAACAACAATTAATTTCGGTCGAAGTCGGAATCGCTGCAAAGTCACGCATAAAATGATAATGTCCATGGTTGACGGAAAGGTATGCCAAGCGCTCACTGAAACACCATCATCATCTTCATGTTATATATGCTCTGCAAAGCCCTCCATGATGAATAAGTTGGAGAATATCAAACTCTTGTCTGTGAAGATAAAAAACTTCTCTTTTGGTCTCTCCACACTACATGATTGGACATGCTTCATAGAATGTATCCTTCACATTGCGTATCGCATAGAATTCTATAAGTGGGCAGCGAAGTGAACCGATGAAAAACATAAAATGAGCGATGTGAAGAAGAGAATTCAAAAAGAATTTTGGGAGAAAATGGGCCTGATCGTGGATGTTCCACAACATGGGGCTGGAACATCTAATAATGGCAATACTGCTTGAAGATTCTTTGCAGATCCTAAACTGACTTCCAGTATTACCGGGGTTGACAAAGTATTAATCGAGAAATTCGGCGTTATTCTGAAAGCTATAGCATCATGATAGGGTATAGACATCATCAAATTCGGAGAATATTGGCAGAAAACTGCAAAACTTTACGTCAGCTTATATAGTTCTATATGCCTGTGATAGCCCACAAGATCCTCATACATGGCGCTGAGGTAATTGAAAGTGCCACATTGCCTATTGGCCAATTGACAGAAGAGTCCCAAGAGGCGAATAATAAGATTGTCAAGAGGATAAGGGAATGCAATACCCGTAAAATCAGTCGGATCACAACCAATGAAGATTTGGGTCACAAGTTGTTGATCATGACTGATCCCTACATAAACAACTTCAGAACCCTTAAGAAGAGTGTGCTATGGATGCAGAAGTTCAGGATCTGCTGATCAGAGATTATTGAGACAAGAATGGACAACGCTGCTGAAAACCAGAATTATTGGTCCAAAAATTGGTAAGCTTTATGATTTCGTTCATCTTCATTGCTTATAATATTGGAAAAAATATTGTCAGATGTCAGTTTCTGACATCAGAATTTCAATTTGGGGATAAAATGAACAATTATGAAAAAAAATGGATTTTTTCTATCAAAGAGTGACCGTTTAATGCATTCGTTAATCAGTATTGTTTATAACAATGGTAAATATTGTTAATTGTCCATTTCTGTCATGTAATTTTCATTTTTGAAGGCAAAACTGATGATTGTGCAGAAAAAATGCATTTTATATATCCAGAGGCGCCTATCTATTAAGTTTGTTTACAACAATCAAAAAAATAATACTTCAGTGTTTGATTTTAATGAAACATTGATTTCACTAGATTTCGCGGGAACAAACGTGATGAAAAGAGCTTCCAGGCTTCAATGCACAGCAAAAATAGATTTTGTTCATAAATTTGTTTGTAACAATTGAACGGATTTCAGGAAATTTATCTAAGTTATCAGGATTTGTTAATCGATTGTTAATTTATCAGTTTTTCATCTTTTTGAGGTAACATCAATGGATGATACAGAACAGGCAGCTCAAATATGAAAAATCATGGTTTTTTTGCATTTTGCAACTTTAACAACGGAGCCTTTTTTGCAAAATCGGCCTTGACAGGCCTCTTTAGAATTTATTTAGCTTAGGGAGGCTTGTCGCAGAATTGGCAATCTGCTGGGGAAAGATTCCACAGTGGAGACATGTCACAAGTGAGACATGCATCATGTGACTTGATATGGACCCATTTTTTCATTTCCAATTTCTCTATTTTAGACCTGCAACTCTCCTAGGTTACAAACAGAAGGAAAACAGGAATGTTGATCAGCATGAGACAAGCCTAGAGTTCACTGAAGTTGCACCACTGTCAAGGTTGTCGCATCATGAATTACAGCAAGAGGTTCTATTCTGTCAACGTAGGTTACACGCAACCTTTGACCTCTTTGGTTATGTCTCAACATACACCTACGAGAGGAGAGATGGAGGGAATCGAGGATGCTCAATCGGCCCAGTGGCACACAAAGCGTCGCGATCTCGGCAGCCGAAGAAAAGACTTGGTTTTTTAGTACTCATTCTCCACTTTCTGTTGGGGTATAAAGATCGTGGGAGGCAAAATGTACGAAACGGACGTGTTTACCACAACTCGACGACAAGATGCTCGAAGATCGCACGTGCAATTCAGTCATGCTCACCACGTGCTCAGCTATGCGGTGTTTACTATCAAGTTTCTTGTTACTTGTTACTCGCATTGCTTGCGTTCTCTAGCGTAATCGTGACTGCTTCGTTAGTCTCGATTATTCATTAGGTTAGAGGTTCAAGTAAATTGAGATTTATCTGCTATTTAAAACCATTTCGTTTAATTAAGTAGGTCGTTTCTACACTCTTTTAATTTATTTTAATAGTGTTTAATTATTATTTAGTTAAGAGATTCCTCGAGTAGATGCTATGCTGGAAAAACAGGTAGATAGCTCTATCCAATGTTCTTCAAATGTAATTCTTTCCTCTTTCATTTGAATTTATTTCATTTTTCTTCTCTTTTTTATCTTATTATATTCTCAACCTGCCTGATTATGTCTATTCTTCTTTTTTCAAAAGAATATTAATTTTTTCTCAATCAATTCTACACCTACACTATTGATGGCCTGTATTGTACCACTAACCGGCTAACCTATTAAAAATGAGCCTTAACTTTGAAAGAGGATAGCGCCGTCCGAAACTAAAATTCTGATTTTTGAGGAATCTTGTACTTCAACTTTAACTTTTGGCAGGAGCTAGAAAAACGAATTTATAAATTGGATATCTTACAAAAGTGATCTTTAGGATTTGATCTTTTATTTGAACCATCAAGCATTGAGAAATCTTTACGGGTTCATGAAAGAATATTTTTTTTGTGCGAGCATGTTAAATTTAAAATATACTGCCGGACCGTGGTTCGACGATGCGGTAATGTTTTTTAATTTTAGGATGATCGCACAAAAAAAATTATTATAATTCTTATTTCATGAACTCGTGATGATTTTTTAATGTTTAATGGTTTAAATGTAAAATAAAATCCAAGAGATTACTTTTGTAAGTTCCTAAATTAATAAATTCATTTTGTAGCTCCTGCCAAGAGCTGAAGTTGATGTACAAAATTACTTAAAAATCGGAATTTTATTTTTGTCTTTTTCATGTGATAATTCAATACTCAGAGGACAAAGTTAATTAAACGGAAGAGAAAGAGAGAAAATTCTTCCAAAGAAAAATAGGATATAAAGCGTTAGAAAACGACGGCATTGTTTCAAAAACAAATTGAATAAAAAATGATATGAGAGCAATAGAATTATTGGTAATAGGAGTACAAGTGATAAAGCGTTATAGAATAGTATAAAATGCTTGGAAAGAAGAATATGTTAACCAGTCATACAACGGGATAGAAGAGGAGAGAATTCTTTGACAGAAGAATAAGATAAAATTTGATAAAACGGTACTTAAAAAGATCGAAATCGAAAACAGAAAAGGGATTAAATTACGGGAAATAAAATTAGGACAAGAAATAATAGAATAAAATGTAATGAAACTGGACACATGATGGTGTTATTCGTTAATAGAGAGATATGGTGGAATTAAGACAATAGGAATATGGTAGGATAAGAAAAAAATGTAAATATTTTATAGAAATAAATAGCACTTTAAGAATAGAATATGCAATAGATTAGAATAGGATAGAAAGTATTAAAATATTAAAGTGCAATGGTAGTTTTATGAAAGAGTGTAGCATAGAATGTTATGAACAATGATAAAAATAAAAACAGGCATTAACGAAATTTGACTTAAAACGAGTTGAATGAGTTACCGACTACCTTTTTTACAGTTATTGTAAATTATCGAATTTTTAGCGAAAAGTGACTTAAATTGAAGTCGAATTCCACTGACTCACAATCACTGACTCAATCATCGACTGAATTTTTAATGTTTAATCAGTCTTTTTTACTAATTCAGAATGCAAAACTAATTTAGCCAATTTACCCAATTTATGAAGTTTCAAGTCCTCTCTGATATAATTTAGTCATATGTATATTGATTAGTTTCAATTAAATAATTTTGCAACTAATAAAGAAAGCTTCTTAATTTCTTAAATCACTAAAATATTTCTTTAATTTACGAGAAAATGATGTTTTTGTAGAAAAACAAATCTTCGAATCCATACATTTAAACTCAAACTGATATCAAGGAAATTCTACCCAATTAAATAAATTTACAATACATTCAACAAAAATATTTTTATTAAATTAAATACATTAAATATCTTTAATAAAGGCACTGACACTGAACTAAAAACTTGTGAAATGTTCCCGGATTTTTTACGGAATCCTGGTTCAAAATCTAGAAGGCGGTGGGTACCTGCACCGAAATTTCAGGACGTATAGATTTTTTCGAATTTTTTCGGCACCAATAACGTGGCCTGGAAAAGCGTAACCTCCATCTCTGAATTTTTATTTTTTACACTTAATACGTAACATTTTTAAAACTATTCAAAATATCAAAAATTGTTACAAGACATATCAAGGATTTGTTGCTACTAAATTCTCCTTGATATTTTATACCAACTGGTCAAATAAATTAGGATGCAGATGTGAGAACAGGTGAAAAAGTTGATTTTTTTAGATGAAATATGATTATCCAAAATTTTAAATTCGTAAGCATATCCAATTTTTCTGAATTACATATCGAGAACATGTTCCCTTAGATTTCTAGGCCAAATATTAGACAAAAAATCTATATAGAAAATGTATTATTGTTGAATTATTGTAAAAAAATTACATTTTTTACTAGTGCTCACCGCTGCAGCCTAATCTATCGCATCAATTTACATGAAATTGCAATTAGAAGTGTGTAGCAACATGCTCTCGATACATACAGCAAGAATTTTCGATATTTTGAATTGTTTTATAAATTTTACTATATTTGTCACCTCTGTATTTTTATTTCATACACTAAATACGTGAAATTTTAAGAACTATCCAAGGTATTGAAAAATCCTTCAAGACTTATCAAGAATCTGTTGCTACTGACTTCTCGTTAAAATTTGATACCAACCGTTTAGACACATTGGAATGCAGAGATGAACACAGGCCGAACATTGGTTGTTTCAATCGTTTTTTTGGTTTGGATCTCACAGGTTCTAAGGCATTAAGATAAAATCACACCTAAACTTATTTTTAATGGTTGGTCAGTCATCTGACAAGTTTCATTTAAATCAGATGAGAATCACGCCGACAATCCACATAAGGTCCAAAATACATAATTATTCCAGATAAAGATTCTTGGTAGCTTTTTTTTGTACTTGGTAACGATTCGCTACCGCGAATCTTGATTTCAAGCTAAATCTCGGTGCACATAGTCAGATTTTTTCGGTACATGTAGACACTGCCAATTCGAAAACAGTTAGACTATAAACAGCAGATTTGTTTATATCACGCTTCGGAAAGTTAATGAAATCCCACGCGATGCGGAAGTAAGTCATATGCGAATATACAATGATTCCGTGCGTAATGCAACCTCATGGGGAAATTCACGCTCTGTATGGCGTAACATTACAACTCTGTAGACTAATTACTTTGTGTTTTATAAAAATTGCATTTGCCAGTTTCTGGTCAGTCCCTGTCGAAGATGCTTCGACAGATCATCGCTTTTTCTTTACTAAGTTTGGGCGGCTTTTCCGCTGTTTCTGCCGATCCCATTAACCGAAATTCACATTTTAACGAATTGACGAACGATTGTGTCAGCAGTTCGTCCGCTTGTGGTATTCTTAATATAATAAATTCCGTCACCTCAAACAACGGTAGTGTGATTCGTCAGAAAGATGAAGAGGAAAATGTTACCAACACAGAAAACGCTCTCTTAGAAGAAGGTAGGCGAAATTCCAATACATATGAAAAGTAAGCAATTTCGCGGCTCAATTGCTGCGGTTTATTGAGTTATTCCGAGGCTGGAAAGTTTTACGTTTCCAATGTGAGAAATCGTGTCTTTTTATGCGAATTTTATGAAGTGCATTTGTGAAATGTGAAAAGAATAAGACAGTTTTCCTCTAATTGAATATCAGA
Source organism: Melikaiella ostensackeni (assembly GCA_032362435.1). Classification (NCBI taxonomy): domain Eukaryota; kingdom Metazoa; phylum Arthropoda; class Insecta; order Hymenoptera; family Cynipidae; genus Melikaiella; species Melikaiella ostensackeni. The sequence continues at coordinate 25,500,573 of JAUMHM010000016.1, read as the reverse complement.
TATCAACAGTTGTGTCAAATTAAATTGAGCATCAGGAGGACACTTTTGATCGATCAACAAAACTCGATTTATCAAATGTAAATTGAACAAGAAGTTTCTTAATTGTTTCATTATCAGATTCTTGAATTCAATTTACGAAGTGTCTAATCTTAATAATTTATCAGTAAAAAATTCACTAAAAGATTAATTTCATAGCTTGTTATTTCATGTTAATTCATAGTAAATTTTTGCAAAATACGTCAACTCCATATGTCTCTTTCATATCCTCTTTCCTGCAAACTTTTTCCAAAGTCAAATTCCATTTATTCAGCAACGGTTGATCTTGTGGTTGGAATACGTGTAATTTCGGGGGAAGAAAATATAGGTTACATTCTGTTGAATGTTTGTGCTCTGTAAATTTTATATTATGTGATTTATGGAAAATGAGTAATTACTGACAGTCAGTTAAATCAAAATTTGTTTACAGTGACAGAGATTTTAAAAAATGGAAGTCAGAACCTAATTTTTCACCTAGTTTTTAATAGACGTTCTATATAAGCAGAAACATTAGTTTTTTGCCAGAAATTTGAATTTTTTCTTAGTTAATGCATTGTACTACGATGCTAAAAGATATTTCGAATAAAAGATAGTAATTGTCTAATTTACACTCTAGCCATGGGGATTCGAAGTGAGTTAAATGTCGATTAAATTCGGATTAAAGAATTATGATGGGTAGTTCACATTACAATTCTGAATAAATATTTTACAAAATATACAGTATGATGTTATTTTATATTTCTTAATTTTTTAGCTCGAGGAAAAAAGAAGAAAGGATATGGTAAAATATTCTTGATAATGGCAGGTGTTGCAAAGGCCACTATGCTTTATGCAATGATACACGCTGTTGCTGCTTTGGCTGGAAAAGCTCTTATAGTGGCTAAGGTAGCCTTAGCAATTGCGACAGCTGTAGCTTTAAAAAAAGCACTAGGTAAGAATAATAAACACCCTTGAAAATATCAATTCGTTAATATATTTAATATACACATCATCCTCGCAGAGAAAAAACAAAGGGTAAAAATTGATTTAGGTAAAAATGCTGGGGTTAATCTCGACATGCAAAAAAGTTAAGAACATTAAGGGTGAAATTAATCTTTTATTCTACCCTTGCCGATCGTCATTTTTGGAATCCCGAAATTGCCCCAGTTTTCACATGAGTCACTTTTTACCCTTTATTTTTTCTGTATGCTTAAAAACTTATAACGCTATTTTTTTTTTATACTAGAATCTATATAGTATTATCTACTTTGAAGAATAAATTTGTGATAAATTTCAATTCGAGAAAGTTTCCTTTAATGAAGTTTCAATCTTTATGTAATTTTTTAAATTTTTCACCATAGAACATTCCTAACGTAATGAAACAGCATCCTCGTTCCGCTTCAACCCTTTTTAAACTGTACTCGGTTACCCGCTGTGATTTTAACAAGATTACTTCACAAGTGTTACATGGATTAGTCCGGAATATAATCTCAAAATAATTGCCAGTTCCATGTATTCATTCTTAGTTTCAAATTACTGTGAGAAAATTAGAGTTTAACGGTTACTTGACGTGAACTCTTAAGAAATATCAAAAAGAGCACTGTGGATGTGTGCAGCCAAACGTTTTATTTTTCATGCACCAAGGGAAGAAGGCAATGAATATAAAATATATTACAGATCAATGATTAGACAAGAAATTTGCCTATTATAATATTTCTTTTTTCTTTTACTACTTGGATTTTTATTTTCACCTTGACGGGGAAATAGTATATTGTGTAACAAGTGCAAGGATCACCTACACGCACGCCTCACATACTACTTTTTGAAACTGTGCGTGAGAAGTTCGATTCCAAAAATTAGTCCAATTGGGGCTTATGGGCAAAAAAAATCTCAGGGATATTTTTTAGTTTTAATTCGACAAAGAGTAAAGTTTAATTTATTTTTCAGACACAAATATATTATCTTAACAATCACTATCACTAGTCTCATATTTTTTAACTCATTTGAACTTTACTATCCCATATTTATTCGTTGCAAGGACATGGTAACATTTAGCAAGCTACAAATGTTTAACAAGTGAATATGTAACCTCAAATTTGTACATTTAGAAATAGAGCCATCTATCGTGATCCATGTGAACATGCATACGAACGTGCATGAATGCCGTCACCTGTAGCTGAACATGACGCCGAGAAATTGAGAAAATGTAAATTGTACGAGAAATCGAACTTTTCACGCAAATATTTCAAAAAAGAATATTATAATAGACTGAGGCTGCGCGTACCGAAATTTTGGTGCAAATAGCCGGATTTTTTCGGTACAAATAACCCTGGAAAAGGGACTATTTGTACCGAAATTCGGAACAAATAGCCAGAGTTTTTCGGTATACAGAGACACTGCTATTGGAGAAAGTAAAATTTATAAGAGATTTATAAGAGCCTGTTAGCAACAATAGATATAAATTCAGATGTTCTTTCAGCCCCCTTAACAAATTTATATTTTTTTATAAAACGCCTCAACTTTTCAATAACAGTTTTATTATAAATTGAATAGTATCCTCTATTTTAATCGTGATTTTGGTAAATTTATTATCATTAAATAAATTTTTTTTTCTAGAACACCCTGAGAAAACATCTTATGAGATAGTGAAGCACCCACAGCACTCATACGTAAACACGCATAGCACGAGCGTCGATTACGAACATCATGGAGGGCATGAAGAAGCAGGAGGATATCGAAGAAGAAGGAGAAGAAGAGCTCGATAGACTTAAGTTTCAATAAAAAAAAAACAAAAAAAAAACTACCCGCCGCGCGAACATATTCTCGCGCGCTTCGCTCGCATGTTTGAGCGCGCCTAGGGTGCGCATCTGTCGGATCTCGCGCTTCGCGCTCTATTCCTTAATTATATTATTCTCTTATATACTATATAATATATTATTATTCTGTTATATTATATAATCACAGAAATTTGAATTTGAGATTTGTCAATGGCATTTTCAATGTTTAATAGAAAAACAGTGAGTTCTATCAAAGAATGGTTGAAAGAGATTTTATAGACCTTTTTAAAAGGAAAAATTTTCTTTCAAAACTTTTTTTATATCTCACGTTGTTTGGTTGATAATTTGAAGTTTCGATTTTTCGATAGAATTTTTAATGTTTAGAAGAGAAAGCATGAGGTTTATCAGAAAAAGTTCAGAGATGATTTTGTAAGTCTTCTCGAAAGCAACACTCTGTTGTTCAGACATTTTTCGTATGTCGCATAGTTTGGTCGGAAAATGGAATTTTTGATTTTTCAAAAAGCCTTATCACGATTAAGACAAAAATTATACGTCTTATCAAAAAATGTTATCACGTAAATTTGTATATTGTTTTGAGATGAACAACTTTTCTTCTGAACATTTTTGTCGTATATCACATAATTTTTTCGTAAAATTGAATTTTTAAATATAATATTTTCACCTGTAAAACGAAAACTATGTGGGTTTCATCAAAAACGGTTTGCAGAAAATTTGTAGGTCTTTTCGTGATGAACAATTTTTCTTATTAATATTTTTCCGCATCTTTCACTGTTTGTCTGAAAAATGGTTTTTGTTATTCTTAATAACGTTTCTCATGACTAAAACAAAAACTATGCGTGTTATAAAAAAGTAATTTCCATGAAATTTGTAGATCTTTATGAGTTAAATAATTCTGATTATGAACATTTTTTCGTATCTCATGTAGTTTGGCTTAAAATTTGAAATTTTCGTTTTTTCACTAGAATTTTTGATGGGTGAAACCACAGCCCTTGGTTAAAGACTATCAGTACTACAGACAGACAGATGGACAGACACCCTCGTAAAATTCTTTTTTCTCGATTAGGGGGTTTCAAGACGTTGAAATTTGATGAAAACTAGCGATACCAAATTTTACATAAAACTACCATCTCATGAGGATGAGAATGTAAAACCAGGAAATCGTGGTACAAATTTTCCACTAAATATTTCAAGCCCTCGCAAGAAAAAATCCTAAAAAAACATAAAAATCTTCAACATGAAATTCTTTATTAAAAAAGAAGCGTTCTCTTTTTGAGACACAAATTTTTACAATTCTCTCTATATTTGCATCTAAAAGATATTTTTATATCTTAGTATATCTAGAAAGCGATTGGTGTATTATACAGAAATTATGCATCGCACATTACAACTAATGCAGATTTCACCGCATGATTGTAAAATAAAGGTTTACAATGAATTTAACAATATCTAGAACATCAGCAGTAAGCAATGAAATTATTTCATTCCTGACATAGAAATATGGACGCGATAGAAAAGGAACGGAATTCACTCCACTGTGAAATCTCTAACGCAGCGATTGCAGTCGTAAATATCGTTTGTGCGCTTCCGTAGCCTAAGCTGGGGTATCTTCAATCGGCTTTGATTCATTCTGCAGTCTGCACTCACGTTAGCTATGCACTTAGGTCAATCTCATTATGGGAAAAGGAGCAGAACTGGCGCGTAATGACTGGATCTAGATAAGAGGATTATTTGTTTATGGCATAAAAGCATGAAGAAGAAACAAGATATACTGCTCGTTTACTCCACGCGCGTTGCTTCCATTATAACAGGCAAAAACAACATCTTGAACATGTCTTATTTTTATAATTTCGAATTTACATATCAATGCGTTACATGTTTCTTTTTCTATAAATAAAAATCAATAAGTATAAATACATATTAATAAATATGAATAAATAAATAAAAATAAATATAAATATGAGTAAAATTTGATGAATCAATCGCCATTTTCTTTCAGATAATAAGCATCTCTAACAGGAAAAATTAATTTAAGATTTTTCGTTTAATCTTTGAATTTCAAGAAGCTGTATCAATTTTTTGTTGAGCTCCGTTAAGACGTACAGTAGACTCTCACTTTGAAGGTGCTTTGCCTTCTCCAGTAAACGCCTTTTTTCGCTAAGCGTCTCTCTCTTCCATTAGCTCTAAGTTTAGTAAGCGCTTTGAGTGTGGCACTAGATGCGCATGAGCAAAATGATATTCAAATAATCCACCAATGCGCCTCAGAAATCTTTCCCGTCAAGTCCTAGAGGCATGGCTCAACCAAGCGGGCGCTTTATGAGCAGCGGTGCTAACGGATTGCGCTTTACTCTACTACGCAGGCGTCAAGCAATGGTGGAGTAAGAGAGTGAATGCGTTCCTCTTCGTTGCTCCTATGCTACGCGACGCCTGCGTAGTTGAGAAAAGCACGGTCCGTTAGCACCACTGTTTTTTTTTAATAGCCTGGTCCCGAGCACCAGGCTCTTTGTGAGAGTCTACTGTAATCATAATTTGCATTGAAACATTCACACTACCTATTGAAAAAAATGGCGATTAATGCAGCAATTTAAATAATAATTTAGAAGCCGTAATTGATCTAGTAACATTTCAGGTAGGTGTTATCGCTTCAAGCGCTCGTTGCCAACCACCCCCTCCGCCATAACCACCACCACCACCTCCTCCTCCTCCATGGTGTTCAGAAGCTGTGGCGTAAATTACTTCATGTCCACCACCTCCACTTGAAACCAACTTTTTTAGTCCGATGATGGCGCTCAAGACGAGAGCAATTTTCGCAGTCAACAAGGCAGTTCCTGCGAGGAAGGCTATTTTTCCAAATGCCAATTGTGCCAAGACTCCTGAGAATTATGCCAATGGTCAATTATATGCTCCAATTAGAAAGTGTTGTATGAGGAACAAAGTTGGAGAAATATGGAGATAGGAAGAAGCTTAAACTAATTATAGGATCTTCGAATTATTTATTAGGGAATTTATAATATTAACAAGCAGCCTTTGTTCTGATTCTATTAATTATATTCAGAGCAATTGTTTGACTAACAAACTTCAGATTTGTTTTGTATCTTAAATGTAGGATGAAGATATTTTTTTATGTTAATGTAGTCTATTGTGAGTGTAAACATTTCTTTAATGCTTACAAACTGTGACATTGTATACAACTCCAAAGAAATTTAAGAATTTTGATATCAAGATGGTATATCAATTTTATACTTCTTATTTTTATTGATTGTGTTTAAGAAGAGATAATGTGTGAATCTAAAAATGTATATTTTCGGAATAATTTGAGCTTTTATGAGACCAGTGTGCAATTTTCTTGAAAGCGATGCTGCATAAAAACGCAAAAGGAAATAATAAGTTAAAATCGTTTGCAATTAAAAATATATAACATTTTAGAAACAATTATTTTATTTGAAGCTTGTCAAATTGTCTTAAAGCTCAATTTCTCTGAGTTGTGGAAATGACTTTTTTCGTATTTTCATTTTTCGAACATGTTTCCATTACAAGGAAATTGTTTATGCGAAAGGGTAGATATAACTTTTTCAACAAAGATGACATTTTTTTAACATTCAACAAAAATTTTCACTTTTTTAATTCACAAATTAATGAGTGAATGTGTTACTTCGAGATTAAACATACTTAGAGACTTTATTTTTTTTATTTTTTGTTCGACGTATACTTAAAAACAATGCTTAGTTACCATTTTGAACGGATCCATAGTAACTGTTAATGTTATAAGAAAATTTTAGAAACAAATGCATGCTTAGTCATTTTGCGCTCTAAAGACTTCGGTCCTTTACCAGAATAGATTAAAAAATTGTCGAAAATAAATAATATGTACGACTTTTTATTACCTGACAGCAATTGTTCATTTTTTGAATAAATTTTATAAACAAATACAGATTTTCGTCATTTTTTAACAGACAGATTACGTTTTATCAGCGGAATCAATTTTAAATGACTTAAAAAACACAACTCTCATGATACTCTATCAGGCCACAATAATTTTTTATTTTATAAATAATTTTATGAATAATTTCACAACTTGACTACTTGTCAAGAAATGATTTTCATTAGTTGACGTAAACGACTACCAATAACTCAGGAAGGACTTTATTTATCAGGAGACTTTGTAAAGGTACAACATTTGTTATTTATTTAAATAGATTCTATAAACAAATACATATTTTCGTCAATTTTCAACCGACAGATTTCTTTTTTCCAACGAAGTAAATTATAAATTACTTGGCAAAATCCTTCCCTCATGGTACTTCATTAACGAACAATAATTATTTATTTTATAAACAATTTTACAAACAAATCCAGGATTTCGTCATTTTTTAAATGTTTGCCACCATAGACAGTAAAATTTAAATTGCTTGAAGAAATTGTGGCGCACTCTTCAAAAATGACAAAATCGCAGATTTACAGTAAAAATATTTATATAATAAGAAATTAATTTTCATTCGATAAAGTATCATAAGGGAAGGATTTTTCCGAGGAATTTAGAATCGATTCCGTTGAAGAAAGAAGTTAAAGATTGACGAATATCGGTCATTGTTTGGAAAATTCATTTGAATAAATAACAAATTTTTTCGCCAGACATCTTCTATAAATAAATAACGTCAATTCTGAGTCATTGGTAGCCGATTTCGTGAGACAAACTACATCTATTTGTTGACAAATAGTCAAGTTGTGAAATTGTTTATAAAATAAAAATAATTTTATGCTGATAATGTATCATAATGGTAACTAAGCATTGTTTTTACGTATATCATGAACAAAACATTGAAAAATGAAGTCTTCAAGTATTCTTAATTTTGAAGTAGCACTTTCACTCATTAATTTGTTAATAAAAAAACAGACATGTCTTTTCACGAGTTGTATCCTGCTGGAAATTATTTGTAAGAAGTGTTTCTACAGATTTCATGATGTTTTACGTAAATGTGAGTAGGTTTAAAAAATTGGAACGTTTATTAAAAAAGAATGACAAGTTTCTTGTTGAATAGAAAAATATATATAAAGAATTCAAAAATTGACTTTTACAAATCTTTTTGAAATTCAGTTAACTTCCATTTAAGAAAAAAACGATCAAATCGTATCAAAATTTTGTTTAAAAAGACAAAAATGCCATTTATCTTGAATGAGGATTTTATGAAAAATTACTGAAAGGAAAAACTTTTTCTTTGAAAATACAAACATTAACGGGGGCCACATCAGTGGGTATATATATTTTTCCATTTTCTCAAATTTGAACGTGATATTTTAGTTAGTTTCAAAATAAAACAGCTGAAAAAATACATAGGATGCGGTCGGTAATTCGTAACGTCATATACTATCATTTGACCTGAAGTTAATTTTTTTAAGAGTAATAATATTTGTTTGCTGTTTCATTTTCTGAATCTTCGTATCTTCTATAAATTGCACTTTCTTTGTCTTTAGTTATGAAATACTGTATTAGGTATAAAAAAAACCCGTTAAATGACAAATATTATGAACGCAAGATATCAAATAATAAAAATACAAGTTCAACTTAAATCGTAACAATTTTTTAAAAGATTATTAATTCTGAAGACAACTGATTCAACAAATTCAAGTCTTTTTCAATTTGCCGGATTTGAGAGTTTGAATAAAAATAGGAAGTCTCTAATCAAGCAAAATTGATAACTCACCTGCCATTGCGAGACCTCCCATCATCAAAGCACCTCCATATCCTTTACCCTTTTTCTTCCCACGCCCTGAAATACGGAAGTAGCTCAATTAAACCTATTAAGTCAGATTAAACAAGATAATTATTATACTCTACTTATAAAAAATTACTCTCTGAGAAAACAAAGGACATTTCGGAAGCAAAGTACTTTCAATTCCCTTATCAAACATCTGATAATCTACAACTTCAAGAAAGGACCTTTGAAGAGCAAATACCTGCTAACAAGTACCTACTAAGATTGTACAAGGCTTCCATTATCTTAACAAAAAAATACCTTTCCTGATAATAACATACCTTCAAAGCTATCTCCGGGAATGGTGAGCTGAACACTCCTAGAGGAAAGGTATTCATGGAATTTGCGATCAAGCTCCTGATCTAAGCTCCTTTCCGTTGCATTATCTTTTTCTTCATCACTGATCTTCACTTTAGGATCTTTAGCAATCGAGATATAATCATTGATCACATAAACGGACTCGTCCTTGATCGCAGAGTCCAGAACTTCAACGGCTCTTCTTTTAAAGCAGTCGAATGTGTTCTTCTCCGTTGTACACTTTTCGAAAAATTTGCCATAGTCGTTTTTACCTTGAGCGAGGTCAGAAAAGACCAGGATTTGGAGGCCGATGAGGCAGACTACGCGTACCTTCTTCATCAGCCACTGAAGGTCACTGATCGTTTTCTATGAAACCGAAGCTGCCGAACAACACTACTCTTTGTTTTCTTAAGTCACTTTCCGGTAAAAAATAAGAAACTGGAACTCTATTCTACTCTATCCCATTCGAACTGTTCTCGACTAATCAAACTGGACTCGGGCAGCTCGGTTCTTATATAGTTGATAGGTATGAGCAAGTACGTTTATGTATCTCCTTCCATATCGACTTGGCATATCCTGCAGAGTACAGACGATAAGTAGTCTCGCCTAATGCACGCGCTGTTTAACGCCCCCGACACGAGAGCAAAGACGGCCTTCTAAACTAAAACAATACCGTACAGCCCCGTAAGTAAGTATCTCTCGACCCGCTTACCAAACGGGCCTTAAAAACTTTGCGGAAATAGTCGCCTTCTGTGGTATAGCCAAAATAAGAGTGCACTGTTAAAAATGTTATGAATTTTAATACACGCTCATACATAAAGTGTTTTTGAAAATTAATACACTTGTAAATCAAAATGATCTGAATACACATTTATATTAAACTTATTCACTCTGTGTACGAAAATTAATATATTTGTTTATGAAAACTGAAATTATACCCATGTGTATTAAATCTGAGCGCTATAGCGCATGCGTCGTGTAACGCTGATGACCATGGCGTCATGTCAGCTGATGCCATCCAACAAGCAAGCGTCGCATCTGATCGCATCACAATTAAATATTCATGATTACTGAATAGTAAATGTTAGTGAAATAGTGAGTTACGAGTGGCCAGACTATTTATTCGAAGTAATCAAGGTTAGTTATGTATATTCATTTGGATATATTTCAAAGAAATTTTTAAACTTCATGTGAATAAAATTTCTTGTATTTTTTTCAGGATGACATTGCAGATGAAGATACTGCAAAAAATGCTGTCTTTATGTACCCATCCCTTATAATACGAGGTATATTTAATTTTGACACTTTAACACTTTCAAAATATTCTATAATAATTTGTTGTTTTCTATCGCCTGTTTTTTTATAGGGAAATCATTGTATTATGAAGATGCTACATGCACAGTTGTGCTAGAAAATAATACTTTGATGCTCTGTACATCTGAATTAGAAGGATTCTTGATCACATTTATTTCTTATTATGTATATGGATACAAGTATCCTGAGGAAATAGAATCTACTTTGGAATTTATACGGAGGTAAGATACATATTCCTTATGTTCAAATTCTCCTATTCAAAAATTAAATTCAAAACAAACTGGAGTGCAGTCTTCCTTTTCGTAAAATAGATCTATGACTTTCTAAATTTTACCTAATTTTAAATTTATGCCCCTATCTTTACATGAATAATATAGATCTTTACATTACACACACTTTTTATCTTCTCAAAATATTTATATTGTATACATTCTCTGATAGCGTATATGTACTTCGATAGATGAAAATTCTATACTTTGTGATTGAGAAATCAAATTTCTAATAATTTAATTCGTTTCAGAATAATAATTAAAATCAGTCCACTAACAGGCGGAAAAAGAGGACACGCGAAGAGAAAAGCAAAATCATTTCATTCCAC
>JAUMHM010000016.1:25458523-25489701 GCA_032362435.1 Melikaiella ostensackeni | reverse complement strand
TATATATATATATTTATATATGCATATGTATGTATGTATGTATGTATGTATGTATTTAAAGTGAATAAATGTGTTGAAAAATTAATGTTTAGTATCATTTCAAAACTATACCCAAAAATATATGAATTATAGTTAATATACATGTGCATCAAAATGACTACACATGTGTATTGAATTTGATACACTTGTGTATTAAATTTCAGATGTGTATTTGAACTTTCAAACTTGGTGGTATCTTAAATTTAATATACATATCTGAAGAAAACTTTCAGTAAATGTGTATTAAATTTAATACAGCAATTTCTAACAGTGTAGAGTGGTACTTTCTTAGGATATGTTCCACTGACAGTGAGTATGCCAAGCCTATCCCAATAACAGGTGTACACTGGGCACGGTGTGTCTCAAATTACTTCAACCTAAAAGAGCTCTCGCCTCTCGTTTTTTTTCTAATCTCATTTCCGTGATAATCCACGATCATTTGTAGACAAAAAAAAATCTCCAGGAGAATTTTAAAAAAAAATCTCTAGGATTTAAAAAAAAATTATTTTTTATTTTTATTTGGAGCTTGTTATGTATATCTTCATAGAAATAACTCCAGACTAGAGCTTTTTTGGCTTGAAGTCTGTGATTCAGCATCCAAAAAAAGGTTCAAAATGTAGCATATCTTTTGACACCTTGAACTGATAGAAATTATTTGAAACAGGTGCATAAGGTCAGTATCAATCAGGTTTTTGGAAATTTCTCTTTCTCAAAGCATCATCTGTCTATGTAACCTCAATACGAATTCAAGTGTATAAAATTTTCCGTAAAACTAAAATGAAAATCGATGTTCTATCTCTTTTATTTTGGGAGGTATGACTTTTAGAAAGTATTTTAAAGTGAGAAATTAGTCTGATTTTTTTTTACTTTTGATTCTTGTAAATAAGCTTATTTCCTGTGCATCTTAGATGAAAGTTGTATTTATATAAGTTGAAGTACACCTAATTTGAAGAAAATCTGAAAAAAAGAATGTTCTATCTCTCATACGTTTAACGTTATAGCGTCCTGAAAAATACCATTTTTTATGAAATTTTGTTAGACATTGACTTTTTTCGAAACAACTTGTTTGTGGTAAAATTTTTGTTCGTGTTTCTAAAGCACAATAGACAAATTACATAACGTAGCATAATCGATTAAAATTTAAATTGACTTTTTTTTAGTTTTACAGGGAATCGTACGTATTTTTATCATCACAAAATTAGCTTTTTATATGAAGCGCACCAGAAACAAATTATTTTAAAAAAACTCATTAGCTGACAAAATTTCATGAAAATTTGTATTTTTCAGGGCGCTGTAACTTCAAACGTATAAGAGATTGAACATTCTTTTTATTTAGATTCGCTGCAAATTAAGTGTACTTCAACTTATAAAAGTATAAATCTGACATAAAATGGACAGGAAATGAGACAATTTGTAAAAACTAAAATAAAAAAAATTTTCAGACAAATTTTTCAAAAAAAAAAAAAAATTTCTGAAGGCGATATCTCCCAAACTACAAGAGATAGAACATTCAATTTTTTTTATTTTACGGAAAATTTTACACCCTTTAATTCTTGTTCAGGCTTATTTCGACAAAGGATGCTCTGGAAGGAATAAATTCGTAAAAAGAACTGATTAAAACTGACGTTATGCACTTATCTCTAATAATTTAAATTAGTTCAAGGGATCCAAAGGTGTTCAACATTTGAAGTCTTTTTTTGGATGCTAAATCACAGAATTTAAGCTGAAGAAGCTCTAGTTTGTAGTGATTTTTATGAAGATATACATAAAAACCTCAAAAAAATAAAGCTTGTTCAATTATCTCCCTAGGGATTTTTTCTTTTTGGTCTTAAAGTGATCGTGATGTATTACAGAATTGACATCAGAAGAAAAACGAAAGTTGAGAGCCCTTTTAGGTTAAAGTTTTTTTTTTCTGAAGAAAAAAAAATATATTTAGAGGTTCCGCATGCTCTATGAAGTTTAAAACTTATTTTCCATTGGTGAAAAAGACGTTTTTGTGAATTTTCCTCAGAATCGCGAATTTTTCTTATACATAAAATATTACTTCATGCAAAAAATTGGATGTTTAAATAAATTGTTGAAACAATTTATTACTGTGTGCAGCAATTTTTTCTTAGAATAAAGTCAGAAGTTCGCAGTTTTTAGAATTCTTCACCTTTTCAGTTGGAGCGAGGCACTTATCAATTAAAGTAGTGAAAATAATTGTTTGAACAATTTATTATTAACTTTAATAATATTCTCTTTGATGAATGCTGGAAAGTTGCGATTTTTTCTGAAATTTTCAACTTTTTGTCCATTTTTCACTTACCGTGAGGTAATAATTAATGCGATTCAACAAACCTGATCGTTTAATAATTTATTATTGTCTACAACTATCTTCTTTTATAGTAATGCTTGATAGTTGCGGTTTTTTCTGAAATTTTTAACTTATTGTCCACTTTTCACTTGGTCAAGTAATAAATAATTCAAATTAACAAACAAAATTTGTTTAAACAATTTCTTATTGATTATATCTATCTTATCTTAGAGCATTGATAGAAAGGTGCGTTTTTTCTAAAATTTTCAGCTTTTCTCTGACAAATTAGGTAGGAACAAATAACAAATGAACAACAAGAATCATTTTTCAAATTGCATTTCATTTTTTCAGAATGAACCAATTTTACTCTCTTGCTAATGTTTTAAAAATATTAAGTTAAACAAAAAGGCTATCTTACAGCAGATATAAAAACAAAGGTTGGTAGAATTAGGATAATAATTTGAAAAATATATCAACGAAATAGAAAGAGATGATTCAAAAAATGATTTTTGTTGATGTATATTTATTATTTGTTTATGACTACAAAGTCAAAGGAAAGCTGAAAATTTCAGAAAAACCCACAACTTTCTAGCACTACTATAAGAGAAGATAGTTCTAAACAATAATACATTATTTAAAAAATTTTGTTTGTTAAATTGCATAGTTATTCCCTCACTCTAAGTGAAAAGTTGAAAAAGAGCTTAAAGTTTCAGAAAAAAATGTAACTTTATAGCATTATTCTAAGCAAATATTGTTATGAATGATAATTCGTTGTGAAAACAATTATTTTTCTCAACATTGATTGATTAGTACCACGCTCTAACTGAAAAGTTTAAAAATTCGGAAATTCGGACCTCTGAATATATATTTTTTTCAAATACGCATTAATTTTTTTTCTGTAGATTTGAACAAGGCAGGGGTGCGAGAGCATAAAAATAAAAATAAAATTTTTGGACCACCCTAGCGTACACTATGGTGCCCAAAAGACTTGAATTTCTGAATTTTGCAAACACTATCTACAAAATTTCTTCCTTTTGATGAAAAAATAATGCCATAATTTTTTTTCAATTTTTGAAAAATTTTTTAGAGGGTCTGCCAGGCCGTTTCAGATCTGAAAGTGAATTTTCTTAACTCTCGATTATTAAAAATTACAAATTTATGGCTGAAAATTTCTTTATCGTTAGAAAGTATTTGTTATTTATTGAGGAATGAGCCCTAAGTTTTATAAAACAAAAATCATTTTTGATGATATAATTGGGCTTAAAATACGAAAATTTGTAATTTCGTTACAATTAATGGTCTGGAATGGCCGCGAAACATTTTTTTCTTGTATGATATGCATATGATTTCTTCTACAATAAAAAGAGAATATTCTTCATGATAAAAAAAAATTAATTTTCATACTGGTCGACAGAAATAATCTTGAATTTCGAAATGCACAAAGAAATACCCTTTTTTATAATTTAAAAGTTTTCAAACTACTTTAAAATTTACTTTACCAATGATTCACTTGTAAAGGATATGAGCCGGTTAATTAATGTCGATTTCGTTGCAATTTTGCGTCTTTATAAGATTTGATTACCGATTTCATTATATTTTGAATTGATGAAAAAAAGATTTGATATAAATAAGAATAAGAGGTTTATCTTGAGCAACAGGGTAAAATTATATACATTGCATGTAAAAATGATAATAAAATTGGAATAATACAAGCAAAGAATCCAATTTTTAAGTTTCTTCGCTTGTATTATTATCTTAATTCTATTATTGGCTAAAAGTGACTAATGTTTTTTTGAATCAAAAACTATCCAAGAGAATTCAATGATGTTATTAAGAATTCCAGGTGAATTTTAAGAAATTCAGAATAAATTCGCAAGAATTCAGAGTGAGATTGAAATAATTCAAGTTAATTTCAGAAGAATCCGAATGGATTGGAAAAAATCCAAAAAAATCCATTGATTTTAGTAAAATAGCAGTCCACAGAATTCAGGGTGCATCCAACAGAATTTTATTGAGTTAAAAAAAAGTTAAAAAAAACCAATAAATTATATAAAATTCGAGTGAATGATATAAGAAGAATTTGACGAAATTCATAAAAATTCCAAGTGATTTAAAAAAATTAAATGGATTGAAAAAAATCTAAAACATTAACAAAATTCATTGAATTTTAGTGAATTCGAAATAATTAAGGGTAAAACTTGAGTGAGTTTAGAAGAATTCGGAAGAATTCAAGAGAATTCAATGCAATTCATACGAATCCAATAAGAATCTAAAAGACTTTAAAGTGAATCTGCAATAATTCAAGTGAATGCAAGAAAATTGGTTAAATCCAGCAAAATTACTTTGAATTTTTATAAATGTGCGTGAATCAAAATCTGATAAAAAAACTCAAGAATTCAAGGCAAATTCAAAAGCCTTCAGGGTGAATTAAAGAAGTTGAAAATCCAAAAAAGATCCAATGAATTCAATGTATTTCAAGGGGATTCCATAGAATTCAAGATGAATTCAAAAGAATTCAATGGTTTTCAATTGAATCAAAATATCATTAAAGTGACCTTTTCATTTGAAAATGTGACTGTAATGACTATGTTGAAAAAGTGATTTGAAAAAAGTGACCAAAAGTGACTTAAGTGACTGAGTGGCATCCCTGAAAATTGCAGCAAAATCGACATCAATTATCTTATATCCTTTTCAGGTAAATTACAATTGAAAATACATTTTAGTATTATAAGAATCTTTCAACTACAGAAAACGGGTATTCTGGCCTATTTCGAAATTCAAGATTTCTTTCTGTCACCCGTCATGAATTTTTTAAATTTATTCATCATGCAAAATATTTTCTTTGTATTTAAAAAAAATTCTGTGTATATTATTCCAGGAATACAAATTTTTTCGGGGCCATTCCAGACCATTAATTGCAATGAAATTGCAAATTTCCGTGTTTCCAGCCTGATAATCTCTTCAAAAATGTATTTTTTTGTTTTATAAAATTTAGGGCTTGTTCCTCCATAAATAACAAATAATTTCTAGGGGAAAATGAATTTCTTAGCCTTAATATTTCATTTTATAAAAATCGAAAGCTAAAAAAATTCATTTTCAGACATAAAACGGCCTAGCGAAACCTCTGCAGAATTTTCTCAAAGTGAAAGAAAATGTATGAAAGTGTTTTTTTTACCAAAAGGAAGCAATTTAGGGGATAGAGTTTGCAAAATTAAAAAAATTCAAATTTTTATTGGGCCCCCTAGTACACCCTGTTAGAAATGTCTGTCTTAATTTGACGAAACACTTTCGGAAGTTTTATGCTGTTAAATGTAATAGAAAATTACGAGACTTTCTTTGTAATTTAAGGTAGATTTACGAATATTCCGTTAAAAATTCGTAATTTTAGGATAATCTTCGGAAAATTGAGTTACAAAGTTCATAAATTAAAATGCAGTTACGTAAACGTGTCCAAAATTTTATAAAATTTCCCATTACTTTTGTTTACCATTACCGATCAGGCCCCAGTTGGCTCAACATGATCAGGGCCCGGTAAGGTTAATTCTATAGCCCAGACCCGAGCCCGACCGGGCTATGTAATTCAACACCATCTAGTGCCACTTTGGAGAAATTGTGTTACATATATGTGCTGCATATATTTATCGAGTATTTTTAATTGATAATTATCTACATTAATCGTTGTAATATGAACAGTAGCAATTGGTTTATTGGGTTTAACATTTAGTGCATATTATTTGTAAACTGTTATCGAGTGTATTTCTTCAACGTGTATATAAAGTACGTGACCAACTTTTCTAAAAACATAACCTCAATTCCTCTCAGTGCACCTGTTTTACCTCTTTTACATTTAATTCCACTTAAATTCTTCACTATTCTTAATAAGTCATTGTGAATGTATTATATAGAATACATTGCAAATGTTTACAATATCGCAATAATGAAATGAAGATTATTATCAAATTTCATATCTTTTAAAAACTGTGATAATAATCTTTCAGCAAACGACTTCTACAAGTTTTATCTCTATTACTTTAATTTATTATATTTATAATTGTTATGTTAACACAATAATGTTTAAAGAACAACAGAAACAGTGATAATATTTTTAAAAAACAGAATCTTGTTGACGAAGTACAACAGAGGACCATAAGACTCCAGAAGTGAAGGCTCCACCACCAAATTCCAAGGAAAATGGTCAATGTAATTTAAATACTGTTCCACATAAATTTTTACCTAAAATTAAATTCTTTGTTAAAATTTATGGTGCAAACTCCTTTTTTGCATAATATTTATAAATAGAATATGAACTTCGGTCATGAAAGTCGAAGAAAATGAGATTTCCAAAGAATGTGTTCTTTACGCATGCTTGCTAGGTACGATAGATATTATATATGTATGTGTACATATATAATTGTAACTAAACGGAAAATTCTACTAATTTTTTGATTGAACTAATATTTATTTGACTTATCTTCAGATGCTGCTTGCTCCAAGTTTACCGTAACTGAAGAAGTGTTCGCACCTTGGCTCATCTTAGCACGGTAATTTCACATGACAAAGACATATGGTATTTGTATCTATTTCCATTTTGAATTAAAAATAAACCTATAATTTAAAAAATGCCTCTACTTGAAGAAGTGTTAAATGTTTATCATAAAAAGTTTCGTCAAGTCATTTTTTGAAGATTTGCAGTTATCATTAAAGCGGGACAAAATCAATGAAAAATAAAGTATACTACAGTAAAATTTCAAAAATGTTTGGTCTAATCTATATTTTGAATACGACTAGTCTTGTCGATACTTTGCTTCTTTAATCTAACGAAGTGTCTCGTCGTCCCGAAATTCGGGATGAGTATTCAAATATTTTTCATAAGCTTGGCTAGTCGTCCCGAATTTTCGGAAAAACTAGTTCAACCCCTTCGAACTGCCCCAATTTTTCGGGACGATTAGACACAGTCTTAATTTCAAGGAAAATTATTTGGATTTGGCATAAAACGTGTTTACTTATACACTTTGCCCGGGCATCTAATGTGACGCACGATGCTTAGATTTTTGTACAGTTATAGAGATAAATGCTTAAATATCACAATTCTTTTCCATTACCAGAACATTCTTAGCGAAATATTTTCTTGATAGTGTAACATTATTTCACATTCTTTATCATGTTCATAATCTTTCTTCGCCGGTTCCTGGGTTAGGTATGTAACCTTTTTGACATAAAATTTATGAAAAGCATTTACACTTACATGTTATTCATTAAAACTCTTGAAACTTTTTTCCATCACCTTTCTTTACTGAAATTTGTTGTCCTACTATTAGAAAGTCCTTTTTAATTTAGTCAGTTAAACACTGCGCCACATTCGGGAACATGGCAGGTAACTTTACGCAGGTCTACTGTTTAGGAAAACCTAAAATTAACGTTTTAAATTAATTCCAATTTCATTTTTGCTATATATATATATATAGGGTAAACCTAACATATCGAACTACATTCTCTATAGTTTGCTACAACAAAATCGCTTATAATATTCTTTTAAATGAGCAGTGCCTGATTAACCAATAGGCCAAGGTAGGTCATGACCTAGGTCCCCGGAAGTTTGGGGGCCACGCCGGGGCTTAAACTTTGTAGACTTTTGTTACTTTTACTTTAAAAAAAAAGCGTCAACTTAAATTCAGAATTATAATATCCAGAATTAGTTTCAGATTTCCAAGCAGATAATGAGTTACGTCGCGTTACATTTATAGCTTCAAAACATCTGTCTTCAAAATTAACATCATCTTGCCTCTATTCCATACTTGAACATTAATCCAAAACCATTATCTCCATGTACCAAGTACCATTTTTCGTCAGATAATATTTGGCATTTGGTAGAGAATTACAGCTCTACAATGCCTAATTTACGTGGTCATAAAAGTGGCGCTTACAAACGAAAAAGTGCAATAGAAAAATTTGGTACACTTTGGTACGTAGAACATCTTTCAATGAACTGTTAATGCTTCAAAACCAAATCGTATAAAGTTTGTCATTAACAGATTCGAAAAAAAATTTGACAAGCTTCATGGTGGTGGTAACTATTTCTCAAAAGTATATATCCTTTCTGTGTATAGTTTTTTGAAACTGGGAACTCAAATTCTACACAACAGGCGGAAATTATCTACATGCATAATTTTTGAGCTTTTGCTAAAGTTCCTTAATATTATAATATTACCAAGAATTTTTCCCTCATAATAGAACGAAAGTTAATAAATGTGTGATCTAATAAGTTCAAGTGAAAGGCAAAATATTAATTTAATAAAAAGATATTGCGAAGAAACGTCAAATTTCCATGTTTTCGAAAAACTGAAATAACTATGAAAATAATTAACATTGCTTGAAGTTCTTGGGCACATTATGAAGGTTAGTCTCTATAGTATTCTACAAAATTATTAAGGTATTTTTAGAATTTTTTCCGTAGATTCTACCTTACAGTCAAACTTAGTGCAAAAAAGTCGCGAGACTTCAAATAATTATTGTACTCACCACATGATTTAAACAATTCAGAACAATAATATTTTAATAAATATTACTGAAATTCATTAAAATATGATAAATAATGATTTTCAAGCAATTTTTGTAAGTATTTACACATTTTCGAAATTTCGCGACTTTTTTGCACGAAGTTTGGCCCTAGAGTGAAATCTAGGGAGAAAATTCTAAAAATGTGTTTATAACTTAACAAAATACTACAGAGACTTACTTTTTAAATGAGCCCAGGAACTTCAAAAAATGTTTATTATTCTCTGAGTTATTCCAATTTTTTCGAAAACATCGAAATTTGACGTATTCTTGCAATATTTTTTTTTCAATTGACATTTTGCCTGAAAATTTGGGCTTACTAGACGCGACATTTTATTACCTTTCGTGCTATTATGGGGGAAAAATTGTATGTTAATACTATAAAAGTTAAGACACTTTAGCAACAGTTCTAAAAACAGGCGTGCAGATCATTTCTGCCGGTAGTATATATGAATGTCTCAAAACATATACCCTCATATTATAATGAAATGAAAATGCATATTGAAAAGAAGACTAGAATTTCTAATTTCTAGCCCTGATTAGACAAAATGGACATTTCATGGTATTCTGAGGTATTTATTACACAATGATTTGATTGAAAAACTCAAGGAATCTGAATTCAGAATCTACCCAGGAAAAAAAGAAGTCATTGAAATGACGACTCGGTCGAATGTGTATCTGTCAATTGCAGATTCAGAAATTAAAAATTGAATCGATTTGCGACTATGTGAATAGGTCAGTTTCGCAAACAGCTTCGAATCTGCAATGTACTGCAATGACCGTTTCAAGTAAAGTCATATTGAATCGGCTTCCCTCTGTTTGAATGAGACCGTCTCTTGTGAGGTGAGGCTACCATATTTCACATGATTTTTTAAATTTATAAATTATCGAGAGATTAATAAAAAAAATCATATGCAAGGCTATTCGATTCCTTTTGCTATTTGAGTTCTAGAGCATGCAAAGGCTTTTGTGGCATATAAGTCAGCCAAGAAAATAATAACGAGAGAAATTCTATTAGGAACCAATCGGCGGCAATCTGGAATTCCAGTGACAGATACGCAATTTATAAGACGTCGAATCCCATTCAATGCAAGTGAATGGATTTTTGTTTTTTGGGTAACAGAATGAAATGAAAAACATACCAGGAACTCGGAAGTTGGTTCAAGCGGGGGTTAAGTTCTGAATTCAAATTCTTCGAGTTTTGAAACTAAATAATGATTTTCATTAATACCTCAAAATAAGCTGAAATGTCCATTATATGCCCATTATATCTCCATGCAGGATTATAGATTGGAAATTCTTAGCTTTCTTTCAATATGCTTTTACATTTGCATTGCAAGGACATATACTTTTGAGAAATAGTTATCACAATCGTGAAGCTTGTCAAATTCTCTTTCAAATCCGTTAATTACAAACTTTATTCGATTTGGTTTTGATGC
Source organism: Melikaiella ostensackeni (assembly GCA_032362435.1). Lineage (NCBI taxonomy): Eukaryota > Metazoa > Arthropoda > Insecta > Hymenoptera > Cynipidae > Melikaiella > Melikaiella ostensackeni. The sequence goes on along the minus strand of JAUMHM010000016.1, from coordinate 25,479,372 downwards.
AATAACACTTCATTGAAAAATGTTCTGCCCACTAAAGTATACCAAATTCCACCCTCTATATCTCAGTAACCATGAAATATGGTAGCTTATGGTCTCGCACCTACAATAGAATCTTCGGGGCCGTCTTTAAACTACGTTACCAATTTGAAAAGGAGGGGGAGGGGGGGTTTCGCCAAAAACTACGGTAGGTAACATGATGGGGAAGGGGGGTTGTCAGTGGAAGTAATGTTATGAATTTAAATAATGTTTAGTACGTTCCCTGATGATAAATTTTAACGTTTGCGAATTTTGCGAAAAATGTCCCTGTAACTGTACAATTCAGTAATAACTTGATAAGCTTGAAAATTACTTTCATATTTCAGACTTCACACTATTTACCCTTTTCCCCTCTTTTCCTCTTTTTTCAAGAATTCTTCTTTTTCCCCTGTTTTCAACAAACTTCCCCTCTTTCCCTTTTTTCTCGGGTTTTTCGCTTAAATTCGAACTGTTCGGTTGAAAGTTTAATTTTTTTGTTTGAAATTCTTTTATTGTTGAAGATTCATCATTTTAGTTGAAACTTCATCTCTTTCGTTGAAAATCTAACTATTTTGTTAAAAATACGTTTTTTTTGGTATAGAATTAGTTTTTCTAACGAAAAATGTAACTATTCCATTTTTAGTTAAAAATTGATATTTTTAATTAAAAGTTGATCTTTTCTAGTTAAAAATTCATCCCTTTTGGTTAAAAAGCAGATGTTTGTTCGAAAATTAATCTGTTTTTGTGAAGGATTTAACTATTCTGTTGAAGATTCGTCTTTTTTGGTAGAATTCAACTGTGTTTGATTTCAAATCAAAATCTTCTTTGGTTGAACTATTAACTATTACACATTTCGTTGGGAATTTATCTTTTTTGGTTGAAAAATGAACTGCTTAGTTTAAAGAAGTACTTTGCAGAACATTCATTATTTTTGGTTATGGATTTATCAATTTAGTTGAAAATTCAACAATTTGGTTGTAAATTACCTTTTTTTACTGAATATCCAACTGTTACGTAGAAAATTCGTCTTTTTGGCTTGAAAATTCAACAATTTGGTGGCAAATTAACCCTTTTTTTGGAAATTTAACTATTTTGGTAGAAAATTGAGCTATTTGTTTAAAAATGAACCTATTCATTCGAATACTGAACAGTTTGGTATAAAATTAATTATTTTCTTGAGAAATGATATTTTTGAGTTGAAAATTCAACTGTTTTGTATATAATTCGTATTTTTGGCTCCAAAATTCAACAATTGTGTTGAAAATTAATATATTTTGCTAACAATTTTGTAGAAAATAAATCTTTTTGGTAGAAAATTCATTTTTTTTGTTAAAAATTTAAATATTCGGTTGAAAGTTGGAATGCTTTGTTAAAAATTCATTTTCTTAAGATTCACCTTTTTGGTTCAAAATGTAGCTATTTATAAGTTGAAAATTTAACTGTTTTGTAGGAACTTAATGTATTTTGTTGAAAAAATCAGCTTTTTGGGCAGAAAATTAATCTTTTTTGTTGAAAATTCATCTACTTATTTGAGGATTCAACTATTTTATTGAAAATTCGTATTTCTTCTTTGAATTCAACTGGTTAAAAATTCGTTTTTGTTTTTTAAAAAGTAATTCTTCAAATTGAGAATTCAACTGTTCCGTTTTTGTTTAAACCATACGTATTTCAGATTCAGCTATTTAGTTGGAAATAATACTACTTTGCTGAATGTTTATTCATTTCCTTCAAAATTGAACTATTTTGTTGAAGTCAGCTTTTTTGGTCGAAAATTCAACTGTTTGAAATTCAAGCTGTTGGAAAGCTGTTAAAAATTCGTATTCTGGATTGGAAATTTATCTTTTATAGTGAAAGAGTCATCTTTCTTGGTTGTGAATTCCACTTTCTTGGTTGAAAATAAACTTTCTTGCTGATAATTCAACTTCATGGCTTGAGAATTCAAATATTCGGTTGAAAATGCAACTGTTTTTGGTTGAATTTCAATCTCTTTTATTTGAAAATTCGATCAGTTAAGTGAAAATGCATCTTTGTAGGTTGATAAATCAACTATTTGGTTAAAAATTCAACTATTTTGTTTAAAGTTTACTAATTTAAAAAAAAATTAAATTATTTTGTTTGAGTCATTTTTCTGGTAGAAAATTCAACTGTTTTGTTAAAAATTCGTCTTTTTGGATTGAAAATTCATGTTTTATGGTGAAAAAGTCATTTTACTGGGTAGAGAATTAGCTTTTTCGTTTACAATTCAACTATTTTGGTAGAAAATTCAGCTATTTGGTTGAAAATTTATTTATTTATTTGAATATTGAACAAATTGGTATGAAATGAACTTATTTGTTAGAAAATCATATTTTTGGATAGAAAATTCAATTGTTTTGTAGATAATTCGTATTTTTGGCTTCAAAATTCAACAATTTTGTTGAAAATTAATATATTTTGTTGAAAATTTTGTAGTAAATTAATCTTCTTGGTAGAAAACTCATTTTTTTGTCGTTGAAAATTTAACTATTTGGTTGAAATTGAGAATGCTTTGTCAAAAATTCATTTTTTCAAGATTCACCTTTTTGACTGAAAATGTAACCATTTGTAAGTTGAAGATTTAAATGTTTTGTAGAAAGTTCATGATTTTGTTGAAAAATTCGCCTTTTTGGGCAGAAAATTAATCCTGATTGTTAAAAATTCATCTATTTAGTTGAGGATTCAACTATTTCGTTGAAAATTAATCTTCATTCATTGATTTTAGCTGATTAAAAATTCGTATTTGTTTTCTAAGAACTAATTTTTCCAACTGAGAATTCAACTATTTTGTTGAAAGTTCCACTACTTTGTTGAAAGTTCATTTATTCCTTGAAAATTTAACTATTTTGTTAAAGTCAGCTTTTTTGGTCGAAAATTCAACTCTTTAAAATTCAAGCTGTTTGAGGACTGTTGAAAATTCGACTCCTGGTTTGAAAATTTATCTTTTATGGTAAAGTCAGCTTTCTTGGTTGTAAAATGAACTTTCTGGGTTGAAAATAAACTTTCTTGCTGAAAATTCAACTTTATGGGTTTTGAGTTCAAATATTCGGTTGAAAATGCAACTGTTTTTGGTGGAATTTCAATCTTTTTTTTTCTGAAAATCCGATAATTTGGTTGAAAATACATCTTTTTAGGTTGAAAAATCAACTCTTTGGTTAAAAATTCAACTTTTTTGTTTAAAGTTTATTTCTTTTGTTTAAAATCAAAATATTTTGTTTAAGTCATTCTTTTGGTAGAAAATTCAACTGTCTTGTTGAGAATTTGTCCTTTTGAATTGAAAATTCATGTTTTATGGTAAAAAAGTCATCTTCCTTGGTTGAAAATTAATTTTTCTAGGTTGAAAATTATTTTTTTCGTTGAAAATTCAACTGCCTTCGAAAAAATTCGTCTTTTTGGCTTGAAGATTTAACTATTTAGTTGTTCATGCAATTGTTTGGTTAACAGTCAATTATTTTCGTTCAAAATTCGCCTTTTTGGGTTAAATATTTAACTGTTCGGATCTTAATGCAACTGCTTGGTTGAAAGTTAATTTTTTTTTGTGGAAATTCGCGCTTCTGGATTAAAAATTTTACTGCTTGCTTTTTAATGTAACTGTTTGGTTGAAAGTTAGTTTTCTCTTGTTGAAAATTCTCCTTTTGAGGTTGAAAATCAAAAAATTTGGTTGTTAATACAAATTTTTGTACGTATTTTTGGTACGTAGGCATATTGAAAACTAAACTCACTAAACACGCGAAAAAACCCAGAATCAACGTGAAATCTGTGTGGCGCTCTGGGGGGGGAGGGGGGTAAAGACTAAAATACGATTGTCAACGGGGGGGGGCGGGGGGTCAAAAATAGCCCAAAATTGGTAACGTAGTTTATGGACGACCCCTTATAGGTAAGTAAGGGATGTGTAGGAGAAGGGATAGGTTTCAGATCAATATAGAAGTCACGCATTGTTCATTCAAACGACACACTCATCCCACAACACCGCTCCAACACGGTCGCTGATCAGTCCCTCTAGCAATCACCCTGGGTGAAGAGTTTCGCAAAGTTATTATACTAGTCCACTGAGTAGATCTCTTCACGCGGGTCCATTAGCATCAAAAACCTTTCGTTTCAGGCATCACTCTTCTTCTTATAAAAAATTATTCTCCATACATCCCTATCCTTACATACAAATTTTGCTTCCGGTACATCCATTCATCGTTTTATGCACGCTCTTGTGTTTCTATGACTTCCAATATCCCTTCGCTTCAGATTCCCATTCACACATTCCAGCCATTCTTTCTCCGGTCTACCTCTGGGTACACTACCATCCACCTTACCTAAATACACTCGCTTCGTTGAACGTTCTGTATTCATTCTCTCAACATGACCTAACCATCTCAGCATGGCTCGAATATCGTATTATACGTTCTGATTGCGAATAGGAATCGGAACTTATGGGAATATTCTAAGACTTATCTTATTTTCCGACACTTTAATTAATTCTCAATCAATTTTCAATTTTTGTATTTTCTTTCTGCGCTACATTAGGCGCCACTCCCCTATACGTACGCGGTCGTTAACATGAACCGGTATCTGTTACATTATCTTTGTTGTGAATGATGATATTTTCTAATATGCAAGGATTCCAATTGCATCATCTGACTTTTTTTGCTTAGTGAATCATTACGGTTGAACGTTAAATCTGGAAAGTGGCAGCTACTGGTGGAAAAGCGACAATTACTTGACTTAAGTGCTGAGTGGAAAAGTAGGATAAGTGGGACTAATATTGTGGGGAGTGAAACTGGATCGGATGTTAGAATCTGCTAGATTTTTATTTATTTTTTTTTGCATTCTCGATTTGTTCTGAGTAAATCCTGAGATTCCAAAAGTGCTGCAACTCAATTGAATCTTCTATTTAATATCAAAATGATCCAATCTAGTGAATCAAAAAATCTATTAGCCCAAATCAACAATCTTACCAACCGGCAGTCGCGTTGTTTTTTTTTTTGCAAACAGATGAAAACGAGAAATTTCTAACCTAAATTAAATTGAAACGCTTTGAATCTCTCGAATTTCAAGTAAAAGTGTTGTATTTTCAACAAAATGAAGATAAATTTTTATCCAAATGGATAAATTTTCAACCAAAAAGATGAGTTTTCAACCAAGAGAATTAATTTTCTATTAAAAAGAGCAATTTTGAACAGAATATATAAATTTTAGAACAAATAGTTGCATTCAACCAAAAAACAAGAATTAAAAAAAAGAGTTGAATTTTTAAACAAGAAAGATTTTTCAGTCAGTAAATAAAAAAATTGCATCCAAAATGTTAAATTTTCTAGCCAAAAAACGAATTTACAACAAAATACATAAATTTTTAACCAAGAAGACGAATTTTCTACCGAAAAAAGATAAATCATCAACAACATACATCAATTTTCAACCAGAAATAAAATACGTAAGTGATCAGTTGAAAAAAAAATTCATCTAAATAAAAGAGGATTTACTATATAATATTTAAATTTCTGACTAAATGATGAATTTTCCAATTTAATGATGAATCTCCCACAAAAAAATATAAATTTTCAACCAAAAAAGAACTGACTTTCTACAGGATAGTTCAATTTTCAACCAAACAGATGAACTTTCAACTTTAATGATAAATCTTCCACCAGGAAAATAATTTTTTTACAAAGTAGTTTCGCTTTCAACAAAGTAGTTGAATTTTCAACTGAAAAAGATGAAACTTTTAAAAAATAATAATCAAATTTTCAATCAGTCAGTTGCCTTTTTAACTAAAAAGTTTATTGATGTGGATATTTCAATCAAAAAAGATATTGATTTTATATCTTAAAGAATTTCAATTTAACCAAAAGAGACGAATTTTCAACAAAATGCAGAAATTTTCGTAAAAATAGTTGAATTTATAAATGAAAAAATTAATTGGGAACGGCATAGTTTAATCCACAACTGAAGCCAAATAATTTTCAACCAATCAGTTGCATTTTTAACTGAAAAAATTATTGATGTTCATATATCATCGAACAAATATTTTAACTTTAAATCAAATATAGTTGAATTCAGCCAAATAGACGGATTTACTGTAAAATAGTTAAATTTTTAACCAAAAAGGTAAATTTTTAAACTAAATGATGGATCTTCCACAAAAAAAAAAGATTCGACTAGAAAAAACTAACTCTCTACAGAATAGTTTAATTTTCAACCAAAAAGAATGATTTCTTAACGATATTGTTGAATTTTTGTCAAAATAATTAAATCTTCAACCAAATGATAAAATTTTTCAGCAAAAAAGATGCATTTTTAACAAAAAATGTAATATTAGGCATTTCAACGGAAAAGAATCAACTTTAAAGGTAAATAGTTGAATTTTCTTTTGACTTGAAAGCGAGAAAAAGGGATAAAGAGGGGACCTGGGGAAGGACTGTGAAGCCGATGGATGAATAACAGTTTTGATAATTTATAGACTAAAGAATAATAGTTTGAACAAACATTGATGTTCATTGTTAATACTTAAAAAATTGTATGTGTTATGTGTTTGTGCTATGTCCGCACTCTCAAATTGTTATAAAAATAACTTATTATTTGCCTATTATATGACACAACTAGCTGGCCAACTATATTTTTAACTCAGTGACGCTAAATTATTTACACACCCTCCTCTTTCCCAGTTTTCCTAGATTGTAGAATTCATATATGTTATATATTTAATTATCATTCAAGAGTAGGCATAACCTCAAACCCTTTTTCCAAATCCCGCTTCCGTACTGGGATTTGGAACCATTATTAGATTTATGTTAACTCTCAGATTTAGATGATTTCTATCAACTTCTAGATTCATATTAATTATTTGTTTGAGTCAGCGAAGATATTTTATAGTATGGGGTTTAAAAACAAAAGAAAGAGGACGAAGAAATTCCATCCTTTTTTGAACAACTAATGAATTTAGATGGATTTGTTGTAGGATATACTTGACTAGAAAATAACTCTTGAAAGTTTTGTACTATCTAGTTATTATTAATTATGAGTTGTAAAATGTAAGTAGGTATAAAGAAAGTTGAGTGGTTTGGAAAAATCCGATGTATTTTTCGGATCTAAATTAGGATATAGTTCAGATCTTACTCCACTATTTGGTATACAATATACCAAGTTCAGAAGTGTATCAACTTTCCAAGATTAAGATCAATTGTTTCTCGAAGGCAGTCTAACAGACAAAATGGATGTTTTTGTATTGTCTGACTCTTATCAATGATGGGTTGCACAAAGGAAGTAAGTTATAAGAAAGAAATGCATTCTTTGGATGTGAAGCAGTCTTTATTCTTGGATCTAAATGAAATGGTTTTGAGAAACTGGATGCATTTTTTGGATTATATGTCTGTTGATGTGCATAAATTTTGAGATTTAGTTCCACTTTTAGATTTCTGTTCACTTCAGACTTAAATTTAAATTTGAATGCAAATATTCGGGCAGAAAAAAATGTCGATACTTTTGTACAGTTTGGGGTATTTTATGTAGGTCAAAATTGTTAGATTGAATACCAGACATACAGTGAGGCATGCAAATAGGAATAAGAAACAGGAATATTGTAACGCCTGGATGATTTTTATCGTTATTTCTTGTTCGTGGATTGAACTCGGTCAGTTTATCAAAACTTGCCTGCGCTAGACTAGTAGGTTAAGTATTATGCATTTTTAAGCAAATGGTAGTTACTTTAATGATAGACATAAGCGATTAAGTATTGATGATATAATTTATAATAATACCAGTCAATGCATGCTTATTACACATTCCAGTTCTAATCATTATTATGAAGGTTAGTTGACATAGATTGTGTATAACATCTACATTTCGCCTTTTAAAATTTGCGAAAAGGTTGCTCTAAATCGACATAAACAATTAAATTAATCCTCTTTCTTGATTGTATAACTTTACAACAGATTAATATTCTCAATGATAAAAATTTGATAAAAATTTCTTATTCAAAATCATCGAGATAATTGAAATCCAAACAAACAAAAACATTCTAATTTCAATATGACAATAATAGCACCACCTCATTTTTGAACATCCCTTTCAGGGATGATCTTTTAATAAAGTTTACCAAATAAAAATGTCAAAAAAACTGATAGATTATTCAAAGTACAAAGGATCTTGTCAATTCTATAAAAGATATTATTGGAAAGACGATAATATTATACTTATGCTTTTAATTATGATCAACTCAAGAGATAAGCGTGACTGAAGAGAACTTTTGAAATCTGGAATTTCAATTTGTCTGAAAAGAATCAGATCCCTGACACGAATATGCTTATTGCTCTCAATTTTCTCTACAAGTTTGGAGCAATGAACTGGAGCGTGTACGATCCTCGCAGAGGCAAGAGAAAGTTGATGATCCTCAACAAGAATGTTCATCCATAATCATCTCTGCCGCAAATTTGCTTCTTCCGACACCTATTACAGTCTATTCACCTTGAATGTTTTTCTTGAAGATTCCGCATGCAAATTATTTTGTAGAAATTCTTCATCTTCTGATCATCTGGTGTCAGAATTAGCGAATTATTTATTTTTACTTTTTTCGATACTCGTAAACTGGTTTATGTGCAAAAATGGATATATTCGTTATCCTTTTAAAATGCTATCGTGGACTCGTAAATAGGTTTCTTTTCATATTTCGGAGTATGAAAAGAGTATTTTTTTTAAGTTAGAATTTCTCTGACAATTAACAAAACAGACTTCATTAAACTTGTCTTTGTCATCATCATTCTTATTGAGTTCGTAAGTTCACGCAGAATCCGAGAAAGCGTGTTATGAAGTCTGCTGATGAAGACTCTTTCATTTTATGGGACACAAACGATTTAGAATTGTCTGTGAATGGAGTCGAAAGTGTAAATGCGGTTGGTTTTAACGCCACTGATGTAATTGTGCATCCCAAGAACAATGGCAAGGAGTCTCATTCAAGCGACATGAAAAAGAGAATTCTGTAATCATGATTAGGTATGAAGTGGTTTATTTTAAATTTCAAATATTTTACTTTATATAATTAATCGAAAATGGTGCAAATCTATATAGAAAATGATGCTGAAAAATGTAACAATTGCTACGCTTTTTTAACATCTCCTAAGGTGTCAAATTTTGATCCAAAAGTGGATCAAAACGTTGCATAATGAAGAAACGGTTGACAACTAGTTAAATGCTATATTGCAAATTACAACTTCATTCAAATATTTCAAACTACACTGAAAAATATTTTTAGTAGGATTGACTACTTTTCAACTAAGGTGCTTAGTTCCCTAAGGCTCCAATGTCACTTTTTTATTCAAATTAATTATGGGATATATGGTTAAATGAAGTAAGACAAGCATTTGTTACAGCAAATTTTCAAGGTTGATTTGAAATAATTCAATAAAAATTGTAACATGTATGATTATGTAATAAATCCAACTACTCTTATTTCCCTGCGGCTCCAATGTAATTTTTCAAGTAAAGTGGAACCAAATGTTCAGTTACGGCTATTACTATGCATAGTCAGTTCTACTGCAGCAACAATGGTATTATCTGTTAAGCAATAATGGTTAATTCAATTGAGAAAGTAGTTGATTTACTAATTTCAAGTCAAATACATGACTTAGTTGAATATTTCGCAGGCATTTTTTCTCAGTGTAGATTTCAATTTTTTTTCCACTGTGCAACGCTTTGATCCATTTTTGTATGAAAATTGGATGCTATGTGATTTGGTATGACTCGAAATAATACGTAATAATAAGACAACACAAACAAATTATAATTCCTTTGAATCTGGCTTCGTTCTCATACTTTCCTTTGAATGACTGACGTTTGGTGGGACTTACGTAATAAATGGACACAACACTTTATTATGATCTAGCTGTTTAGTTTAGACATGATTTTATACTTATGGAATTATGGATGTGAGATAAGAAAGATAGAAAATGGGATAGAACTTTGGTCAGGAGTAGATAATGAATCACATGGTAGCCAAGGATTCGGCGTGATTATGAATAAGAGAAGAAAACGGCATGTCAAAAAGTATGAATGTGCATTTCCTAGATTATTATGGGTTAGAATGAAAAGGGAAATCAGAACGCTATTTATTATAGCGTGCCGCGCTCCAGCTGATAGCGACAGTAGTGATGTAAAAGATTCCTTCTGGGTCTCGTTAAATGATATTATAAGTACGTGCGATCCTGGGGAAAGAATCGTTGTATTCGGAGATATAAATGGCTGGGTTGGTGTGTAACACGAAGATACCGACAGGGTACTTGGTCATTTCGTAGACATGAAATTTATACTTGTTTCAGGAGCGAAAGCCACAGTATGATTGATTTTTTTGTAGCGGATCAGAGATTGAGAGGGCTAGTAAGAGATACAAGGATTACAAGAGGCTCTGAATGTAGAGCAAATCACTACCTCATAGTTTCAAAACTGAGCCTAGGTAGAAGATAGAGGAGAAGAAAGAATAATAATAAGTCGAAGCAGACACAAGTTGAAACGGAGAATTTGCAGAAACCAGAGGCACATGTAGTATATCGTGAAAGACTGAATAAATATTCAGGATATCAGCAAAAAGATAGGAAGTCTGAATTTGACAATAAAAATGTAGAGGGTGCATGGATAATACTACGGTATTGCATCTTCAAGAATGCATCTGAAGTGTGCGGTACTGCGGCTGTAGGAAGGAAGACTGAAGATGCTTGGTGGAATGATGAAATATGCGTGGCTGTCAACGAGAAAAAGGAGGTGTACTCGAGAAAGCTGAATACTAAAGGTCTCAGCAATGGGGAGAAGACTAGATTAGAAAATGTTTATAGGGACGAAAACAGAAGAGTAATGACACTAATCAAAAAAAGCAAGAATAAAATTCAAGCGGAAGAAGATAAAAAAATGCAAAATGATTTTAAAGATAATAAGAAATTATTTTGGAAATAGGTTAAGAAGATTAGGAAAGGAAGTACTGGCACTGAGTTAGTCGGAAATAATAACGCTGAAGGTGAAATGGTATGGGACGCGGACAAGGTGAAAGAATGTATGAGTGAGATTTCCAAGACATTGTATGGAGGTAACGCTATGGAGCTTAACATCCGTAACACAGAAGAGGATACTTTGGACAATCGCGTTGTAGGTGGCGAAAGAAGAATCGATATCTGCGACATCATATCTGTAATTAAGAAACTAGAGAATGCTACCTGAGCGAATTTATGAATATGTGTGCTGAGAACGGTGAAGTTCCAGATTATTGGAGAAAGACGGTTATCGTTCTACTCTACAAGGGAAAGGGTGATGAAGGTGACTGTACTAATCATAGAAATATCAAATGTTTAGATTGAGACAGATCATAGTAAAAAGCTTGAGAGTGAAAAAAAAAGTTTTTTGTGCATTTGTTGATCTGGAAAAGCTTTCGATAAGGTGGATAGAACTAAAGTTTGGGAGTTTCTGAAAGTGTATGGAGTATTCACTTTTTTTTTGCTCTTAGAAGTCATCCACTTGGTTGGATTCTAGAACCAACAAAAAGAATATATAATAGTAGTAAGGCGAGTGTAAGAGCAAATGGACAACTGAACGATAGGTTTGATGTTAAGCAGGGCGTTAGGCAAGGCTGCATTATGTCCTCCAGGATGTTCAATATATACATGGACAAATATCTAAGAATGGCTCTTTTAGACGAAGAAGGTGTTGATCTCAGGACAGTGAAAGTACGTGGACTGGCATTTGCGGGTGATAAAATTGTTATGGCAGAATCTGTCGATGATTTGCAGAGAATGATGAGCATGAAGGACAATTGTTAATGAGAAGAAGAGTGATGCCTGAAACGAAAGATTATACCTGTATATACTATACTTATATACTCAGATACTCATGGGCCCTCGTGAAGAGTTTTGCTCATAGGATGTGGTTGGGGTATAGAAAGTGGATCTTCCTATGGGCTTATCAGTTATATTAAATGTTCATATGTAGAATGTGAACCTCTTCACCTAGGGTGATTGCTAGCGAAATTGATCAACGACCTGGGTTGAAGCGGTCTTGTGGAATGAGTGTATCGTTTGAATGAGCAGCATGCGACTTCTAGATTGATCTTGAACTTATCTCTTCTCCTACACATCTCTTATTCACCCATGCTGTATAAATTTTATGAATCCTGGTAGCACAACGAGACTAGAACCAAATGAGTTACGCTTGTCCCGAAAGGGATTTTGCTTAATGGTATAATAATAATAAAGAAAAGATATCTCATCAAGGAAATGTAATATGCCATTTTTTATCTACGTTTATAGTGCGGAAAAATATAACATACTTTCAAAAAGACATTCCTGATTTTATATTAATCTTAATGACTCTCTCGTCTTGCTGAAGTAAGATTAAAGTAATGACAAGTCAATTACATTACTGCAGACACATCTCTTATCCATCAGGCTGCATCTTCATTCGTCATATACTATATATGGAATACGAACTAATTACATTCTCTGTTTGATTATTTTAGGCAATTATAGTGGTGCCTTAATTTGTTTAATAAATATCTAAATCGCATTATGTATGAACTCAAAATTAATCATTATTCTGAGAAAATAATAATTAGTTCCATTCTAGATAGCAGCATAAGTTTAAAAGTTCTCATCATACTGAACTCGAGAATCATTCACTCGTTGAGTACACCCATTGATCCTTGATACATTTTTTTTATTCAATTATCATCTTAAAATTGTTAATACATTTGCCATAATCTTTCAAATTCGTAGTACTTCCCGGACGTAATATAGCACCATGTGTATCTCACGGATGAAGAGAAACAGTACAGTTAGGCGACCGAAAGAGCGGACGACGCGATAATGGAGTGAGACTAATAACACTCGAGCGAAAGCAGCGAGATCTCCTCAGCGCATCCAGGATGTTGGAGTCTGTGAGCGAATTTACACTGAGCTTGAAGGGGCAAAGAATAGAGTAAAATATGTGAAATACATTGATTGGAAATAAATAAAAAATCCATCCGTAAAGACGGTAGGCTCCTATCAAGAAGGATTCCGTAGGCGAACATACAAATATTTTTTTTACACCATCTTCAATATCTCTCTAATTCCTTCTTCGAAAATCCTATGTAGCTCTTCAGCCTGTCCTCGGCCTTACTCTTTCACCCTACCCCATTCTTTACTTTCTCCTCTCATGCGACCCCTGAATCCACTTTAATCTTCTGCCTTTTACCTGTACCCTATTCCAATCACCTCTGTCTCTTCTGCATGTCCCTCTATGCCCTCTCAACCATTGCAGCCTCTCAATCAAGATGACATTTTTTTCAACTGAAAGTACTCCAGCTCTTCGCTGTCTCTCTTTTACCCTTGCTCAAACACCTTCAGCTTCCATATGATCCTCCCTACATTCCCCTTCCTCCATTCTACTTTCTCCCTTAATACTCCCTCCTTAACACCCTATAATCTTCTCCTGCTTACAACCACCCTATTTCTACCATCCCTGTCCCTTCTCCCTATTCCTTTCTAACCTTGCTTAATATCAAACCAATCGTTTAGTCCTCCATTTACTCTTACATTCGCTTAACTACCATTATAAGTTGCTTTGATTACTTTTAGAAGCCAACGACTCACTTCATACTCTTTCAAGGCTTCCCAAAGTTTAGTTCTATCCATCTTATCATAAACTTCTTCCAGATCAACAAATGCACAGAAGACTTTTTTCTTTACTCGCAAACTTTTTTCTATGATCGTTCCCGAACTAAATATTTGATCCGCACATGATCTCCCTGGCATAAATCCACATTGAACTTCCCAGATCATTTTTTTAGTTACTTCCATGACCTTACCAATAGGTATTTTGATGAATATTTTGACCACAGTACTTAGGAGGCTAATCGCTCTATAATTAGTACAGTCAGCTTTATCATCCTTCCCCTTGTAGAGTAGAGTGACAATCGCCTTCTTAAAATTATTTGGGACTTCACCGCTCTCATCACACATATGCATAAATTTTCTCTGCCAAACGAACAAGAATCCACTCGCACTCTTAGGCATTTCAAAAGTGATACCATCCACACGAGCAGCCTCACCATCCTTAAGTTTCTCAATTGAGGATGTAATGTCGCGGATATCAATTCTTCTTTCACCACCTACAACGGAATCTTCTCACTTATCCTCTTCTATGTCACAGTTTTCATGGTGTATATCTTGACCTTTATAGAATTTTTGAAAAAATCACTGACATATTCTTTCACTTCATCCGTATCCTATACCAATTCACCATCAGCATTCTTGATTCGGGCTAACTCAGTGCTGCCAATTCCCTTCAAAATCTTATTAACATATTTCCCAAATAATTCTTTATTTCCTATAAAATCATTTTGCATTTTTTTTATCTTCTTCCGCATTGATTTCATCCTTGCTTTTTTGACTAGTATCTTTTCTTTATGGTTATATCCCTATAATCATTTTCTAGTCTAGTCCTCTCTTCATTGCTAAGATCTTCAATATTCAGCTTTCTCGAGTATGCTTGCTTTCTCTCGTTAACAGCAATACGGACTTCATCATTCCACCAAGCATCTCCAGTCTTTTTCCTACAAGCGTACTACCGCACACTTCAGATGCACTCTTGAAGATGCTATCTCGCATCATTATCCATGCACCCACTACATTTTTATTTCCGAACTCCGTCCTCCAGTGTTCTTTTTGATGTCCTGAATATTTATTCAGTATTTCTTGATATACTACTTGTACCTCTGGTTTCTGCAAATTCTCTATTTTAACTCGTATCTGCTTCGACTTATTATTAATCTCTCTCCTCCTCCATCCTTTATTTAGGTTCATTTTTGAAACATTGAGGTAGTGATCCGTTCCACATTTAGAATCTCCCATAAATTTTGTATCTCCCACTACACTTTTTAGTACCTCATCTGCTACCACAAAGTCAGTCATGCTGTGGCTTTCATCTCTGCACCAAGTACACATGTGGATCATTTTATATCTGAACCAAGTATTTGTAATGAACAAGTGCTCTTCTAAGCATAAGCTAATCAATTTCCCCCAGCTACCGTTCGTTTTTGAGTCTCCTTAATTACTTAGTACTCTGTCGGCATCTTCGCGTTGCACGTCAACCCAGTCGTTTATATCTCCTAGTATAATTATTCTTTCCCCAGGATTGCAAGTACCTATAACTATCAGGTAACGTGTCCCAGAAGGTATCTTTTACATCACTATAACACCATCAACTGGAACGTGGCACGCTATAATAAATATCCTCCTGATTCCAACTTTCATTGTAAACTGTAATAATCTAGGAAATATACATTCATACTTTTTGACATGCTGTTTGGCTCCCTCATTTATAATCAGGCCGACTCCTTGGCTACCATGTGATTCATTAGCCACTACTGACCAAAGTTTGAGTCCATTTCTTATCATTCTTATCTCACATCCCTTCTTTTTGTTTACGGTACGCATAAAATATCTAGCTTTCCTACGCGCATTGTACTTCGTAATTTCCTTTCCTGAGGATTATTTAAACATCTAGTATTCCAAACACCCAGGCTCCATTCGTAGCCTGAAACTTTTCCGAGGGCATGCCTTTCGTCAGCAGAAGTTTCAATCCTATCAGAGGCCACAATATTATTTGTATTATTCATTATTTAAAGTATACACCCAACTGACAACTTTCTGTGATAAATATTTTCCATAAGTATAAAATCATATCCAAACTGAGCAGGTAAATTGTCATAAAGTGGTGTGTCCATTCATAACGTCAGTCCCACCAAGTTTCGATCATTCAAAGGAAATTATGAAAACAAAGCCAGAACCAAAGGAGTTATGATCGGTTCATGTTGTACACTGAGGACGGCACCAGCCTCATGCTGTTTGGTCTTCAAGATGGAAAAAGATCATTCATTACTTCATAAATGTAATAAGAATTCTCATCTCTGAGTCTCTGAATAAAACTTGAAAACCTTAGAAACTCCCATAAATTTCCATTTGAATTTTCAAAAATTCCCATGGGTTTCCGAAACCTGAAGAGAAAGTTTTACAAGTTTTACAGTTTTCTAAAATTCATGCAGGTTTCCAAAAGTTTCAAGCATTTGCATCGATTTTCTAAAATGTTCAATAACTTTCCCGTGCTTTACATAAATTTCTTTAAATGTTCATAAATTTCCAAAACTTTCTATAAATTTCCAAATATTTCGACAAGTTTCTAAAACTTTTCATAAATTACCAAACTTTTCGCAAATTTTCGGTAATTAAAAAAAATCATTAATTTCCATTACCTTTTTTTTGTACGTAACATGAAATTTTTACGGGGCTCGTCTTTGTCTAGCTAAAGAAACTCTTTTTAACGCACCTTATTATTTTCCTTAAGAGTAGACTGTAGGTACGCTGTAAGTTGAGCCTATCTGAAAACGACAGTAAACTAACGAGAAACGAGAAGAATATACGGATCTCATGGGCGTGAACGCGAAATCACTAGAGCTTATTCAATCCTGATGAATTTGATGATTCAAGGACTTGCTTAGTATAGCGACTAATAACGATACGTATCATATTTTTTATTGTCTTCGCTTTACATTTTCATTATGAAGCTTGTCGAGGTTATTATACGGGTTTTTAGAGCGTAATTTCTACGTATGTCTTATGCCAATTACCCAACCCGATTTCGCTTAATTTTAACATAACAATAAAGAATGGATTTCTAGTTGTGAGAAAAAAGATTGTTATCTCATTTCATTTGTTAATTTTTTTTTCTTTTGTGGGCATTGTTTTATGCGATTTTGCTGAATGAAAATTTCTATTTATTAGTATCAATGATACTGATATATGTTTTGCTCCCTTTGGCGATTCCTATTACAGTTTGTGGATTTACGTCACAGAATAATATAATTATATGATAATTTTAAAGTTTTCCTAAATCGCACATCTGTAAACAATATAAGTAAATTATTAGATATGTATTATCATGAGAATGTATTATTATGTATTATTATTATTAGGAGGCAGAATTATTTGTAAAAAGAAAGGAAGGTTTTGGAATAGGTTGAAAATTTTGAATTAAGTCACAAATAAAAATGATTTACAATAATGATTGTGATTCGTAACATTGTATACAAATGTTCTTAGTGTACAATCAAGTTCAAAATTACTTAGTCTTTAACCTGATTTATAAATTTGACAGAAAAAGGCCCATTGATTATTGCAGCAAATTTTAGTAAAGAAACCTAAGCGTAAGTAATAAATAACTGTTAAGGTCATAATTGCTTATTAAAATGTAGTTATTTTCTTTCCTTCCGCTTTGGGCAAAAGTCGTCATTTTTATTTAATTTTAATTTACAAAAGCTCATTCTATTTCTTGAAAGGTTCTTTACAATTTGATTCGTCACGTACGGTGTGGCTGAACTGACTTTCACCTAAAATTTTTTGCAAATTGGATTTTATTGTTGATTACAGTTCTTTGGCGTCCTAAGAACAATTTAAGATCAAATTCAAAAAAATCGATCAGATTCTTTTTGAAAAAAATCGATTTATGTATTCAATTAATTTTTAAAGATAAAATTTGCAAAAGATATCATCATAACCATATTTTGAAATTTCTTTTTCAGAGTAGTTTCAATTTTCAAATTCTAAAAGCTGGACTGGGATTATTATTTACCAATTAGTCGCACATAAAGTCGAAGCTGGCAACATTGGGCCTTTATGTATTTATATTCTTATTGTTGTTTTGTAATTAAATTCAATAAGTTTTCCAAATTGTGTTCAAGTAAGAAATTATAAATTTAAAATTATAATTCTTTCGTTAACGATTAATTAAACACAAAAATAGATTTATTAAAAAAAAGGCATGATCGATTATTTTAAATTATGTCTTACATTTTTCGCAGGAAGCCAAGGAACTGTAATCAATAATAAAGTACCATTTACAAAAAAAAATTAGGTGAAAGTCGGTTCAGCCGCAGGGTGCACGTTTTTATTAAATATTATTTAGGAATTTGTTCAATTCAAGAAATGAATAATTTAAGATAATTATATGTATGATTTCTACGTATTATAATTTCCATGAGAATGTGTCAAATAGAATTGTGAAGAACCTTTCAAAATAGAGTGAGTAAATTGAAATTGAATGCTTGTTACGAATTTCACCTAAAGCGGAAGAAGAAACACAAATATGCAAATAACTACATTTAGATAAACCATTATGACCTGTACTATGTTTTTATTATTCACTTTGATTTTATAAATCAAGTTAAAGGTCAAGTAATTTTGAGCTTGATTTGATTTAAAAAAAAATTTATTTCTCTTTGGATGCAATACGATTAAATTGAGGGTTTAAATAGGATGTTAATAATTAAATCTCTCTGTGAATATGATAAATAAAAATGTGCAGGTTTTCACATTTAAAACTAAATAAAATGAATAATATAGAGTGTCATGCATACTTTTTTATTGTAGAAAATGACAAAACAATGTTGGCTTTCCTAAACTGAAACAAGCATTACATAATTTCAATAAAACTAGTCAATGCATACTTTGGTAAAATCATTTGCATAAAAAATTTGTACATTTGTAAACTATACGCTTGTTCACTTGAAAATTGTGGATTTGTACAGTTCCAAATTGCCAACAATTTCATTGTTCATTACTACTCATGACTGAAAGTCTCATATTAGTTTGTACTGATTTGGGTTTCTCTTATTGTTAGTTTAGAATTGAAAAAAAAAACGAAATCAGAAGAAATCTGTAAATTTTTAATCTATCTGAGCCAGACGTCTTCTATTATTATTTTATAAATATATGGAATATGATTACACTTAGACCTCAAAAAATATATGTTTACATTGCTATCTTAATATTATCTTACAATTAACAGTTCGGCGGGCTCTTTATGTGCCTGCTTATGTTAGATATAAAAGCAAACAGAAACTTGGAATGTTTGCATTTTTGCATGTACTACATCATGACCTTTTCAGTACGATGCATTAATTATCCTTCCGTTTTAATTTCGTATTAAATCTTGCCTTTTACAAACCTGAAATATCTGCAAACTGCAAAATATTTTCTTAATTTCTATTTGATAAAGCAGGATCTGTAATCCATTATCAGGTTTATAAAAGTAACAAAATTAAAAATATGAAGGTATGCATATAAATTTAATACTGATACTAATGCTGATTAAAAATTAAAATTAAATCTATACAAGCTCTTTTTATTTGTATTTGATAGAATATCAAAGATAGCATAAAATATTATTCTCAAGTTTGTTTACAGTTTAGATTTTATACATTTTGATTTATGAGTTTTGTGACATAATTTGATATTTTATTATCTGAGTAGAGAAGGACATATTGGACAGGAACCCTATTTCTCGTTTCTATACCTGCCTTTTTATATACACATTTTTTTCGAATTACAATAAAAATATTTTAAAAATATGAAAGAATCCATGACCGTCTATGCAAAAGAAAACCTATTGTGTATAGAACCCTCAACATGAAAAATATCTACAGCCGTGGAAAACTATTTTGCAATGGACAAATTCAAACTTGAATAATTGAAATTTCACTGAGAATTGATGTCAATTTCGCTGAAATTCATTCATATTACATTGATTCAACCAATTAAAAACCTTGTAAATTATTAGTGACCGTCGCTGAAAATTTGAGTCGTTTTTGACTGGTTCTATCCATTCACATCGTAAAAGTTCTTGGAAGGGCCTCATGCTCATAGCAAGCCATACCTGAGACCCTCTCTAAATCGAGGTTCCAGTGTATATATTTTCGATAACAGATGTATATGAAAATCGTGATATAACAGCGATGAATTACGGAGATTAGGTTTTGACAATATGCGGCAGCGTGAAGAAATAACTCCTGCTACGTCATCAATTAAAACTCCCTAGGGAGTTATAAAGCTTACTTGTTGTAGTGCGCATGCGCCACTCACTACCCGTCACTAGGTATGAATAAAGCATTTTTGTCCCGCTTTTACATGCGCGGAATATCACGATTCTCATGCATCTGTTACAAAAACAATTTTTTTCAACACATACAAGAAAAACGTCTTTTTTCTTATTTCTTTTCTTCGGCCAACAAATAGCAATGTCCAGTCCGCTTCGCATGATAAGAATCCGCTATTTTCCAACATGCGTTGAAGAAAATTTGGTATGCACCACGGGACAAACCAGGCGTATTTCATCTCGCGCGATGAGAAACGCCTGCTTTCATCCCTAGATGTATTATATACTATTATTTCGCCTGCATCTGCAAAATTTCTAGCGACACAGAATAAAAGACCTGCAAATATCAATACAGAGAAATGAAAACCTGTAACTGCATGAGCACATGCAGGGCATCGTCATTTGTCTGAAGATACGCACTTTTCTTGATTGGTTACGAAAAATACATTTACGGCTATATCCCAGTTTCACTCCAAACGTAGTTACAGGTTTTTTTGTTTTGCACGGCAGTTCTGTACAATTCGAGTCCCTATCCAAAAGGTCCTACTCTGCCTTGCAAGACAAAGAAGCAGTAACTACATTTTGGAATGGACCCCCGATTCACAATTGTTGCCAGTATATTTAAATGGAAAACAATTGCAAATCAGGTTTAATATTCAAAACGCAGTTATTGCCTTTTTGTCTTGCACGGCAGTATCATATTGCTAAATTCAATTCACAATTCTAATTCTTATTGAATTTTCATTCCCCCCTAGCCCAGACAAAATTTTTCCCATTCCTCGAGCTTTGGTCCTCTTGCTCAGCATCAGAATCTGGCTCATAAACGTTGACCACTTCACGAATAACATGACCATAAGGAGTGATTCCCGCACTCTGTGATCCTCCAA
>JAUMHM010000016.1:25411131-25454494 GCA_032362435.1 Melikaiella ostensackeni | reverse complement strand
AAAGTCAAGTCAGTCTAATTAGTCAAGGCAGTATAGCCAGTTAAATAAGTCTAGTGAGTCTAGTTAGTCAAGTCAGTATAGACATTCGAGTGAGTTTAGTTAGTCAAGTTAGTCTAGTCATCCAAGTCAGTCTAGCCAGTCAAGCGAGTCTAGTTAATCTAGTTAGTCAAGTCAGTCTAGCTATTCAAGAGAGTCTAGTGAGTCTATCTAGTAGAGTAGGTCTAGTTCGTGAAGAAAGTCAAGTCAGTCTAATTAGTCAAGGCAGTATAGCCAGTTAAATAAGTCTAGTGAGTCTAGTTAGTCAAGTCAGTCTAGCCAATTAAGTGAGTCTAGTTAGTAAAGTTAGTTTAGTTAGTGAAGTTAGTCAAGGCAGCCTAACCAGTCAAATGATTAGTGAGTCAAGTCAGCCTTGTTAGTCAAGTTAGTCAACTTAGTCTAGTTAGTGAAGTTAGTCAAGTCAGTCTAGCCAGTAAGCTGAGTCCAGTTAGTCAAATTAGTTAAGTTAGTAAAGTTATTCTAGTTAACGAAGCTCGTGAAGTCAGTCTAGTTAATCAAGTTAGTCTAGTTAATCTAGTTAGTTAAGTTAGTAAAATTAGTCCAGTTAGCGAAGTTAGTGAAGTCAGTCTAGTTAGTCAAGTTAGTCAAGTTATTCAAGTTAGTCAAATTAGTCAAGTTAGTCTAGTTAGTCAAGTTAATCAAATCAGCTTAGTTCAGTCAGTCAGTTCATTCATTTTTTTTAGAATAGTTTAATAATAAAACGTCGCCAGTGCGTGTCTTCAGTACAGTTTTATATCAGTTCTGTTTTCGCTCCAGTGTAATTCATCATATCTATTGTCAGTGGTAAATTAGCCTATAGTTAAGGGTTTAGTTTAAACATCTACACTCCACGACTACTTCCTTTGGTCAAGTGACTAAGGTTCCTGATGATTCAGAAAAACAATTCAATAATAAATTGCATAAACAATTAAGTTTGTTCAACTTCATTAATTCTGCCTCACTTTAAGTGAAAAATTGACAAAAAATTGAAAAATTTAGAAAAATCGCAACTTTCTAGCATTATTCCAAACAAATATTGTTATGAATAATAATATATTGTTCAAAAAATTATTTTTGTTGACTTCAATTGATAAGTGCCTGGCTCAAACTGAAAAGTTGAAAAATTCGGAAAAAATCCCGACTTTCTAATTCTCTTCTAACAGGAAATTGCTAGAAACAATAGTAAATTGTTGAAAAAATTCATTTAAATATCTAGTTATTAGTATAAAATAATATTGTATGTATTAGAAACAGTCTGAACTAAAAGACACCGCAAAAAATAATAATTGACGCCACAAAATCGCAAAAGCCAATTTTTCACTTATGGGGTTTTTTTGGGACCTTACAAAACAGACTTAGGAGGGGGGGTCAAATTTGAAAAGTAAGTTTTGATTCGTATTCTCTGGCTAATTCTGAAGAGAAATGTTGAGAGTCAACTCGATGCACCTAATATTGACGTTTCTGAAAAAAAAATTACAAAAGCGTCTTTTTTTCTTATGGGAAATACGTCTTAAACTACATGGGGCTTACGGAGCCTCTATATATCATTTTAAAAAAAGGCGTATTTAATTTTTTTGTAGTTTCGAACAGACATGGGGGCTGAAGGCATGAAACTTTAAACAAACAAAAAGATTTGGATCATCCTAGTAAACATACTAAAAGAATTATCTGTGAATACTTAACTGACTTCTGTAAAAAGGATAAACACACTACCGAGGGGTGGTATCGGACCACTAACCTGCTGACTTATTAAAAATTAACCTTGACTTTGAAAGGTGATAGCGCTGTCCCGAATGAAAATAAAATTATCCTTAAGAGCCCGTTGGTAATATTATTAAATTCTGAGATAAATGAGCCCTAGTTGAAGTAATTTGGCCTTGTGGGTATTGAATTATCACATGAGAAAGACAATAATAAAATTCCGATTTTTAAGCAATTCTGTATTTCAACTTCAACTCTTGGCAGAAGCTAGGTAAAATAATGTATGAATTTTATATTTAATAAAAGTGATATTTAGGATTTCGCCTTTCATTTGAACGATTAAAAATTGAAAAGTCTTCACGGCTTCATGAAATAATAATTTTTTGTGTTAGCATGCTCAATTTAAAATACATTATCGCAGCGTGGTTCGACCCGACGGTTCAGTAATGTTTTTCAAATGTAGCATGCTCGAACAAAAAAATTATTATTTCATGAATCCTTTAAGATTTTTCAATGTTTAATGGCTCAAATAAAAGGTAAAATCCTAAAGACCACTTTTGTGAAATATTAAAATGATGAATTTCATTTTTCTAGCTCCGGAGAGTTGAAATTGAAGTAAAATATTGCTTGAAAATCAGAATTTCATTTTTGTCTTTCTCACGTGGTAATTCAACACACACAAGGCCAAATAACTTCAGCTAGGGCTCTTTTGACGCAAAATTTCATAATATTACTAACAGTTTTCGAAAAATATATTCATCTATACACTGGACCGCGCTATCACTTTTCAAAGTTGAGGCTAATTTTTAGTAGGTCATCGGGTTAGTGGTCCGATACTATCCGTCGGTAGTGTACAACAAAAAATGAAAAAAAATGTATTTTTTTCAAATACTTTAACTCAACCTTAAAAATGAATTTTTCATAAAAATGTCTGACAAAAGAAAAAGAATTCTAAAAAATAGTGAGAATATGTATTAATAGAAGCCGAATGTCCTCAAAGCATTTAAATGTGATAACCCGTTATAAATCCGTAATCTTGTGGTCGGTTAAAGTTGAAGCCTCGCTGTCATTTGTCACTCTTCCTGTAACTTAATTCTTTTCAGATATTTCTTTATAGCTTAATAATTATAAACTTACTATTTTGTATATTTTTTCATTTATTCAAATAAATAAATTTCAATTAACAAATGAAGTTCTTGAAAAAGATAAAAAGTAGTATCTAATTTGTCTGCTTATGTATTTACAGAATCAAGATTTGTGGTTAATATGGTACACAAATTGGTGTCATCTTACCAAATGTGAATTGAGGTCAAACCACTGAAATGGCAGAAATTACCTAAATTAGGATACTGGTATAAAACTAGAGCTTTCTAATATGAGCAGTATATACTTGATGTGTAGTTTTTAATTTTGTTAATTGCCATAAAATTTTGCATTGTTTCGTGAAGAAAGTCATACAATATAGGTCAGCCATGTGTGTGATGCAATACTATGGTATGTTTAAAATACGATCCTGCAGCTGGTATGATTGTCTTCAATGGAGAGACGATCTTAATCCAGTTTTTAAACAGAGAGCAAAAAATGCATCAGGGTTAGGCAGAGAATTCATAAAAATTTAACAAGTACAAGTTTAATATAGATTGGAATATGAAATTTAGAACAAAATTCGTAAAAATTTTACTCATTAAAATGAGAAATCTTGCATTATCAAGTCTTTCATCTCTGAATGAAAATATACTCATAAAAAATTCTGGATTTTCAAATTGATAAAAATCCACATCTTTGAGAATTACAAATATAATTTCACACAATTAAAACCTTGGGGTGCGACTTTCATAGAATCCGTACATCGGAGTTGATTTTTTTCTATTTGGAGTAAAAAGGAAATAATCCAGAGTAAAAAACCATTCTTAAATCCATATTGAGTTCTTTCAACTTCGATTGAAAAACATGCTTTACTCAATATGGTGTGACTTTTACAGGGTCTAATCGGAATTGCTTCAATTTCGCTTTTTTAACAGTGAATCCAACGTTTTAACTTTCGTTAGAACCATTTCACTGACAAATATTTTTCTAGAAACATTTTCGAAGAGTTATTGGATTCTCATTATTTTCACTATTTTTTAAGTTTAGCTCAGTTTGAAATAAAATTTCAAATTATTTTATAAAAAGTTTTTAAACTTTCAAAAACTGCGTCAGTCAATTTTTTCTCGAATTGTCTTTCAGAGTTAGAGCGTCTCAATTCTTCTTAGAATTTATAAACTCCGAAAACCATATATACATTTTTTAAATTTTGAATGCAAAATCAACTTTCGAATGTTTTTTTGAATTTAATCATGACACCTAATAATATCTGAAAAAAGTGGTGTAAAGATATGTGTCGAAAATCTTGCAATCATTGTTGTTGATAATCTGATTGGCTTTGCATTACTTGAAGTTGCTTTATATTAATTTGAAATTTTGAAAAACAAATCTACTTAGTATTTTCTTTTAATAAGAAAAATCATAGAGAATCTCATGCGAATTGAGAAACATTCGTGCTTCTTAATACTTTAGCGCGGTCAAATGAAAATTTTCAAATGCATTTAATAAAATGTAAAGTTCAAACAGAAAAATACTGAGACATCAAGTCAACGAAACTAAAACTCATTTTAAAAAAGTCATTTCGTTTTTGAAACAGCCAAGTGTATCCCCGATTCATGGATTTTCATATCCTTAAATTAGCCATGTAACTTCGTGAGTTTCAAATGTCACAAAACTAAAACGTCACTTGGAATTTTTTGGTTTATAAGAAATACGAAAAAATTATATAAGTTATTCGAATCAAAATTTTGAAAGAATATAAAAAATTAAAAACAAGTTCTGACTAGTACCTCCATTTATTTCTTTCGCAACTAGGCTGTTTTAATAATCTTTATAATTTTAACGTGAACTGTGAAATCAATCATAAATTTCAAACCTCTGTAAAATTTATTCCTATTTGATGACTGCTCTATTCAGACTTTCAACGTTTTGATTTCAGTTATATCATATCTTTATTTTATATTCAAAAATGTAATTCATTAATAATAATAGTTTAAATGGATTATGTTGCAAATCCCTATTTTGAAGATTTTGCCAATATCGTTGGTTTGTTTCAGAAGATATTTGTGGCCAGATCAAGGATAGATATCGCTTGTTTAGCTATACATTTTTTTACGCGTGATGTAATAAATTATTGAAAATATTATATATGTTTTATATTAGTGCTTTTCGCTGAAAAAAAAGCTTTTTTTAAGAGAAATTTCAATATAAAATCATGAAGTTTCGAGAAAGACTCACAATTTCATTATATAAATACGATTAAAGGATTATTTTTTTGTTTATTTATTAACACATTCAAGAATTTGTTCGGGAAAGGCGACTTTTTATGTTTATTCATCAACAAATTCGAGAGTTTGATCAGGAAAGGCGTCAATTTCGGTTAATTTATTAACAAATTCGAGAACTGGATCAGGGAAAGAGCTGATTTTGTGTTTAATTAGAAATAAATTCAAGGTGTGGTTCGGAAAAAGAGTTTTTTCTGTTTATTCATCAACAAATTCGAGAGTTTGATCAGGAAAGGCGTCACTTTCGGATAATTAATTAACAAATTCGAGAATTTTATTAACAAATTTATTAACTAATTCGAGGTGTGGTTCGGGAAAGTATTTTTTTATATTTATTAATTAATGAATTTATGAGCCGGATCGGAAAAGGCCGTTTTTTAGGTTTATTTAGTAACAAATTCGAGAGTTGGATCAAAGGAAAGGCTTATTTTGTCCTTAAATATTGATAAATTCATGGGTTCAATCGGGAAAGGAGTTTTTGTATTTATTTATTAACAAATTCAAGACTTAAATCGGCTGAAGGGCCTATTTGGTATTTAAATAGAAATAAATTCGAGGTTTGCGTAGGAAAAAGCGATTTTTCATGTTTATTTATTAACAAATTGAGGAGTTTGATCGGCGAAGGTGGTTTTTTAGGCTTATTTTTTTAACGAATTTAAGGGTTGGATCGGGAAAGTAGTTTTTTATATTTATTTATTGACAAATTCAGGAGCTGGATGGGGAAATGCCGATCTTATGTTTATTTATTAACAAATTCAAGAGTTAGATAAGGAAAGGCGATTTTTTTATTTTTTATTAACAAATTCAAGAGTTTGATCGGGGGAAGCGCCTATTATGTGTTCAATTAGAAATAAATTCGAGGTTTGCATCAGTAAAGGCGGGTTTTCATGATTATTAATTAACAAGCTTAAGAATTCGATTGGTGAAGGTGGTTTTCTAGGTTTACTTTATAACGAATTTAAGAGTTAGATCAGGAAAGGCGTTAATTTCCGTTTATTTACTAACAAAATCGAGAAGAGAGAGAGCTGGATCGATATTTTGTGTTTAGTCAGAAACAAATTCGAGGGTTGGATCAGGAAAGTAGTTTTTTAGATTTATTTATTAACAAATTGAAGGGTAGGATTAGCAAAAGCTGTTTTTCTTCTTTATTTATTAACAGATTCAAAAGTTTGATTGGGAAAGACGGTTTTTTAAGTTTATTTATTAACATATTTATAAATTTGATCGGGAAAGGCATTAATTTCTGTTTATTTATTAACAAATTTATGAGTTGAATTGGGGCAAGGGCTTTTTTCGTTTTTGAATATAAATAAATTCGGGGGTTGAATCGGGGAAGGAGTTTTTCGTATTTATTTATTAACAAATTCAAGAGTTGGATTGGGGAAAAGGGCCTATTCTGTGTTGAATTAGAAGTAAATTCGAAGATTGGATCAGGAAAGGAGTCTTAAATGTCTATTTATTAAGAAATTCAGAAGCTGGATAGGGAAAAGGGCCTATTTTGTGTTTATTTATTAAAAAATTGAAGAGTTCGATTGAAAGGGCATTAATTTCTGTTTACTTGATAACAAATTCAAGAGTTGGATCTGGGAGAAGTGGTTATTTTGTGTTCAATTAAAAATAAATTCAAGGTTTGGATTGAGAAAGGCGGTTTTTTATTTTTATTTATCATCATAAAAATTGATTGATTCACAACTGTAAGCTATTTTAGTTTGAAGTTAAGCTATCAATTTTCATCGATTATAAAAAATATTGTCCTAACATTTATTTTCTATTATTTCGGATAATAGAAACTATAAAATACAAAATATTTTTTTAATATTTAGTTCACCTTACAAAATATTTCATTATATTTGAAAACTAAACTATTTTGTTGAAAATTATTAATTTTGTTGGAAAATCGTCTTTTCTGGTAGAACAATAATCTTCTTGGTAGAAAACTCATTTTTTTGGTTGAAAATTCAACTATTCGTTTGAAAATTCATCTTTCTTGTTTGAAAATTCAACTACTTAGTAGAAAATTGAACTAATCTACTATTTTTTTGAGAATTCGTTTTATTTTTCTTGGTTGTGAATTAATTTTTTTTTACTGAAAATGTTGTTTGGTTGCAAAATAATTTTTTTGTTTGAAAATTCAACTATTCCATTTTTGGTTGAAGATTTATCACTCATAAGTTGAAAATTCAACTATTCGGTACAAAATTCATGTGTTTTGCGGAAAATTCGTCTCTTTGCGTAAAAAACAAATGTTTTGTTTGTTGAAAATTCTTTTTTTTTGGTTGAGAATTTCACTATAGGGTTAGGAATTCATCTTTTTTAGCTGAAAATTCATCTTCCTTCATTGAAAATTAACTTTCTTGCTGAAAATTCATCTTTTCCGGTTTAAAAGTCAACTTTTTTCTAAAACATTTGACTTTTAACTTGAAAACTTAATTCTTTTGTTGAAAATTTGTTCTTTCAGGTAGATAATTAATCTTCTTTGTTAAAAATTTATCTTCTGGATGAGGATTAAACTATTTCGTTAAAAAAATCATTTCCTTTGTTGAACTCAACTGGTTGAAAATTTGTTTTATTTTTGTTGAAAATTAATAGCTCAAACTGAAAATTTAGGTATTTTATTTTCGTTAAAAACTTGTATTTTTCAAATGAAAATTCAAATATTTGGTGGAAAATTCATATATCTGTTGAAAATTTGTCTGTTGGCAGAAAATTATTCTTCTTGTATGAAAATTCATCTTTTTACGTTAAAGATTCAGCTATATGGTTCAAGATTCAACTATTCTGTTGGAAGTTTAATTAGCCCTGTCGCAGATGCTTTAGAATTTAATTGACCTAGAATCATTTGTATTATAAATTTTCAATGATTTTCAATTTTTGTAAGTTTTGTTTTTTAATATTATATAAGACGTTTCGGCCACAGAGAGAGCCTGAAATTTAATTTAAATGGGATGAATTTTATGCTAAATTTCAGTATAAACAAAATTTTTTATTTAGTTGGGTAATGTAGAACATATTAGGCGTTCTGGTCACGGATAGGGGACGGAAAATAATGGAAATATTGTAAGACTTATCTTATCTCTCTCTCTCTCTCCCCCCTTTTCTTATTCTTTTAAAAGCTTAATGCTTATATGAGAATTGTTATAAAAAAGGTAAAGTTTTAAATAAAATAAAATTAAATGAAAATTTTAGACCTTAACTTTAATATTTAAAAACTCTTCCTTTTAATCGAATTTTATACTCTTCATCCTACACTATTTATCAGTAGTTTTATTTGTAAATGTTTAATGTGATTTAAAAATAAAAAAGTACCAATTTCCTTCTATAAATAACTAAAATACTAAATTATAAATTAGTAAATTATCAATTAAAAGTCCATCCAGCTTTTCTGGCCGTGATGTTCTGTTAGTTATAGCAATTATATGAGGAGGTGTGTCTCAAAACTTTTTAAGTGAAAGTCGTCAGAATCGCAAATTTTAGCCTGGCTAAGAAAGTGGCGCATTTTTAAAATAATTTATGGGGTAATATGCATTTTTAGTTCTCATGTGTCCTCAGGAAATACTGAATGAAAGCGTAAATTCTCACTAAATTCAGTTTATGATATTTTTATTACTCTTTTGAAAAAGTATCTTTTTTATAAAAACATATGACTTTACATATTGTCGGCGTTGACATTTGTTTGTAACCTTTGATTATTTAAAACTCGATTTAGTAAAAACCACAGTTAATTTGAATTTTAAAGATATTCTCTTGAAAATTCTCTCTCATGTGTTAATCACGAATTCGTCGAATAAAGTAAATCGCAGCAACATTAAAACAATCGATTTTTTCTTTTCTTAATAAATCGACTAATACTCGTCCTTTCTACAACCAAATTCATCTAATTTTATAATCAATTCAGACCTTAAATCGTCTTAATTATATAGTTTTGTGTACAACAATTTTACAATTTACAGTTTACAATACAGTTTTGAGTACAACTATCTTGCAAAATCAACTTAACTGATTAGACTGATGAACTAAGTGTTTTCGGATAAGCGTCTTTCGATTAGAATCATTGAGAATCTTTCATACCTCTACTGAATGAAAAAATATAATCATGAAAAATACTACCTAAAATTGCTATAGCAATTTTTTTCATTAGTATATAAATAAGTAATCTAATTCAAAATATAATTAGGGTGGTTTGAAAATCGATAAAGAATAAAGAAACATCAAAGCGATTTCGGATAATTACATATTGTCTTTCAGGTTTCTAATCATCTAAACATTCCCATTAAAATTAAATTTGAACCAAAATATGTAAATTTTCATCCAAAAACTGCTAGAAGTTATTCCTAACCGTCAGATTTTCATTCCTAAAAGTCGCGCTCGTAAAACACACATGGCGCTAATTTCTCATTTTAGATACTCGCTTTGGACTTGTAACATAAATTTACAAGTTCATTAAAAATGTATAGAATTTTAGATTTGTTAAGAAAGTCTATAATTTTTTGAAAATGAGGTTAAGTTACTGAAGAATCTTCGCTGAAGTTTAGCCATAAACTATCTTTGATAAATGAGAAATTGGTTTATCATTTTAATATTTATAACTGCTCTTAAGTATTAATTTGTTACAAGAAAATATTCATTCTTAATCTACTATTAAGAGTCTTTTTGCATAGAAACTAGATTAAAAACTTATTTCTTCTTGAACAACAAAACTATAAATTATTTTAAATTATTCTCTGAAGAACTCAATACTATCCTAACCTGAAAAGAATGAATGGGGGGCATATTTTGCATATGTAGAATAACGTAGAAGCTTACCAGTTCCTCCTGCTTGTCTGTCGTTAAACTTTGATGCCCGTTCGTCCAACACGAATTCGAGCATTCCATTTCCATTTAAAGTAGGCCCAACTCGCATCTGTAATCCAGGATACATTTTTCCCAAATCCCACCTCAGATTTCTACGCTCCATTAGTGTCGAAGCGGCCTTTATAACATTTCTGAAGTCTTTCGGGTCTTCATCCAGGTCAAGAAGATCACGACCCTGACCTTCGCTCCTTTGCAGACGCATCTCCCCAAAATCAAGTTCATCCTTCTCGTTCCACAATTGAAGAGTGCTTAAAGCACCCCGATTTATGCATTCCAAAGTACCGTAAACTCTTTTCGAAAGACACGTTCCTAGAGCCTCGTTAAAACTACTTGACTCTTCAGTTCCAATTTCCGGTCCGGATCTCGTATCCATTACTACCGTCAAACCCGTCGTGAAAAGAGCCAACAAGTACAAATTACGCAATTCATTCTTCATCCCTTTTGAATTTGATAGAAATTCTTTAAGCCAAACAAAAAAACCCTCTATAAATAATTTAGCCTTTCTCTAACTGAATGATCGAAAGTGTTTGAATTTCTCACTCTGAGAACCAGATTCTCTAAAGATGATGAGTACGAATTTCAACGAGGTCTCAAGTAAAACTGCTGATCCTTGTGAAGAGAGCACCCACCTTTATAACTTTAGGGGCGTTCACACACGAGAGAACAATCGGTCTCACTTGAAGAACAAACAACTAGCGAAAGTATACTCCTCAAAGTACTTATATTGTCTCATCTGAACCTCGTCTGAAACGCTTGATGCACCCGTAGATTCGACTTCCGCTGGCGAGGATGATGATTCTGACGCATGTCCCGAAAGAAGATTACGACAACTTAAACTACCCAAGTGAAACAGGATAATACAATAAAACAATCAGAGGTTACGCAATTCTTTTTTATAAAATTAACATTTATTTATAAATAGCATAAGTTACATGAATTCGACATAGTCGATATAAATAATCATTGGATAAATCTGTGAGCCGTGCGATTCTGACTAAGAACCCTTCGGGATATGAGCCACAAGGATTGCATGAATTACGAAGATACCATGATCCATTATAGCAGATCTGACCCGACGGTTCCGGAGGGATGCTGCACGAATGATAGAGTCGTGACCACTTCAGTCTGATCTCGCACCACGAAAAGTCTCTTTGTCAAAAATAAATAATTCTTACGTAACCTAGTCTCATAGTCTCTGTCGTAATGCCAACGTCTGTAAAACACTGTCTTTTGTCAAGTTGTAAAGTCACTGTCACTGTCTTCGTGAGGATAAAAGTTTCCAGAATCAGGAATCATGAATCATGATTATATAGCCAAGATTCATTATTCAAGTATCAAGAGACTTGAAGTCCGTTAGTCAGTCCCTGAGTCGTGAGCTTCATTGTGGTGTTTTTGGAGACATCCATCATTAGCTTGGTCACGATACTCTCGATGATCCTTCGACCACCTTATGGCGTAAGGCGATACGAGAATGTAAAGGAGGGATTTTTTTGATGATATCTAAATCTAGTTGGTTGGTTTGTATGCATTATATGCAAGGTCGGCTCCCGTCCATTCTCCTGCTGATCTTCCCCATCCGTGGTCGTGGTGTTCCTCGTGGTGGACTGGGTGAGCGACAACTTCGTAGTTCTGTTGCTTGGAAGCCAACAATTTTTGGAGTCCCAAAACTCCACTGATGAGAAGAGCAATTTTACCAAGGACGAGAGCCTTAAAAGCGAGGAGAGCGAGGGCTCCAAGAGCAATGGGGATGAGGGCTGCAGCCTTCAATTTCAAGAGGAGGAGGATTGGCAACAGAGATTTGACGATCTTCTTCTTCTTGCCACGAGCTGAAAATAACGGATGGTATAAGTATTTTGCAAAGTGCCCTCTGGGTTAGTGATCTGATTTCACAGTCAGATTTTGAATCAGAATTAATTATTCATACAAGAAAATGAAATTAAACTTAGATGTTTTATGTTACAGGATTAATTCTTACATTCATCAAGCGATCGGGATTCGTCAGCAAGGCTGAGTTCGACGGTGTGGGTGCTTAAGAACTTGGCAGTTCTGTCAAGAAGTGCGCTGTCAACAGCAGCTTCCCTCGCTTCTGGTTCTGTGGGCAAAGATGCTTCGATATCGTTGAGAGACCTGGCATTGTTCGCACGACTGAAAAAAACAAAAAGGAATCAGACGTCTATCCCAAAATGTTGTCCCAGCAAAGTATAAGTCCCCGACGGTCACAATCTCATGAAACTGTCGCTTTTATTCAAATATCTTCTTCCTCAACAACAAGATTAAGAATTCATATCCTAAATAGACTAGATCTACAAAAATATGAAGATTGAACAAAGTAATGGTCCATATTGCACTCAACGTAATCCCCAATTTGTGATAATCCTCATTCACTTGATTAAACACGCTGCAATCTCACTGAAATTCACTTATCCGGCGTATTATCCGCAGCACGAACTCCAGGTATCCTTACCTGTTTTTAGCCTCGTCGGTCTGGATGATCCTGAGACCATCGACAATGTTGAATTCCGCGGAACGGGCAGCCCTGTCGACGAAGTGGAGGGCCTTGAGTTTAAGGCACACCGCGAGGTCGGACTCATCAGCACAGGAAGAGTACACGTCAACAGCTTCCTCCAACAAAGAGGGTTGATGGACCTCCTGGGAGGCTGGAGCCGCAAAAGCAGCCGCGGCAAGGGCGAGAACCACTACGAATTTCAGCATGATGCAACTTGATACTAGTTTCCCGATGGAGCACTTCTTAACCCCACAGATAATTCAACACTGACTTGGCACCTGAGCACCACAGTAAACTTATCCAGGCAGATTTTTTGCTGCTTGAACGACGACGATCGTATCGACACTGGCCGAAAGAATCACGATGCTGCCTTTTATCCTCGACGCGAAAGGGGCCCGCGTACGTTTTTGAAATTTTGATGGCCCCCACTCTCACCTATTGGTTCTTGAGTGCCGTTCGTCGTGTGTCGTACTCGCTTGACCATCCGCCCGTTCATCCGTGCCTACATAGTCTTTCGTGTGTACATAAGACGGGTGTTGGCCCATTCGAGAAGCTGCAAAAGTGTGTGCCTCACTCCAGTGTGTGTCACTGGTTTACGAGCCATGTGAATCCGTCAATATGTGTATAGTGTGTATATTGTATAAGGATGTTGGTGTAAATGCACGTGCGTGCACACAATTATAGAGATGCCCAGTGCCCACGCTACACTCTTCTTCTTCGTGTTCATTCGGTTCAGATCGCAGGTGGGATGAGATGTATCGGTCAAAGGCACCGAATTCATCTCGTTGGCTTAGGAACGCCGACCCTCCACCTCGGAGACTTTCCCCAAAGGGCCCCTCGAGCCACATATGCTTCTTCCCAATTCCACCTTCCCACGATTTCATCTTATACAGTTTCAGTATCAAGGTATCAAGTTTTGTCACTAAAAGTTATTATAAGATGCTACTGACACCAAATCCAGTGTCTCCAAGAAAAATTATAGACTTGACCTCTGCTTCCAAGTTTGGGAATAAGTTTACATTATTCTGTTTCTATTTTTTGACCCATTTAGTTGAAGGATCATTTATAATTTATTATGATCTAATCATCCTTATGTTTAAACTTCTTTGAAAGCTATAACATCTGAGGAAAAAGTATTTAAGATATTCGAAGTGTTTGAGGAAAAGAGAATAGATGATTCTAATAGATCATTGACTTGAACGCCTATTGCTAATTATTAGATATAAAAAAAATATTTCTGGGTTCTGGAATTTGCATAGAAGGATGACATTTGACACAGATGCTGATGTCTGACAGACGAAAGGAATTTGTGTCCACCCATTTCTATACAACTATCGCTTACTCTTTTACCATCAGTGGCATTTCTTCTGAAGTTTTATCACTCCGATGAATCCTGTTTTGCTGAATGGATCTCATTTAATTCATGACGAAATCGGTGAAATTTTCGCAGACTAGGATGGCACTTAAGGAATGCGGGACTGACCTAAAAATCCTCGGTTGTCGGAAACTAAACTTCCCTGAGAGTCTGCGTGAAGTACTTGAGTGAAATCTAAGGATGTGTCTAATTTTCTGGGAATTTTCATTTCTATGACGTTGCTGATACCAACAAAGTTACTGGTGTCAATATGCTTATTTACTTGTATCATCAAAGTGCATGGTATCGCTGACGGTGCTGCTGCTAACATTACTGCTTTAAACAATGTCATTGATATCAATAAATAAAGTTAATGATATCAATAAAATTACTGATACCATCAAGGTTACTTGTATCAATAAAGTTATGGGTACTGATAATGTAAATGTTACCAATGATGCCAAAAAATTAGTGCTACCAAGAAGTTACTGCTATCAACAAACTTATTAGTGTAGATAAATAATTTCTCTTTTATATATTGTTATCTGTTTTGTATCTACTTTTATTGTGCCTAAAATATGATTCTCGATCGATTTCAATGGACCAAATGCCGTGAGGCAAAAAATTCTATTTTTAAAATTTGTGAAATCGAAGTTGACCGAGAAATCAGAAAAAAATGAAAGTCCTTAAAAGAAGAGTTTCATTTTTGCAAATAGCACATTTATAATAAAACTTTCGAAAATAGTTTCTAATGTACACTATATGTGCCCAAAATTTTTATTTGGACATATCAGAAATTAATTTAGTTAAAAAATTGATATGGTGAAACCTTAGAGATACATATGTTTGAAAATTTTTCCCAACTATTTTTAGAAAATATTTTCCGAAAAAACAACTTTTTTGTAAGATATGAATTAATTAAGAACGTCTCAGTTCGTACCTTCAACCGTTTCAATTTTTCAAATTTTTAAATATTGTATTCAGATTTCAAAGTTTCAAGTTTCGTTGCTATTTCTATCACAAAATTGTACTTTTTTCGTTTAAATATTTTATTTACGCGTTTTATATTCCATAGTTTCATTTCAATTGTAGATTTTTAAGTAATTTAAATTCATATAATTAGAGTTTTATTTTTTAGTTATTGCTATTGTCTTATTCAAAAATAATTATTGTAAAAATGAATGATTATTTGATTGCGTTATTTCCATCATTTGTACTCAAAACTGAAACCTTATTTTCTAAGGTTTCATTCTCTATATTATACATCTTATGTACCGTGAAATGGGGTAAAGTCGCTCAATTCTAACTTTATATTTCAACATTGAAAATTAAATTTCCTTAAAATAAAAAATGAATGATTTTTTATTGTTCTAATTAGTGAAGCTGTCAAACTTCATTTTGGAATGTATCTGGTGCGATTTTATTGGTGAGCGACTTTACCACTCATGAGTGACATTACTCCGTTTCACGGTATTATTACGGAATACCCTTTTTTGTGCCCGCAACCTAAGACCCTAAATATTGTCAAATTTTCTTTAAAAACACTTCAAATTGGAGCTTATTATAATTTTTTCAAATGAATGAAAATGCAAAAATTAATTTGTTTTAAACTTCGTCTATATACGAGTGTTTCCGAACTACTTTAAAAATTGCTTCAATGGAACTTCTTCACCTCTACAAATGCATTAAAAAATAATGACACCGACTGATTTCAAAATTCAACTATCACTTTTCGAAAAAGTAAAAAAGAATTAACAAAGATTTTTCATAAATGAGCACAATATCCAGAAAGAAAGAGAATAAATAGATGTCATTTTTTCTGAGAATGGATTTTTTTCAAAATTCTAATGCACATTGTGGCACAAGTTATTTTTATAATGTAATTTTTAATACATTTTTGCAGGTTTTCGCAACATTTTGCAATTTTTTGAATTCAACCACTACAAATCATTTTTGCTCTAGCCTTTTTCAATTGAAAATTGGAATTTGAATCAGTGTCCAAAGTTGAAAAAACGTCCGCCTCCATCAAGAAAAAAAACTTCTCCATTTTATCGAAAGTTAATGATATTCTTCCACCAAAGTTTTTTTGTATCGGTTGAGCATTTTAATTGCTAGAAATCAGATTTTTCTTTTTCAAATTGAAAATTGTTTTTCTTTAATCACCGTCAAAAGTTGAAAAAATGTGCGCCTTGAGCGAAAATAAATTGCTCCCTCCATTTTCTCGGAACATAATAACATTTTCCAATGAAAGTTTCCAAGCTTCAATTCAGCACTAATGAATCTTGAAAGTGAGTTTTTTGTTTCTACATTAAAAATTCGATTTTTAGGAAAGTTTTCTGTCTCTTCTGGAAAATCGTAAAAATGTTTAACATAAAAACAATTCGTAACGCAATTCATTTCAAATCGGGCAGGCTGTGCATGCTCAAGTCACAGAATTGTTTCGGAAAAAAATATGTTGTTTTTGAAGGGATTTTATACGACAAATATTTCACTGTATAAAAAAAAAACTTTTTTTGAATAAGTTTGAGTATTAGAACTTCTAAGGTTGGTGAAGCTGTTAATAAAAAATTTGTTGAAATTTTATTTCAAAGTGTTGCAGTATCTAAACCAATTTATCTATCAGTATCTAAAGCAACATTTGACTTTTCTAATTGATTCTGATAGATCTTTACGTTCACTTTCAAAATCCGCCGAAAAATGAGATAATTCCCAAAATGGACAAAATGATGGCGGTTTTTCGACAAAACTTTACACTCAGTTTTTTCAAAAAGGCTATCGTTTCATTATTTTTTCATTTTTTTGGTACTTATATGGAGCATATATCGCACTTATATATGCTCATGTCTTGGAGAAGAGGAAATATTGTTTCTTTCTATGAAAAATGAAAATCAAATTTTTATTTTTCATGAAAATTAATCCAATTTTCTCTTCTCCAAGACTCAGGCATAGGACGAACTGTAATGATGTAAAGGCACCATGTTAGTACCAACTTAAAATGAAATCAACAAACAATAAAACGATGGCCTTTCTGAGAAAATTGAATTTAAAGATTTTCCGAAAGTCACCGCTATTTTGTCAATTTTGAAACTCTTTTTAATTTTCCGCCGGATTTAGAAAGTGAATGAAAAGATCTATCAGAATCAATAGGAAAAAGCCAAATATTTATATTTGTTCAGATACTGCAACACTTTTAAAATAAATTTCAACAAATTTTTCATAAACTGCGTCACCATCTTCAAGACTTATAATACTCATATCTTATTCAAAACATAATTGTCGTCTTATCGTTGAATTACGTGTCATTTAAAATAGTCTAAAATCTAAAAAAACAACATTTTGTCCCTATACGATTCTGTGACTTGAGCATGTACAGCCAGCCTGATTAGGAATGAGCTCGGTCTTGTGAAAATTTTTTGTTCAAACTGTCATCTTCGATTTAACAAATTCACAGAAAAAACAAAAATTAAAATGTGTTGCAGATGAATTTTTGAACGGTTAAAATTGATCGGATTTTGGCGAAAGTTTCATTTAGGCCAGGAGAATAATTCTGACGTCATCTACTTCATCGCACTGGATTGAGCAAATTGGGGTGAAACGTAGAATCGGTAACAAGAAACAGAAATAAACCATTGTTATTGCTTATTAATCTTCTTTAAAATAGATTCGGCTACTGTAAACGAACTAGAATTTATTTTATACCACTTAGCAAAAAGCAGCTGACAGATCTGATTCGCCATTTTGCTTCAATTTAATGAACTCAAACGACGGAAGGTTGCGCTGGCGTCGTATTTCTCGCTACTTTTCGAATAAAAAAGAGACCTTATCAAGCAAAAAATTACCGAGGCAAGTTTAAAAACGGGAAATTATCTTCGTTTCATGTGAAGTTTAACCGGCAAGGCTAATTTTTGTTGCAGCGAATCTTTCACCTGGAGTCGATGTAAAATTTATCTTTTGTTTTTCCTGTCTTCATTTCATCAGCAGACAATCTCAAGTTCTTGCATCTTTGACTTTTTTCGTTTGACTGGCTTTATCCAAAGGATGATCATGGATCCAAACTTTAATGACTATATAGCATCAAGAAATGATGCTGGGCTATGATTTTAGGCAATCGTGTAAATTAATTTCATCCATTGGTTGTCGCACGGAACGTTTAACGGTTTCTGTAGAATGTGCGTGCGCTGGTCATTGGTGTGTGCGAGTTGGGTCTGAGCCAGACCTCCCTGGAGAAGATGGCCGCGCCTTACGATGACCCCGAAGTCTCCTGGTTAGAAGAGGAGAAAAAAGAAACGTTTTAAAATATACATACGATATGCCATACCAAAGAACTCGCGCAAAAGAAAGAACTCTGATACGCGACAGACTTTCTCCTAACCGACGAATCTCTGGGTGAAAATTTTAAACCTGGCCTTTTCGCATGATGCATGCAAGTACATTATCAAATTTTCAGTAATGGTATGAAGCAAAATATAAATCTGAAAATGAGAGTTTGCAGGCAAGTGGTTTCTGTAGAAGAAAACCAAAACGAAGAGGATGACCAAAACGCTAATCCTTGAGGTGACTTCAGTAAAGAACGTACTCCAAGTAGCTATAGTAATGGAACACTTTCCTCTCCACGACGCCGGCGAGAGTGAACTCGACTCAGAGGATCGAGGTCAGGTCAAGGCCCCCTGGAAGCGCAGGCTCTGTACCGCGTTCCAAGATCTTCATCTCTTCCTTCTTCTTCTTTCTCATGCATTATGACATTTTCATCTCAGTGAGAAGGTATTGGTTTTATGTGAAAATTGACTTTCGCGGATTTCAATAAATCTCCACGTTTCGAGACCCCCTGAATCCAAAAAAATAGGTTTTACGATGGTGTCTGTCTGTTGTCGTTGTCGTCTGTATACTAGATAACTCTTGAAAGACTAATCGGATTGGATTGTGCTTTGGCATACGTTTTTTAGGGACCAAAAATAAAGGTCGAATTCGTGAACCAGCTTTTTTTGACCAATAGTTTCGGTTTTAATCACAAAAAACTCTAAAAAATAAAAAATCCCATTTTGCGGTCAAAATATTCTGGATACGTAAGAAATCAGATGATAGAAATTGTTTATATTGGAAAGATCTGTTAATTTGT
The DNA here is from genome assembly GCA_032362435.1 of Melikaiella ostensackeni. NCBI lineage: Eukaryota > Metazoa > Arthropoda > Insecta > Hymenoptera > Cynipidae > Melikaiella > Melikaiella ostensackeni. The sequence goes on along the minus strand of JAUMHM010000016.1, from coordinate 25,435,562 downwards.
TATTGATTATTTCCCAATAAAATGCATAGCTTTCGTTTTAATCGTGAAAAATAAGACATTAAGTTGAAAAATTAAATTTGTGGCAAAACAACATAAGATACAATAAAATGTATGAAGTCGACAAAATTATTTACCCAAAAAGGATCTACAAATTTATTTTGGACCATTTTTTTATGCGACTTGCTTTAATTTTGAAAAAATAAGGTTAAGAATTAAAAATGTTTATTTTACGAAAAACGACACACGATACAATATTGGGGATTTAAGCATGCTATGCGACACTATCGGCCCCTACGAGAACTAACCAATATGGCCATGGATGACATATTAAATACGCATAAGACATCACGAAAACTAGAAAAAACATAGCGTTCAACTGTAATGGTCGTCCAACTCAATGAATAAGTGCTGTAATAAGCAGTTCTGATGAGCAAAATACTCGCGAGCTGATAATTATTTGCTCCAATAATGGAATTTGCACATTAATATCGAAAATCAACAAGTTTCGGAGGTTGTTGCGCCAGTGGTTGTGACTCCAAAGAGAATAAAAACTTTAATTTAAGTTTTTATAGAGTGCCAAAGCTTGGAAGTTTTAAAATAGAAAGGCGAAACTTATTTGGAAAAATTGATGTTGGAGATAAACAAAGTGAATGGATGAGAAATTTAAACGTAATAGATTACAACGTCAAGAATTTACTTGTCTGCTCCTCGCATTTTAATGAAAATGATCACTGGTTTCCGGATTGGTATTCTAAATATTAAATGAAAAAGTAATGTTTAATATTATTTAATGAAAATTTAACCGTTATGATCTTATGTTTTTACTGTTTCACAGAGCTAGACGCAAAAAACGTACCATTCATATATTCTACACGCACAGTTTTATTGCAATTCTCATCACCACTATTAACTGATAACCTTCCTAATAATTTCGTGTGGTTCTGAAGTTAAAGCACTGGTTTAGAGGCACAATGAATATATTTTAACTTTTTCGCGAGCTTTGCTGGTAGCTCCGCGCATTACAATCATGCCAGAATTAAGAATATTTTGGCCTTGGGTCATATTTCTGGTCGCAGGACGCGTAACTACACAAACTATCTAAGTGTTTCAATACCATTTTCTAAACTTAAACACACTTTTAAATTAAATTATTGCCACTACTCTATATTATCCATATGGCTTCCGCGGCCATGTTTGTATGTTACCGTAGCACCCGTTTTGGCTCGGTGGATGTTTTCATTTCCAATAAAATCTGTTACGCCAGAATTGTTCGCCAAAATTTGATATACGAATTTTCGTTTCATTATTTTCCGATAAGATACGTAGTTGCTGTTTAAATCAGGAAAAAGGCCATTAGGAATAACAAATTTAAATTTATGGAAAAATGAGAAATACGATAAAATGTTTAATAACAAAATTTTTCATCTAAAACTTAAGCCCCAGACTTAGGTACATAAACTAATATAACAGATATTAAATTTAATAAAGTTTAACATAATATAGAAAATTTCGCGTTTTGGACATACTTTATTCGAGTGCGAAGCGCGAGACACATCATGAGAATGTACCCCTTAAAGCCGAAAGAGCTTTAAAAAAAAAAATTCACAGTCGCCAAATTACAGATGTCAATGATTTGACCATTAATCTTAAAAGGCCTATGCACAAATGTGGAGGAAGTACAAAAACCGAGCGTGTAGCGCGAGGTAAATATATTATCGAGCGCGAAGCGCGAGATCCGACAGACGCACTCTCTAGATGCGCTCTAACTTCTTGAATTTATTTAACTTATTCTCACAATTAGTTTGACTTGCCTCAAGTGTTTTTGCTGATAATTTGTTGCAAAGATATTAATCTTTTGCATACACAATTACATATGTAAAATCAAGAAGCGGCTACGCTGACTGTCGTTCCTGTAGAAAGTAATGAGAAAGGAACATTCTATTTATTGCAAATTTGTAATTGATGGGAGCGCAGTTCACACTGAGCAAGTTCCTTCCGAGCGAAATTTAAATGAAAGATCAAGATGGTGCTGCAAAAATGTGCGACCTGACTGCCGCTTCTGAAAACATCATTCGAAGTAATAACAGTTCACGCGACTGCAACATACCCTACATTATTTTCTCTGGTATTTGTATTAAAAAGTCGTTTTTTGACAAGTAATTTTGAATTTTCAAAAATTTCAAATTTCTTAAGACTTCGGAAATTCCGGAATTTGACGAGCTGGTGCCAAAAAATATCCGAGCTGACTACTCCTTCTGAAAACATCATTAGGGCTAAAAACAGCTTACATGCCTGCAACATACATTATTTTTTCTGGCATCGGTATGAAAAAGTCGCTCTTTGACTAGTAATTTTTAAAAATTTGAAAATTTTGAATTTTTGAAAATTTTGGAAATTATTTTGGAATTTTTGGTGATCGAATTGGCTTTAGGGTCCAATAATTGAATACAATTTAAATTGCTTCAGACGTTTCGGCACACGATAGTGGCCCTCTTCAGTGAATTTTATTTCTTATATGTTTTATAAGAAATTTCTCGTCATAGATGATATTGTCGATGGGATTATTGGACCCTAAAGCCAATTCGATCACCAAAAATTCCAAAATAAACAGATGAATCTTCACCCAAAATAATAAATTAATAACAAAGTAGTTCAACTTTCAATCAAAATAGATTAATGTTCAACCAAAAATGGAGTGATTGAATTTGCAATTGAAAAAATATTTTTGAACGAAAAAAATGAATTTTCCACAAAATTGTTAAATTTTCAACCAGTCCCGGATCAATCAGAACCCCTTTTTGGTCTCTCGGCTTTTGTAGTCGGTTTTATTTAACAAAGCGAACTAGTAATTAACTATAATTGGTTTCAGCTACTGTTAAAAAAGGTTTGATGAGGGTCTGATTACACATATATATTTTAATTGCTTAGTAAAAATGATAAAATAACAATTAAATATCGCTTAAAGTAATTTAAAAAATGAGTAATCAAATATAAAAAAAGTATATTGCTATTTTATGAACTAAATTGCTCCTTTTATTGAGAATAAAAAAATTGATTATATATGAGTATCCTTATCTGAATTTGATTCTCAATGAACTAAACTAAACTAAACTCTTTACCTCAGTTTGCAATATTTTTATTTCTATTTTATATATGAGAGTTGGGCGCAAAATAAAAATTTTCGAAATTGAAAATTCTTGGGAACCTATTTTCACATTTTTGCGTAAAAAAGAGAACTATATAGTTTTATTACGATCAAAAAATTTGTTGATGCTCCGCGAAGCCAAATTATGTAAAAAAAAAACAGTTTCTCTCGATTTACTCTGCAAATATTGGTTGTATCGAAAATAAAAAAAAAATATTCTCGGGAATGAAAAAATACATCTTTCATGCTGCATAAATTTTTCGATACAGCTCACTGTTCTCGAGAAAAATAAAAAAATGGTTGAAAAACGTTATTTTTTTATAGGCATGTATTTTTAATCTTGCTTATTAGTTAAGCCTTACGAAAATATAAAGCAGATATTTCGACCTTTGAAATGTACAAATTATTTGAAAAAATTAATTATTTTTAGAAAATCGCAAATGATGATCAAAAACTAATCATTCTGACTTTTTAGAGGCCGAAATAACTGTTTTATGTTTTCGATAATAATTTTTATTCCCAATGAATTTTCGATACAAACGATATTTGCGGAGTGAATCGAAAAAAAAAGTTTTTGACTCTTTTTGACTTTGTAAAGCATGAACAAATTTTTCGATCGTAATGGAGCTCTACAGTTTTCTTTTTCGAGCGAAAATGAGAAAATAGGACAGCAAACATTTTCAATTTCAACAATTTGTATTTCACGCTACTTCCTATTATATATATATACTTTCAGTAAAAATATGCATTTTACTTTTAGCTAGGAGAGTCTTTACTTTAAGATTATCTTAAGCCTTACACAAACTTTTCAGCATAAATATCGTCTTAATTTCAGATCTTAACTAATTGAACTGCTGTCTTTTAATTTGCTCACTTCAATGTTTGAACTCTTTTCTTAATTCTATATTTCATATGCTTCTTTTGGTAACACCTTAAAGTAAGTCAAATTTTCCACTTAAAATGAGTTTCCTTTCTTCGACGTGTCCGAGGGGTTAGCGGATCAATACTTTCAGTATAAATATGTGTCTCGCGAGCAGCTAGCAGATTCCTTAATTTAAGATCATCTACAACTTAACAAAAAACTTTTCAGCATAAATATCGTCTTAATTTCAGGTCTTTACTAGCTGAATGCCGAGCATTTTATTTGCTTACCTTCAAGGTTCAAACGCTGTTCCCAATTGATGCCTCTCATTGTTACACATTAAAGTAAGTTAAATTTTCAACATAAATTAAGTATTTTCTCGTGAGAGGCCTGGGTGTTGGGGGTTCAGCATAATATCTTCTTAATTTCAGCTCCTTAGTAGCTGCATTCCATTCTTTTTATTTGCTCACTTTAATGCTTAAACGCTATTCCTAATTCCAGATTCCATATGATTCTTCTCCTACATCTTAGAACGAGTTTAATTTTTCACTTAAATTGTGTATTTTTATTTTTGGAGTTTCTAAAGTGATGAGGGTATCTATACTTTCAGTAAAAATATACGTCTTACTTTCAGCTCGAAAGTCCTTAACTTAAGTTCATCTCCAATCATACACAAACTTTTCAGCATAAATATCGTCTCAAGTTCAGGTTTTAACTACCAAATTCACAGTTTTTTCCTTTGCTTACTCTAACGTTTGAACGCTAATCCTAATTTCAGATTTCAGAAGCTTCTTTTTGTTACACCCTAAAATAAGTGAAATTTCCACTGAAACTAAGTTTTCTTTCAGTGAATTTTGTAACTTTTGTGACTTTTGTCTATACTTTTATTATGAATATGCGCCTCACTTTCAGCTAGGAGAGTCCCTTATTCAAGATCATTTCCTACCATCAGCAAACTTTTCAGCATAAATATCGTCTCAGTTTTAAGTATTTACTACCCGAATTCCAGTCTTCTTAGTTGCTTACTTTAATGTATGAAATCTATTCTTAATTTGAGATTTCATATGCTTCTTCTTTTACACCTGGAAATAAGTCAAATTTTCAACTTAATTTAAGTTAATTTTGTAAATTTTGTGACTTTTGTGACTGTCATCCGTACTTTAAGGAAAATATGCGCCTTACTTCCTGCCAGGCGAGTTCTTATTTTAGGATCATCTCCAACCTTAAACAAACATTTCAGCATGAATATCGTCTTAATTTCAGGTCTTTACTTATTGAATTTCATTATTTTTATTTGCTCACTTTGATGCTTAAACGATACTCCTAATTTCAGATTTCGTATGATCCTTTTTTTGACACATGAAAATGAGTCAAATTTTCCATTTGTATTTTTTTTGTATTTGTATGCACTTTTTATGTCTTTTTTATTTTTATATTATATATTATGTATTTTTCTTCTTTGAAGAATGTAGGAGGTTGAGGGGATCTATACTTTTAGTATTAATATACGACTTACATTCAGCAAGAAAGTCCTTAATTTAAGATCATCCCCAACCTTACACAAACTTTTAGCATAAGTATCGTCCTAATTCCAGCTCTTACCTACCAGAATTCCAGTCTTTTTATGTGCCTATCTTAACGTTTAAACGCTAATCTTAATTTAAGATTGCAGATATTTTTCTTTATACCAAGAAATAAGTGAAATTTCCCACTTAAATTAAGTTCTTTTTGTGATTTTTGTGACTTTTGTGACTATTATCCATATTTTTAATATAAATATGCCCGCCACTTTCAGCTAGGAAAGTCCCTTATTCAAGATTATTTCCTAACGTGAGCAAACTTATCAGCATGAATATCACCTTAATTTCAGACTTTTACTACCTGAATTCCAGTCTTTTTTGTTGCTAACTTTGATGTATGAAACCTATACTTAATTTGAAATTTTATATGCTCTTTTCTGTTATACCTTGAAGTAAGTAAAATTTTCAACTTAAATAAGTTTCTTTTCTAAAATTTGTGACTTTTGTGACTATTATCCATACTTTGAGTGGAAACATGCGCCTTACTTCCAACCAAGCCAGTTCTTATTTCAAGATCATCTCCCACCTTAAGCAAATTTACCATTTGAAATATGTATTTTCTTTCTTTAAAGATTTTGGGAGGCTGAGGAGATCTATACTTTTAGTATTAATATACGACTTACATTCAGCACGAAAGTCCTTAATTTAAGATTATCTCCAAACTAACACAAACTTTTAGTGTAAGAATCGTGTTAATTTCAGCTCTTAATTACGAGAATTCCAGTCTTTTTATTTGCTTACTTTAATGTTTAAACACTAATCTTAATTTCAAATTGCAGATACTTTTTTTTATTATACCAAAAAATCAATGAAATTTCTCACTTAAATTGAGTTTTTTTGTGATTTTTGCGACTTCTGTAACTATTATCCATATTCTTAATATAAATTTGCGGCTTACTTTCAGCTAGAAGAGTCTCTTATTTAAGGTCACCTCCTACCATAATCAAACGGTTCAGCATAAATCTCTTCTTAATTTTAGGTCTTTACTACCTGAATTCCAGTTTTTTCAGGTAGTTACTTTCATTTTAAGCCCTTTTCGTAATTCAGGATTTCATATGCTCCTTTTTATTATACCTTGAAATAAGTTAAATTTTCAACTTCAATTAAGTTTCTTTTTGTCAATTTTGTGACTTTTGTGATTATTGTCTATACTTTAAGTATAGATATCCGCCTTACTTTCAGCTAGGCGTGTGCTTAATGTAAGATTACTTCCAACCTCAAACAAACATTTCAGCATGAATATCGTCTCAATTTCAGGTGCTCACTACCTAAATTCCAATTAATATAATAGCCTTGTTTTCAGCTAGTATAGTCCCTAATTTAAGATCAAAGCCAACCTAACAGAAAATTTCCGGCGTGAATTTCGTCCTTATTTCAGGTCTTTCCTACCTGAATTCCAGCCCTTTTATTTCCTTGCTCTAATATTTAAACGCATTTATTAATTTCAAATTTCGAATCCTTCTTTTTATTGTTATGCCTTAAAACGAGTAAAATTTTCTACTTGAACTAAGTATTTTTTGTGACTTTTGTGACTATTATCTATACTTTCAGTAGACATATGCGCCTTACTTCTAGCTGGGTGCTTAATTTCAGGTCCTTGTTACCTGGATTGCAGTCTTTTAATTTGCTTACCTTAATATATGAACACAATAATTGATTTCAAATTTTATATGATTCTTTTTGGAACGCCTCAAAATAAGTCAAATTTTCCATCTTAATTCAGTGTTTTCTTTGTGTGACGGATCCGGGAGGTTGAGGGATTCATACACAGGAAAAAAGTTTGTAATTGAAAGGCTGGGTCTTGTTTTAAGACAGATGGGTCTCCTTTCAAACCAAAAAGTAGGTCTACGGTCTTTTAAAATGAAAAATGGGCTTAGGTATAAGTCTGAGACTATAAACGGGCTTAAAATAAAGTGTGACAAAAACAAGACTTTTCTCGGTGAACTTTTGGTTTAAATATGCGTATTACCTTCAGCTAGGACATTCCTCAATTTAAGTTCTTCTCCAAACTTAGACAAAGTTTTCAGCATACATATCATCTTAATTTCAGATCTTTACTACATGAACTTGAATCTTTTCATTTGCTTACTCTACTTACATTCTTATCAGAGAAGGTATTAGATTTGTGTGAAATTTGCCCCTTCCCCTTTTTTTGTCAAATGTTCACGTTTTGAGATCCCCTGGACCCAAAAAACAGGTTTTTACGAATGTGTATGTATGTATGTATGTATGTATGTATGTATGTATGTATGTATGCATGTTTGTCTGTGAACACGATAACTTTCGAAAAAATTAATCTATTGGATTTTTCTCAAGTACACTCTTTTAGTGTCAAAAACTGAAGATCAAGTTCGTTTACCAGCCATTTTGAATGAAAATTCAAAAAGTTGAGGCATTTTCAAAATTTTTGAGACAATTTTTTTCAAGATTTAAAAATTATATGGACGGTTGTTTGTAGTACTTAGGAAGGCGAACAATTTATCTTCATGACTTTTTTCGATTAGGAAGAAATTATAAGAGTTATAGCATTTTCAAAATTCAAAAAAAAAATTAAAATTTTCAGCCAAAAAATTCACGATATGAAAAAAAGTCTGAAGGAGAAGTACGTTGCTTTTAGCAAGCCCTAAAGGATTGTAACAACAACTTTTTTAATTCTTTAAAATAATCGAAAATTCAAATTTTCAGCCAAATAACGCGAGATACGAAAAAAAGTTAAGATATCAGAATTGTTGCTTTTATGGAGACCTGTAATCTTTCTGCCCAACATTTTCTGGTAAGAGGCATAGTTTGTTTTTCAAGTACGCAAAATGATATTGGAATATTTCAATTTTAATTTTTGAGCCACACGACGCGACATGAGAAAAAATGTCTCAAAAGTAGATTTTGATCTTTTAAAAAGTCAAATAGAATTGCCGTTAAACATTTCTTCATAAGACCAATCGTAAATCATCAAAATAATTTTTCAATTGTCTTTTTAACTATTCATTTGTATATATTATACGGTCAGCGCAGAAAATCGTGCGCAAAGCGCGAATATTATGATCAGAATGTATTCCTTAAGGCCTATTGAGTCTTAAGTAAATGAATTTCCTAGTTCATTTGAAATCCAAAACAAATTTAGTAATTTTACATGAAGAACATATAATACTGAGTGCGAAGCGCGCGATGTGAATATACCCGCGAAGCGGGCAGATTTATTTTATGATGCAGGAAATAAGCTGCTAAATTAAATACGTATTATTTATTTAAATTAGTTTATATAATTTCTCTCAGAGTTTTTTATCGAATTTTTTTTGTATCTTTGATTCTAGGTCCAGGAACGTCTCCAAATAAAGGACTCTTCATAAAACTATTTTAAAGCCCAGCTTACTCTTAGCCAGCCTTTTAGTACCCTTGCATTGATCCGCCGTGGATACTTCTCTCATGAAACGACAGAAAACAGACATTAAAGGTTTATGGGATTTGAGACATTAGGGAACTCGTTTGACTCTGACAACTTCATTTCAACACGATCCCTATTTAACACTGCATTATTTTCCGTGAAAGTTCAAGTTAAAATAAGAAAAATTTAAGCGTGTTAATCAAAAAATGTCAAATCACCATGTCGCCCCTAAAAATTTCCTGATCTTTTTGAATTTCCATCACTATTTTTTTAGATATCAGAGCGCATAAGCAAAAAAAAAGAAAATTTGAGTAAAAAAGACTTATTTATTTTTAAAATCAAGATGCCATGCCACCCCTAAAAGCCTGTCGCCCTTTATCAGTTTTTGACTGGTGAGTTTACTTTTCAATTGCAGAGTGGGCGAGCACGAGGAAAACGACAATTCTAGTAAAGACGTGTTAATCAAAAAATTTCAGGCCGCTATGCCGCCCTTAATAATTTGTCGACCTTTGTCAATTTTTATTACAAGTTTGAGTTTGACAAGTTTATTTGAGTATAATCCCTATTTAACTCTGCATCATTTTCCATTAAAGTACAAGAAATATTTATGTGTCATTTTTGGACCTGCCGCTAATCGGCTTTGAATGATCTTTTATATTATTCTATTAACAAAGCCGGATTCAGGTCTCAAGCCGCCCAATGCCGCTACTTTTCAATTTTAGATACTAGTTTTTTTCGATAACAGAGTGGATAAGTACGAAAAAAGACAATCTGAGCGAGAAAAAAAACGTTTTAATAATAAAATTGATGCCACCATGACGCCCCTAAAAATTTGCCACCCTTTCTCAATTTTTATTACTAGTTTTTTTTATTGCAGAGTGGAAAAGCAAAGAAAGACAGTTCAAGTAAAAACAGACGTGGCCATGAAAAATATCTTTAAGCCTTCGTGCCACCTCTAAAAATCTGCCGCCCTTTTTCAATTTCCATTAATATTTTTTTTAGATTACAGAGTAGGGTGACCCAAAAACGCATTGGAAATTTTTTTCTGGAATTTTCATGCTCTCAGCCTCTAAATCTCTTCTATCCCAAACAGAAACAAAATTGTATTTTTTCATGTTGAAAGTAATTCATATTTAGAGGTGGGTAAAGCTGCGTGTAGTTTAACATGTATTTCCCATAAGAAAAAAAGACGTTTTTGTATTTTTTTTTTTACAGAATCGTCAATATTAGGCAAATCGAGTTTTTCCTCAATACTTTTCTTTACAACAAGTCATGGAATATAAGTCAAAAATGATTTTTAGAATTTTATTCTCATAAGACTGTTTTATAGGGTGCCAAGAAACACCCGTAAGTGAGAAATTGGAATCTGCAAGTATTTAGCGCTTATTTTTATTTATTTTTCTCTTTTAGTATGAATTGATCGCAATACATGAAATACTACTGTCTACTGATAATTAGATGTATAAGAAAATAGTTTAAGCAATCTATCATCAATGTGTGTTAACTTTGATTATCTATTACCGCACTCTAACTGAAAAGATCACAAAAAGTTGGAATTTTCAGATAAAACCGCAACTTTATAGAATTCCTCTGAGACAAGATATTTTTAAACAATAATGAATTGTTTAAATATTTACGCATGTTAACTTTTATTAATTATTACCTCACTCTAAGTGAAAAGTTGAAAAAATTTCGGAAATTTCAGAAAAATCACAACTTTCAAGCATTATTCTAAGGGAATATTATTATAATTAATAATAAACTGTTAAAACAATTATTTTCTATCACTTTTCTGAAAGCAAATTGCTGTACACGATAAAAGTCAGAAAAAAGTAATCTTTCACATATTACTAACAATTTGTGCTTGAGAAAACCACAAAAAAGTACGAATTACCGCCAAAAACTCGCAAAATCCAATTTTTCACTCATGGTGTTTTTTTGGGACCCTATAAAGCAGACTTATGGGGGTGACCCTGGAGGAAGTTCCGGATAGGGATTCATTCTGAATCTTTCCGAATTATTCCGAAATCTGTATTTGAACCAATCCAAATCAATCCGAACCAATCCGAAAAAAGTCCCCCATTTCGTCCCATCAACATTGGTTAAACATCAATTCGACTGGATACGGGTCAATCCGAACTCTCATTCGGAATCAATCCGAACCTATTCGAACCAAATTTTCAATCCGAATGAATCCGAGTTCGGATTGAATCGGATTCATTCGGATTGAAAAGCTTGTTCGGATTAGAAATTCGGATTGAATTGGGTTGAGACGGATTATTTTTAACCGATTTGGATAGAATGGAATTTAGAACTTTTCTTAGATTGGTCGAATTGATTCGGATGAGTTTGAATACAGATTTTTGAATAATTCGGATTGGTTCGAAATGATTCGGAATGAATTTTTATTCGCAACTTTCACCAGGGGAGAATCTCGAAGTTCCAAATGAAAATGTTGGATCTCCATATTGCAGAGTCTATTAAATCAGTTGATTGTAAATAATAAGGGTTTTGCATTGAAATCATCATCAATTATTTCTCTCCTCCAGTAAAGTATATGATAATAATAGTTATCAGAAATGATATATTATCAAATTTAAACACAAACAGTGAACTTTGAAAGTGAGGGTAGAAATATAAAAATAAAACTTTATTTGTGATGAAATGTAATTTATTATTATTATTAAACAGAACACATTATAAATTGTTTAACGAATTGAATACTAGTTAAACGAGTGAAAAATAGTTAAAAGCTTAAAAAGTAGCCATCAAGCATCTCTAGCGAATGTTTCGGATAGGAATTCATTACGTGACAATACCAATTATTCTCAAAACTGTAACCGAACCAATCCGAACGAATTCGAACCAATCCGAATCAATCCGAACGAGCCTCAAAGAAGTGATCAATTTCGTTCGATCCAAATCGGCTTAAGGATTAATCCGACTCGATCCGATTTAATCCGAACCTTCAATCTGAATCAATCCAAATCAATCTGAGCTAAATTTCCAATCCAAATCACTCCGAACCAAAGTTTCAATTTTAGTGAATCCGCGGATTAAAGATCGCTTTAGATCAATCCGAGTTCCGATTTATTCGGATTGGAAATTTGGATTGAATGAGTTCGGGTTGGAAATTTGTACTGAGTCGGATTGTGTCGGAATAAGTTTCAAACGATTTGGATCGTACGAAATTGAGAAATTTTTTTGGATTGGACCGAATTGATTCGGATTGGTTCAGAATGATTCGGAATGAATTCCTGTCCGAAATTTTCTCCAGATATCACCATTTCTCGACATTTTTAAATAATAACTTTCATTCCAACAACAACACCAGCAACGTCGATTAGATTAAGTACAATTGATTGATTATGAAAAAAGTGGTTTTACATTTGGTTACAATTGCATCCTATTTCTTTTTATTGCCCACAGGAGGTGTGGAAGTTAAATTAGGTGGTGCCCTCTCAGAATAAAAAATCAACCTATTCATCTATTCGCACCAATCATTTATCACACCGCACCGCGTCATTCCACAGTAATACGGAGAAGAGGAGTACTTTGGAATAGGGGAACATTTCATCGATTTGACGTTGCAATGCCCCAGTTACAAATGAAGTGCTAATTTCTGGCATGACATGCGATGCATGGTGTTCAAAATAGTTACATGAAAATATTTTATGTGTCAAGCCAGACGACAAATTAAGCTTAATTTAGACAAAATTATTGCACGTCTGGGTCTATAAAAAAATCGATCAAAATTCCAGATACATACATTTTTTCTTTGATGTAGTATTTGCTTGTTTTTCAATCTTAGAAATGCTCTGCCCTCACCCGCCAATTGTCTTCGAATACTCAAAAAGTGATCTTGAAATGTAAGTTGACAAAATGTTGGAAATTTCAGAAGAAAACGGCAACCTTCTAACATTATTCTTATTGAAGATAGTTATAAAAATATATATGTGTTTGAAAAAATATATTTTTGAACTTAATTAATTATCACATCAATTCAACTGAAAAGTTGACCACAAGTTGAAACATTTGGAAAAAACGATAACTTTCTAGCATTACTCTAAAAGACAATTTTTTAATTATCAAGACAAGTACTTTGTTTACTTGCATTCATTCTTACCTCACTTCAAATGGAAAGTTGACAAAAAGCTGGAAATTCAAGAAAAACCTCAACTTTATAATGTTATTCCAGGTGAATCTTGTTATAATTAATAATCATTAGCTTATAGAACATTCTGCTACAAGTTGAAAAACTGAGAGATTTAAAGATTTAACACGAGTTATAAATCGTCGCTTTTCCAACATGTGGGACACGATACTTTGTCTATAATTATTTTTAAAAAGTACTAGTTTTTTTTACCTGTTTTTTGTTCTAGAAGGAGGCGATTTGTTGTTGATTGACGCAATAATAACGATGGCACTTGACAAAACCATGACAATAATATGGCCGTGATAGTAAGTTTGGTAAAAATGCTTGGTCATGAAGGTTAGGAATGGTGGAATTAGATACAACGCAATAGTTGTGAGTTCAACTTCACTTACTGAAGCAGGCCACAGGGTTCCTTCAGTAGTTCGCATTTTATTTACTTTTTTCACTTAGTGTCACTTTTTTCGCTGCGTCCGTCTACTTTTTTCACTGCGTCCGTCTACTTTTTTCACCGTTGCCCGGGAAGGGCGACACTGCGCATGCGCCACGTAATCGACAACGAATCGATCACTCTTTACACAGAAAACAGGTGGAAAAATTAGCACTTTTTCGCGAATTATAGAATTTAAAAAAAAGGTCTATTGAATTGGAGTGTACTTAGAAGAATTCAAAAGAATTCATGGTGAGTTCAAAAAATTTAAGATAATTTTAAAGAATTTAACAGAATTTAGGATAAATTAATAAGAATTCGGGCTGAATTCTAAACGAGCTCAAGTGCATTGCAGAAGATTCAAAAGTCTAAGATGTTCCATTGATTTCAGTGAAACTGGAGTGAAATTAGAAGAATTTAAGAGAATCCGAGAAAAAATGATGAAATTCATACAAATCCAAGATGAATTCAAAATAATATAAAGTAAAGTTAAGATATTTCAAGTGAATGCAAAAAAATTCTCTATGTCCAAAAAAATTCCATTGAATGTATATAAATAGGAGTGAATATAAATCAGACAAAATTTACAAGAATTCAAAATGAATTAAGAAATCTTCAGGGTTATATAAAGAAAATCAATAACCCGTGAAAGATCCATGGAATTCAGTAAATTTCCAGAGATTTCCAGAGAATTCGGGGTAAATTTATAGACCTGAATTTAACAGTGGTTAACTCTTGGGTTCTCTGTTCCAATTTATAGAAAGAAAGAACTAGAGTAACTTTTTAATTTAAAAAAGTATTTATAGTGCCTTTGTATGAAAAAAGTGACTATAGTGACTTTATCTGAAAAGAGTGATTCAAAGTTGAGACTTGCTTCAAAATCGACATTACTTGAATAGCTTACATTCTTTTCAGGTAAATTATAGCTAACAATTCATTTAAAAGTACTATAGGGATCTTTAAACTGTAAAATATATTTAATCCATCGATGTTGTTGATGTTGATGCTGTTATGCGTCTGAATTCTGACTTCTGCCTTCATTTTTAATTATTAATAACTAGTCAAACACTTTATGATGTTTTGTGTTTTTTTAATAACGTAACCGTTAAACATAAATAATACTTGACATGTTTTGGTTATAAATGTCGTCCATCACAGATTTTTATCTATATAAGAAATGATAGATCATGATTTTATCAAACACTCCATACTATGGACTTGTAAAAAAATTGACTAATTCGATTGATTATGCTTGATGAGAAGAGCATAATTGACTCTCGAAACGTCCTTCTAGAAGTTTATAATGAATGATCTAATTAACAACATTCGACCAATTTTTGGTCTGGAGGATGTCATTCTCTAACTTGAAGATACCTCATTATTAAACAGTAAAAATGTGTATCTAGATATTCAAGATTTTTCTGTCGCCCGATATGAATATTTTATATTTATCCATCAAGAAGAATATTCTTTTCATATTGCAGATGAAATCATGTGCTTATAATTCGATAAAAAAGACAATGTTCAGGGGCCACGTCAAGCGATTAATTGTAATGAAGTTACGAATTATAGTATTCTAAGCCCGATAATATCTTCAAAAATTGTTTTTTCATTTAGTGAAATTTAGAGCTTATTCCTCAATTAATTAAAATACTTTTTAGTTTGGGAAGAATTTTTTGTATTACACTTCAAATTATATTCGAGAAAATGAAAAACCAAGAAAATTAATTTTCAGACCTAAAACGACCTAGCGGAACTTGTAAACAATTTTTTTTCTCAATTATGGCAGTATTTTCTAACTAAAAGAAAGAAAATGAGTGTGTAGCGTTAGCAAAATTCAAAAGTAAAAAATTGTATAGAGCACTCTAGGGTATATGATCATTATTTTTGATAATCGAAAAGTAAACTTCTCTTTCCCAAATATAAATATGAGTCAGGAAGTATCATTCGATGTGATAAATAAATTGTTATCGTCTCGTGGCTCAGATTTCGATCAGCAGGTCGATATTTTACTGACTTGTGAGACGGCACCGTGTGGTTAACGTTTTCAACAATCGTTAAAATCGCCATAGCGTGAGTTTTAAGAACAAGCTGGGTGTTTTTCGACATCTAAGCTCTTCCACACGTTTGAAGAATAAATACAGGCTTGTGGATCGCGTGCCAAATGCCCTGCTAGTTCGAAGCCTGAATAGGGCAGTGCCCAAGTTATAAAAGTCTTTTAATTATTCGGCCTCTTGTCACGCGATCCATCGATCTGAAAATGAGAGTACTAGAGCAAACGTGGCCCACCGTCAAATTCGTCAAAAATGTGCACGGATTTGACTTGACAAGCATGTTATTCAAATTTAAGAAATTACATTCAGAATAAATCAAAATTTAAAGTCTTCTTTGAAATCTAACATTTGAATTTTACTACGAAATTCTTTGGAAATTGAAAAAAAAACAAGAATCCAACTATAAAATTTGACAAAACTTGAATTAAATTTGCATACTGGATGCTAAAAAAATTCAAATTTTGATTTATTTTGATTGTAGTTCCTTATATTCTTATTTGGGATCGTATTCGGATTATTCCATTAGCATGACCCTCTTTTACTTGAGAAGTTATTACGAAGGTACTTCACTATTACTATTATACTATCAGGCTAAATCTTTTTTGGAGTAAGCGTGACTCGTTCGGTTCTAGCCTCGTTATACTACCGGGGATCAAGGACTTCATATGGTAAGGGTGAGTAAGGGATATGTGGGAGAAGAGGTAGGTTTTAGATTAATTCAGAAGTCGCGTGCTGCTTATTCAAAAGACACACACTTTTCACAACACTGCTCTGACATGACTTTCTGATCAATCTTTCTAGCAATCAGCCCAGGTGAAGAGATTCACAGAGCATCATACATCATACATCATACATCACAATTTTCACACAAACACTAAAATGTTTCAGGCGTCGCTCTTCCCGACATAAACAATTATCCTCCATACATCCCCATCCTTGCATACATCTTTCGCGTCCTTTGCATTCATGTGTCTAAAAATGCAAGCTCTTATGCTTCTATGACTTCTTATATTTCTTTGCTTTGGAGTCTCACTCAAACATTTCAACAATTTTTTCTTCGGTCTACCTCTAGGTATGCTATCATTCTCTACCTGAATACACTTACTTTGTTAAACGTTCTTCATTCATTCTCTCAACATGACCTACCCATAATAGCAAATTTCCTTTACTCTTGTCAATCACTGATCGTAATCGTCGTCACATATCACTTAGAAGCACGAAGTATTATAAAGAGCTCCGACTCTATCGGCTGGTTCGGAAAACTCTGCTACAGCTTTACCAGCTGAGTTTGTATCAAATTTCAATATCGAATACTAGCATCTCTTGCGGAGAGGCGTGCAAAGTAGATTTTGAGGTTATAAAAATGACTTTCAATGCACATGGCACGAATAGTTTCAAATTTCACCGCAAGACATGCTGGTATTCGTGATTTGAATTCCGGCCAAACTCAGCTGGAAAAGCCGTGGACATTCCTATTTGCGGACGTTCTGAAGGAAAGGGAGCAGACTATTGATTTTATTTTAGGAGGAATAAGTGTTTTTGTGAGACAAGGTCAAAATTATTCATTTCTAGTTTCTATATGAGGGTGATACTTTGATCTTTGCTCTATCTTCTAACACCATTCTCATTGCCCAGACCGAATCAGAAGTGGGTGCATTTTATGTTACAGATTCAAAAGTGCTCAGGTAACTCATTTTTGTCGGAGCTCCTTATAATGTGTGCTTGGAAGCCTTGAAAGTGTCTGACATAACCTAGCTCACGAATCAATGCATCGAAAAGTGTACTTTCAGGGCATGTATTACAAAAAAAAAAATATCCGCCACTGTTCTAAAGGCCCATGCATGCTCGCACGCATACTGGTGTAGTTATTACTGGCACGTTATACTGTTGTAGGTTTGAGTAAGGTGCACCAGCAGAACTCTGCTTCGCTCCCTTTCAGCAGCCATGCCATTTTTTAATTTCTTGATTGCGGATATAATCTCGCGGATATCGATCGCATCTTCAGTCTTCCTTCCAGTAATCACAGTACGCCACACTTCAGATACACTCTTGAAGATTCTATCTTGTAGTATTATCCATGCACCCTCTACATTTTCATTGTCTAATTCTATCTTCTAGTCTTCTTCACAATGTCCTAAATGTTTAATTATTTTTTCACGATATACCAGTTGTACTTCTGGCTCCTGCAAACTCTCCATTCTAAGTCGCGTCGACCTCGTTTTTACTGACGTATTCGTCAGTTATATATACGAGGTGTGGCTACTGAAAAACCGGACTGATTTTTTCCCCGCTTGCCACATAAACCTATAATATGTAGAAGAAAGTTTATGGTAATACAGGTAAGTGTCTATATCGTACTCAAGTTTTTGACTGCTTTAAAAATTTAAGAAGGGGAGGGAAGTGATTGAAGACGATCCGCGTTCCGGCCATCCTCGCGCATCAAAAACCGACGGTAACATCGAGGACATTAGTAAAATCATTTGAACAAATCGAAGCCTGAGCATCCGAGTAATTGCTATCCTAGTGAACATCGATGAAGAAACTGCTAGATTTTAATTGGTGGATGCTGTGAAGAAAAAGGCGGGGTGGCTCATGAAATACCTCTCAGAAAAGGACCTGCAACATTCCTTCAAACAATGGAAGATTCGTCTGGAGCGGTGTGGGAATCGGGAAGGGGACCACTTCAAATAATTTGGTAAATAAAAATTGTTAGGGCATCAGCCCGGTTATGCGAATAATTTTAGAATAGGCAGCTAAAACTTATGATGAAATAAATTGTCATAGAATTAATCTTTCTAATTCATGACACGCCTGGTGATCCCTGCGGTATTTTGCTTCTCGAGGTTCTTGCCTCTTCTTCATGAGACGAAGCTATTTGCATAATATTTGCACTCCTCGCTTTATACGGTATGAATTTCATTCCTGCATAATAATTAGATGACGTGTATTCGGCTCGAAGTGCTTTTCTACTTAACACGAAAATGTGAAGATGAACTCAAGACAACTTTCAGAAATTTGTATCTTTCCCAGATCTTAAATAATGCGGGCACCTATTGAGGCTGCTGAAAATAATTTATTTTGTATTTTCAATAACACATAAACATAATCTTTAGAAAAAAAAAGAATTCAACGATCAAATTTAGACAACAAACTTTTAAATGTCTGCATTCGAATGTAAAATAGCTAAATAAAAAAGGAGGAAAGGAGAAGAAGGCAACATCCTAATCCCCTTCCTTCCTTTTTTACATTCTCATCTCAATGAGAAGGTATTGGTTTTATGTGAAAATTGACTTTCGGGGATTTCAGTGACTCTTCACATTTTGAGACCTCCTAAATCCGAAGAAACAGGTTTTACGATGGTGTCTGTCCTCCTCGTTGTCATCGTCGTCGTCGACGTCGCCTGTATACTGAATAACTCTTGAAAGACTGAACGGATTGTATTTCGCTTTGGCACATGATTTTGGGAAATAGCAAAGAAACGTCGAGTTCGTCAAGCAGCCATTTTTGACTTACGGTTCCGGTTTGAACCACCGAAAAAAATAATTAAAAATTAAAAATTCTATTTTGCGGTCAGACTGTGAAAGATGTGAAAAGTGAACAAATGAAAATTATTCATCTAGAAAAGACCTTTAAATTTGTTACTGACCATTTTTTGTAACGACGCGTACTTTTTGTTTCAATCGTGAAAAGTAACTTCAGAAATGGAACAATCAAATTTTCAACGAATGATAAAGATACAGCAAAATGTTTAATAACGAAATTATTCACCAAAAATATGTATACACACTTCCTGCTGACTATTTCTTGATAAGGCTCTTACTTTTCGTTTTAATCGTGAGAAATAAGGCTAAGAATAAAAAAATTAGTCTCTGGAAAAACGACGCAAGAAACAATAAAATATTTCAAAACGAAATTATTCACCTTAAGATGGTCGACAAAGATGCTGAACATTTTTTGATAATACGCGTAGTTCTTATCTCAATCATGAAAAATAACATAAAAAATTAGGAATTCTAATTTTTGGAAAGACGGCACAAGGTATACACAATTTTTGAACATTTTCTGATGAAAACATACTTTTCGTTTTAATCGTAAAAAAGGCCATTGAAAATATTAAATTACAGATGGAAAACAACAGGATACAATAAATTGTTTAACGGCAAAATTTTTCATCTCAAACAGATGTTCCAAGCCTAGGTAAAAAAGTTAATGTCATGAAAATGTATTCGCTGAAGCCGAAAGAGTCTTCATAAAAAAGAATTCATAATCACCAAATTACAGCTGTTAGAGGACAGTGGCACAAAAACCAACCGCGTAGTGTGAGGCAAATATATTATCGAGCGCAAAGCGCGAGATCCGATAGATTCGCACCTTAGGCGCGCTCAAGCTTGCGAGCGAAGTATTTTTTTTTAATCGCACCCATTCGATACCCCTTACAAGGAAACAAAAATAAAATTTTTTACAAGTCACAAGCCATGAGAAAACCAGAATGTTCTTCCCATGAGATCTCACAGAATGAAAAAAGACGAGGAAAAAAAGGAGGAAGTGGATGTGGATCTTGCCTTCTTTTTCTTTTATGTATTTCTACTTTGTTTTCTTTTTTCCAATTTGGATAAAGACACTTAGGAGCCTGTTATCCAAATAAGATTGTTGGATTCTTTTTTTTTTGTCATTTCCAAGTAATTCGTAGTTAAATTCCAAATGGAGTGCGGCTAATAGACTGTGTATGAGACAAATCAGTAATAAAGTACGAACATTTCTAAACATTTTTTAAAAGACTACATAGAAAGACATGAAAATATACATTTTTTAAATTCTTGCATATCTCAATTCATTTTTTGATACAAAAGGTGTAGAAAATTCCAATAATTTTTTTAAAAATTTCAAGCACTTGCAGCACTTTAAATGTCTCTACGAACCAAAAATGTAAAAAATTCGTCCCTATTTCAGTCGGCTCTCAGAAAACTTGTAATAAAACAGGACGGGTTTTCAAGTTTCTTGATACTTTATCAAATAATAGCATAATTTTAATACTTTTATGGACACCAATCTTTCTTAGATATCTGGAGATCATAACTGTCTCCATAAATTTATACAGCTGTCTATTCGCTCACACGTAGGATAAAACTCATGTCTTTCTTAGGATATAACTCATGTCTGTTTTTCAAGTATTGTTAGTAAAATATCGTTGAACTTCAAATAGTGATATTCTCTAAATCTCCAGTTAAAAATTTTTCATAACTGAAGAACTTACACTTACATTGTAAAATTGATCATGTAGAAATTGTTGAATTTTCAATGCCTAGAAGTTGGCTAATATTACGAAATCAAAATTGTTTAATTTCAAACGCTTGTAATCCGAAATTGTCAGAGCACTACTAACAACAGTATCTTTTTCATAATTTTTAAATGTAACAAGTAGAACTGAGAACTTAACTATGAACACTTTCAGATTTTTTAAGTTAAAAAAAAATTTGGTTTTTTTCAGTCTCAATGAAAATCTCAGGTTCCTTCATTTAAAATACTTAAGGGGAAAAAATGGAATTAAATCTTTTTTTGAGATCAAAAAGAAAAAAAAATGAAATTAAAAAAAGGGCACTGACTAGCGTTACGGAATTTTCGGTAAAACTAACTCGGTCAAGTGTAGCGCTAAGACTAGAGTTACGGAAAATTCCGTAACTTTAGCCCTGAACGAGCTGGAAAGGGGTTGGGCTCACGAAAAATTCCGTAACGGTAGACAGTTCGTTTTATTTTATGGAATTGTAATTTGAAATAATTTTCATAACACCGAATTACTATTCAACATAATTATTATTTTTCCGGAACACTATGTGACATCATTTTTACTCTTCCGAATAAGCATATAACCTAAAATTCATTTAACGAAACGCTATTTGTCGTAATCCCCATATTATCGAAATTGCATGTAAGATAAATTTCATTCTTCCTAAAATGGCGTCCGGCATTTTGATTGACTGAATAATGCCGCGAAATTCGAATCAGTCAATAAGAATAACGGACGCCATTTTAAGAAGAATGAAATTTATGTTAGATGCAGTTTCGATGACATGGGGATTATGATAGATGGCGTTTCGTTTAAATGCATTTTAGGTTATGTGCTTATTCGCAAGAATAAAAATTATGTCAAATTAATATTCGGTCAAATACAAATCATGCCACATAGTAATTTGGAAATATAAAAATTATGACAAACGGTGATTCAGAAAAATAAAAATTATAACAAATGGTAGTTCGGAAAAAAATTATGTTGAATAGTAATTTGGTATTATAAAAATTATGCAGAATTATTATTTAGTAAAATAAAAATTATGTCAAATGGAAATTCAGAAGTATAAAAATTATGACGAATGGTAATTCGAAAGAATAAACATTAGCACAAAAAGTAATTCGGAAAAAATAAAAATTAGGTAAATTGGTAATTAGGATGAATAAAAATTATAGCAAATAATAATATGACGATTTTTGTTCGAACCACTTTTTACAAACAAAAACATATCGTGTTTGGTCAACATCTGCCAAGGAATGCTTGAAAAACCGGGACGAGAACGAAGAAGGACAGAACGAGACGAGACAAAACGAGGCAAAATGAGATGACAAATACCGAGGTACCAGGTATGTCCCATTCTCGTCTCGTCTCGTTCCTCGGTATTTCTCGCTCGGCGGCAACTCTACTCTCAGTCTCTCATCCGCTCTAACAAAGTCAATCAGAATGTGGCATTCCAAGTAAAATATCATTATAAAAATTCTCGGCAAAAAGTGTTTAATTGAGATGAGAATTCGCAGGGGAAGATCAGAGAATAAATTGCGAATTCACAGTGAGATTTCTAGGAACCTTGCTTGACGGTAAATGAATCAGTACTAGAAATTAATAAAAACGTTGGCACCTTCGCAGACAATGAGTACAATTGCGAACCACTTTGTACAAACAAAAACATATCATGTTTGGTCAACATCTGCCAAGAAATTCTGGAAAGAACGAGGAAGGACAGAACGAGACGAGACAAAACAAGGCGAGACGAAACGAGGCGAGGCAAAACAAGACGAGAAATACCGAGGAACCAAGTATGTCCCATTCTCGTCTCGTCTCGTTTCTTGGTATTTCTCGCTCGACAGCAACACTGCTCTCAGTCTCATCCGCTGCAACAAAGTCAATCAGAATGTGGCTTTCGAAGTAAAAACATCTTCATAAAAATTCTCGGCAAGAAGTGTTTAATTGTGATGAGAGTTCGCAGGGGAAGATCAGACAATTAATTGCGAATTCACAGCAAGATTTCTAGGAAGCTTGCTTGACGGTGAATAAATCAGTGCTAGAAATTAATAAAAACGTTGGCACTTTCGCAGACAATAAGTACAATTGCGAAGTTCATAGAAATCTAAATTCTTGGCTGGGACTCGCACCTCCCTCACATATTCGCCAAAGTGTGTATTTCTACAAAATACGCTTAGCTATATTTCATGAGTTTCAGAGACCGAAGTCGTTAAAAAGATCTCACAGCGATATATCTTCATTTGCCTACATACGATAAATAACTCAAGCGATGGCTAGCATCAGAGAGTCGAGAAAATCGTGTCAGCAAAATCAATATATATATATAGGAAACTTGAAGAGATTTATATTTTCCTGACTGGCTCACACTAGCTATATTGAAAGTTCATCTTCACGGGAAAACGAGAAAACCATGAGCAACAGTTTTTGAAAATAAAAAAATCCTTGTTTTGGACTTTTAATGCTAATGTTTTTATTTTTTGAAATTCTCTCGAATTATAGGACTTTTTCGCATTTTTGAAGAAAGATACGACTAAACGACGTTTTTTCCTCTTTCTCACTAGATCACCAGCTTTATAATTCAATAAAAATTGCAGCATTCTAAAACTCATAAAGTTTTACCATTTTAATTTAAATTGCCTAAATTGCTTTAATTTAAATTGCCTTCCTCAGTTTGAATTAGTGAAAATTTTACTATTACTCGTTTAGCTTACCAAAGTCAATTAGTGAAAATGTTGACATCGACTTCTTATTGTTTCAGTAAAGTCGAAAATATTACGCAATTGCCTTCTTTTATTAAACTTTTCTATATGTATTTCACTAATTTTCCATTCTGAAGCAAAAACTTCTGAATACGTTATGCTGGTGGAGGTGACTAGCCTATATTTACAAGTTTCACAATATTGTTTTCATATTGTTTTCTAAATCGATAACGTTTTTTTTAAGAAATATATGCAACACTAAATATATCCATAAATTTTCACTAATAAAGAGAAGACCAGACGAGTTGTTTTTTTTTAAAACGATTCGTCCTTTTTTTAATGAAATACACTTTAACCTTGATATACCGCCGGTCTCGGGTATGGCCTGCAATGTTCGTGACGCACTTCCAAGAATTTCTATGTAAACATTCAGGGCTGTATGAACCATTTTCAGTAGGAATACAACATATTAATTAACTGTATTTTGTGCAAATGTAGATTTTTGTTATCATAAAGGATGGACCTTTTTTAATAATGAAGACTAATTAATGAAAAGAGAATTTCCGCGTGTATTTGAAGATAAATGCAAAATATGCACGCGAATATTCGAACTGCCCGCTTTGTGGCTACGGAACTGCAGTGTGAGATGAAAAAGTTTCATAAAAAATCATGGTGTCTAAATCAGAATTAAAATTATTTTTCACAACTCCCATACCATATCAGTGATTCTCTATTCCAAGTCAAATACTAATTCTTTACAGAAATTCTCTGTTTCAAGTCACAATTAGATTTATCTCTGAAAACTCTCTGTTCCAAGTCAGAATTATATTTATTTA
>JAUMHM010000016.1:25386966-25404098 GCA_032362435.1 Melikaiella ostensackeni | reverse complement strand
GAAACAACTTTGTTGTTTCTTTACCCCATCTGCAAACAGTTTTTCCAAGCTTAAATTTCATTCGAAATTACTCAAAGTCAGTTAATTACCTTGAACTTAATTTACTTCAACTAAAGAGAGTTGAATTACTTGAATTCGGCGAAGTTGACTTCCACCTAATTCAGTGATACTAAGTGGCCAAAAATTAAGTTCATTTAGTTCAATTTATTAGAGTTCCATTAAATTGATATAAAATTCTCTTTTGTCCAATGAATAGTTCACTTTAAATTCACTAATATTGAATGGTCAAAATTCAGTTGAACTCGAATAAATTTAATTGATTTCGTCTAAATCTGACGGACTTCGCTTTGAATTCAGTCAAATAATTTCATTTCAAATTCAGAGAATTTAGGTCACTTTGAATTCAGTGCAAAAGTTACATCTGAGTGAACTTTAATTAATCCAGATAAATTCACTCGTTTTCACCTCAAATCATTTCACTTAGTTTTAGTTTATAACACTGTAATTCAGCTTGAATTCATTTAGACCAATTCAAATTTATTTAAATTCACTTAAATTTAGAAGAATGCAGTTGAAATGGTTTTCATTTACTTTGCATACATCATAATTCGAATTGGATCAATAAGATCCTCCATGAACTTTGATCCGAATTTCATCTGAAATTTCAAATCCACACATTATCGAAATAAAACATAATTTAGAATCTAGGCATGATCTGATTTCTCAATACATTTGTGTGTCCTATTTTTAATACAAGCTCTGCATTTCCAGCTATTCAAAATATTTGTGGCCTTAACTTCATGCCAATTGTTCGAGACATTGTTGCTGAAATTACAGATTTGATCAAATCAAATTTTTGCCACAAACAAAAGTAAGATTCTCTTTCATCCAGGTCCCATTCCCATGGTTATGGAATTATGGATTTTAGAGCATTGTTCGATTGTTATCAACAATATGAGCCGTCCTTGAATAGAGCAAATAGTGAATTCCTGTTTGCGATGTCTAATGTCTATGGATAAAACCTTAACTAGGTCAGACAGACCAAGTGAAATCCAAAGGCGTTATACTGGATACGCATACATTCTCCAAAGGGGGTGGGAGGAGGTGGACCTTAATGATCGAGTTCGTAAGCGCACTCGTGCATCAAAAGTACGCTGTTCGGCTCCAGAGAGTATTTTCGGTGTCCGGAAAGCATTGAACTTATTTTCCTCTTTTATTTCTTCTTCATATTCTTTGTGGTTTATTGGATTAAGTTTTTGTCCCCAATTATCTTTTTTGTTTTTGATTACCTTTTCTCTTTTCCATTATCTTTTTGCCTTTCCCTTCCGCAAACCGGGGAATTAACTCACAAGGAGAGGTCGCGAGATGCGGGATGCCGATTCGACTGAAGCCTCATAAGGTGAAAGTAAATCAAAATTCCTTAGATACGTTTTTTTTCAATCCAATGGGTCTTAGTTTCCGTGATATCTGAGTTTGAGTATTTACGCTTTTAAAAGTAAATATTCAAACCTGGATATCTCGGAAACTAAGGCTACTCCCGGGGCAAAGCTTCTGTACCTTCACGACCTTTGTTTTATAATTTGAGTAAGTAGTCGTAAAAATTTACGGTGCATAGAAAAAATTTATAAACATTCGATCCATTTTGAATACATCATAAATAAAAGCAAAAAAATCTTGCCCTGTTCTAGCATTACCTCTGCTCATGGTACTATTTGGATTTAAAATATAAAGAGAGTCCGCAAATATTTATGGAAGAAGAAACATTGATCCACATTCGCATCCCCAATCCAGATTCAACATTTTTTTCATTGATTGTTAATGTTCCTCATTCAAGAGCAGTTAATTCTTTATGCCGGAACTAGCCACTTCGCACTGCGTTACCGATTTCTCGTACGTAAGTACAAGCCGTGAAAATGATCTCCCTGTACGGCGAAAGCGACGATCATGAAGTCTGCTTACACCGAGGCTAGTAAACTTGACTGGAACTTAGAGCGTGCAACAGTCTCGCCTACTTCCGGTTCAGAGAAGTTGTGCTCCCGAATTCTCTCGCTTTCATTCATGGCGTAAATGTATTGCTTCGATTCGGAGAAATCATTCACCATCTGATGCCAAAGGCCTCAGTGAACGATATATCTCAGCGGAATTGATTTGAACCGAGATGAGTCACATTTGATGTGAGGGTATTATCAAAGAAATGAGAGATTAGTCGACCTACTGTTTATGTAAATGCTCTGCCACAGTAAGTGCAAAAGCGAACTTAAGAATGATCATTAACAAATAAAAGGTGTATCATACACACGCTATGAAAATACTGCACAAATGGCTAAATGAAATATTGAATTTATTTGTAATAACAAAGAACATATCTGATGAAACAATTTCTTGCTTCTTGAAGCATGTCCTCCTAAAAAGGAAGGTTGTATGACTTCATTTTAGCAAACTGCTGCAATGCATTCAATCACCTTAATAGTTAATGGGTTACGGAGAACGAAGAAAGGATATTTATTCTATATTAGCACACTATTTTCAGAAAATATTTTTCTTTTTCGTATTAAAATCAGGCCAATCTGAAATGAAGTAGTTTTTATCAGAATAGTGTGTCAAAACATGATTACAAAATGTGTTGGAACTGTAAGGAGGACTTAGACAGTGTCTTGTTTTTCTGGAATACTTTCATTAATGAAATTGAACCTACTTGTTAGACTTACATTACTGTGTACTAAACTATTTTGAGTGCTTATCTATTTTGTTGTAAACGATTTATTTTTTAAGCAGATCACCTGCTGCATGACGGTTTTATGCTAGTTTCATGACCGTAATTTTCTGTGTTTAGTCATAAGGTGTTTGGCGTAATTGCTGTGCGCTCAATAGACTTTGCGATCCTTTAAAATAGAGAATAAGAATATTCAAGAGTAATTATCGAGATACTTATAAAGATTAAGTGTCATAAGTTAATCTCGAAGTATTGCACTAATAATAATAATAAATTCTCCTAAGTGTTTTAGTAATTAACTGCTTGGATAATCACTTGTTATTTTCAGAGAGGCATCTGAATTTAAATCTAAACCTGGGTGACGTTTTATTGTTAGAGAAAATAGAGTTGACCCTATTCGAAAATAAAAATTTAGAAAATAAATTTTCAGAAGATAATGTGAACAAGAGTTCGTATTTCCTGAGAAATTAAAATTCTCTATTCAAGCTGACATATTTACTCATAGAAGGTGTACGTGTTGTGGAATAAGTAACTTACCTGACCTTTCTTATGATAATTACTTCCTGCACAATTTTATTCAAAAGTAGCTAATGTGATACTTGAACTTGTCAAATAAAGGAGTCTCAATGGCGCATTTCCTGTAGGAATGAACACATTATTTTCAATTAATATCAGAGATTTCTTAAAAATAAGTGATATATATATATATTTTTCAATTAGTCACAATTGTATGTTATGCTATTTGACGTTTAAACCCCACAGCAAAATATTTCGGAACGTTCTGCGATATCTAATCGAACTTTGGACCGTCTCTATCAGTTTGTAAAACTTGAGGGAATCCTTATCTTAAATTTACTTTCCCTCTCATCTTCAAGTAGCTGTCTTTGACGCCTTCAGGACGGAAGATGGTTATCTGATTGGAGACTTACGTCCATGAGGATGTTTCGTTTCTCCGGCTGTATGCCGCAGGGCACTGAAGCGCAGACAGATAGTATACTCGTAGTTGCCCAGATGTTCCTGCATAACGTTATTATAATTTTGGAAGACGGATTTGATTAACCATTACGATTGAATTATATTTGATTTTATTTACATGTCTGATTCCCGAACTATAATTAGCTCAATATTTTTAAAGCCGAAGAAGTTGTTTCGTTCAATATTTTTTTTTATTCCGCCAAAAACACCTGCGTTGCAAAAAATCTGCCAAGTACAAGTACATGAATTTGTGAGATGAAAGTTAGCCAAGTAATTAGGAAAAAAATATTCGTAATAAAATATAGTATATTATGAAATTTTTTAATGAAATACCCTATGGAAATTTTGTAAATAAATTTTAAAAAGTCATGTTAGACATTATAAAACTTGGCGGGATTAGAATAAATATGATTTTATTTTTCCATATACATATTTATTGGATTTTTACATACATAATTTGAAATTTTTTGCAGTTATTTTGCTTATACATTCAATGCTGCCAAGTTTTATAATCTTTAACACAGATTTTTGAAATTCATTACAAAAATTTCTATCGGGTACCTTATAAAAAAAGTTTCTTAATAAATTTTATTATGAATACTTTTTTCTTAATTACTTGGCCAACTTTGATTTTAATAAGAAGTCTGTAGCAATATGTTTTGCATACACATTGCAAGAATTCCTGATATCTTGAATAGTTTCTGAAATTCTATTACTTTTGTCAGCTCTGAATTTTAATTTTTTACTCTTAATACGTACAAATTTGAAAACTAATCAAGATATTGAAAATTTTTGCAAGAATTATCGAGAATCTGTTGGTACTGACTTCTCGGTAAAATTTGGTACCGATCGGTTTGATATATTAGGATGTGGCGGTAAGCACAGGTGAAAAAATGGACTTTTAACATAATATATGATTAATTGAAGTTTTAAATTAATAAGCAGATCGAATTTTTCTCGAATACATATCGCAAAAATGTTTCCATACATTCGTAGGTCAAATTTTAGGCAGAAAGTTTGGATAAAATATTAATTATTGAAAAAAAATCAAATTTCCCACCTCTGCTGACTTCTGCAACTTAATCTATTCAACCGATTTACATCAATATTTAATGAGAAGTCTGTAGTAGCATGTTCTGGATACTATTGCAAGTATCTCTTGCAAGTATCTATGAATTTTCATCTTTCACACTATTTACGTAAAATTTTTAAAATTATTTAAAATATAGAAAATTCTAGCAAGATGTATCGAGAATCTGTTAATATTGACTTTTCGTTAAATTTTGGTAGCTTTGAGTTCAATAAATTAGGATGTACGAGTGAGCACAGGTGAAACAATGGATTTTTGAAAAATGATTAACTAAAATTATCTATTACTAAGGATATCGAATTTTTCTAAGATACACATCAAGAACATGTTGCCACAAATTTTTAGGTCAATTTCAGGTAAAAGGTTTGTATAAAAAGGGCATTATTGTTGAATTATTGTAAAAAATTAAACTTTTCACCTATTTTCACCTCTGCAACTTAATCTACTTAACCGACTTACATCAAATTTTATTGAGAAGTCTGTAGCCACATGTTTTGAATAATTATTGCAAAAATTTTCGCAATCTTGAATAGTTTTTAAAATTGAATTATTCTTGCTATCTCCGAATTCTCATATTTTAAACTAAATACGCAAAAATTCAAAACCTATTCAAGATATTGTAAATTTTTGCAAGATATATCGAGAATCTGTTGGTATTGACTCCTCGTCAAAATTTAGTAGCAAACGGTATGATATGTTAGAATTTAGAGGTGAGCACAGGTGAAAAAAGTTGATTTTTCAAAATAAAATATGATTAACTAAAGTTTTCAATTGATAAGCATATCGAATTCTTCTAAGATACACATCAGGAATATGTTGCCATACACTTCTAGGTTAAATATTAGGCAAAAAGTCTTGGATGAAAGATTCATTATTATTGAATTATTGTAAAAAATTAACCTTTTCACCTGTGCTCACCTCAGCAGCTTAATGTATACAACCGGTTTACAACAAACTTTAATGAGAAGTCTGTAAGAACATATTTTGGATACATACTGCAAGAATATCCGCAATCTTAAATAGTTTTAAAAATTTTTGTTTTTTTTCTCATCTCTAAATTTTCATTTCTCAAACTAAATGCGTAAAATTTTAAATACCATTCCAGATTTTTAAAATTTTTGCAAGAAGTATCAAAAATCTGTTAGTACTGACTTTTCGTTAAAATTTGATACCAATCGCTTCGACAGTTTAGGGTACAGAGGTGAGCACAGGTCAAAAATTGGTTATTTTAATGGTTTCCTTTTAATCTCATACTTTCTGAGGCGTTACCATAAAAATACATCTAAACTTATTTTTGAATGCTTGGTCAGTCAGCTGCCAAGTTCATTTGAAATCGGTTGAGAATCGCGCCAACAAACCACAAAAGGTCCAAAATACATGATTGTTCCAAATAAGGATTCTTGGCAGCTTTTTTTCGTACTTGGGGACGATTCGCTACCGCGAATCATGATTATTGTCTAAGACTTGAAAATTACATTATGATAAGATCGAGAGAAGTATAAGGACCCTTTTACATATCAAAAGAGTTTTCTTTTCGTAACAAATATTAATACACACTGCCTAGTATTACGGAATTTTCGGTACACCCAACCGATTCCCAGCCAGTTCGAATTACTGAAATTTCCGTAATATTAGACAGTCCCATATATAAACGAGTTTTACTTCAGCCAAGTAAAAAGTAACCCATTTATTCTCACTCACATTCAAAATGACACTGAGATAGAAGAGGTAATGTTTTCAGTTTCAAGTGCCAAACTATCTACACTGATGTACCTTATACTAATTATTCAGAAAGCAGTCTTCTGCTAATTGCTTTTATACTTCTACTTATATACCTTAGCTCTATAAAAAATTCGTTGAGTTCATACAATCAAAATCACATTAAACAGATTATCATCAACACAACGACCTAGGAAACTTCAGTCTTAAAATTACTTTCTTCTTTGATAAGATTTTTCTAATTCTCGTGTGGAAAAATCGACTTGGGCTCCGCCTGAGTTCCGACCAGATTGACAAATTACTAGATGGGCCCCACTTGGGAACCCCGATTTATGCCAATTTGGGCTACTCTCTGGATTGTAACGCTCGCACCAATCAATGCACAGATTGGCCAAACTAGTTGGGCCCAAGGTGGGCAATTTTCTTTCAGCCGATTTCACGGAAAAAAGTGGGTAGTCAGATTCACTATTTCGCATTGTTAATTTCAGGCTGGCTTGTTCGCATTGTACAAGAAAAAATTTAAATAGTTTTTGATACTATATGAGATAGTGATTTGAACACATACAATACCTAAAGTTAGCAGTACTACTTCAAATTGTAAGAAAGAATACTGGGACAGGCAGCTTCAATAATCATTTGAAATAGTGCACTTGAACATCTAAGCTGTTGTAAATAACTAATTTTCATAGTAAGCAAAGAATTATGAGTTTGCCTTTTTTAAGTGAGCACGATCTTCTTTTTCACATTGCAGCAAGTGCTGCGCGAGATTGTTAGATTTACTATTAGAAATGGTAAACAAGTATGCCGAGTTAAAAAGCAGATTTTACTGGTCGACATTGTAAAATTTTTAAATTTTTTGCTCATGATATTTATCATTTTTTGAGGCATTGAAAGAGTTAAATGTCGTATTTGATTAAGGAATCCAGGTTTAAATATTGCATTATTTGAAAGAATTTCTTTTTTTAGTAGAATGATCGGAGATAAATGCTTCCGTCAAAAATTATTATTCAATATTGCCAGTTAATGACGCTCTATAAATTAATTTAAATTAATTCAATTAATTTATTAAGCTTCAAATAAATCCAGATTATTATAAAATAAAATTTCAAAATCAATATATTTCCCTTACAAACAATTTCTAAACTCTCATATTTTATAATACATATAAATTACTAATAATATATGCATTATGTGAGTTAATACTTCTAAAAGTAGTGTTTTACCGTCATTACAAAACAGATTGATAAAACAGAAGACGACACATATATTTCTTACTTGGCCCGGCTCTCTCAGACAAAAAGCTTAGCCGAAATTTTGTCAGATAGATCTAAGCGGTTCGATAGCTCAGTTGGTTAGTGCGTGCGCTAGGTTTTTAATTGTCTTTTCAAATTGCTGCTTTCGAAGCAATTTGAGATTCCTGAAGACCTTGCATGGTCGTCTCGCGCTGACCATATCTTTGAAGCAAAGTTTTCGCAGCATATATGCAAATCCTTTCCGTAAGGAGAAACATGGAAAAGGAACTGATTTGAAGTCTCTAACGGAAAATCAGCAAATAGCGTTTCCTGATTTTCCGAAAGGCATTAAAATATGTGGTGCTTGTAGAAAATAATGTAGAAATCTCAATTCACAGCCATCCAGAGTTATAGAAGAGCCTGGTATTAATGTAGAAGAAGAGATAAAAGAGGACTCAGATTTTTGATTGACAATGAGAAATGAAAAAATAGGATGCAACGAATGATGAAAATCACTTAGCGGGTCTCGAAGTTCTGAATCAAATAAAAGAGAAATTAGAGCAGAAGGACACTGTGTATTCAAAAAAGATTTGTCTACTAGCGCTTGCGCCTAAGTCTTGGAGTCGCAGACAAAACATGCGGGAATTCGGTGCATCTGAACGTGGAGCCAGAAAATCAAAAGACTTAGTCGCCAAAAGCGGAGTTTTGACTAATCCGGAAGCCAAGCGAGGAAAAAAAATTGGCAGAAGAAATTGAAAATGTCTGTACTCGTGAGCAAATACAGAAGAGACTGATTCTGTGCAATTTTTCAAAATCATATGCCAGATTTGTAATCCAACACAAAAATGTAAACGATCGTATTTTCAAAACTCGCACAACTAACACCAAAGCACTGTGTTTTATCTGTAGCAAGTGGAACTCACAATGTGTCTGCGTCTATCATGAAAACGTAAAGTTAATGTTAAATGCGATTGATATTAAACATTCAACTAAGGGGACTGACAGACAATTATCAGATTACCGCGACTGCCTGGAAGAAATCATGTGCAGTGAACCCGTTGATGCTTGTCATTTTAACAAATGCGAATCTTGTCTTGACATTGCAAATTTTGAAAAGTACCTGATTGATCTATTAGACGTGAATAGTTTCGTCACAGTGACATATCAAGTTTGGCAGCAAACTGATGGAAGCACTTTGAAGACCAGAATAGCAGACACTGATGCTTTCGTGGAAGAACTCTGCACTGCATTTGAAAACCTAAAGCCTCACGCATTTTATGCGAAACAACAAGGTTTGTTTCTAAAATACCTTAAAATCATACTAAAATAAGGAGAGTCTCTAATTTTGCTTGACTTTGCTGAAAATTATGATTTCTTCATTCAAAATGTAAGTGAAAAAAACTTCATTCGCAACAGAACATGATCTGCTTTCGAAGACAGTACAAAAGCCTCAAGTTCAAAGAAGCAAATTATGCGCGAAAAAAAGTTGAACTAAATAAATTATGATGAATTTAGTGCAGCTTCGCTTGAGAATCATGCATACAGCCAAGTCCCCGGTTCGACTAGCCGGACTGTCCGTCCGCGCTTGGCGGGTTTCGCTCGGATATATTTGAATAACCGCATAACTATTGTCTGTCCCATAATTCCGACCAACATTATTTGGGAAAAAGTCAAGCTTTCGTTTAAAAATACTTTCAAGAGTCGAAAGTACCCGAAGAGTAAAAAATGTTAAATAAACATTATACATGGTAATTTGTTTATAAAAATTGAAAAAATAAAAACAATAGATTTCATTGAATGGAAGAGCATGGGAAACCCTTCGGAAATCAATCATAGAAAATTCAATTAGCATATGTGGAAAGGAAGTTATGACTATTTGAAAATACCTGTTTTGCCCGCGGGATGAAAATTTCACCCCCTGTAGTTCGAGCAGGGATGGTAGTCAAAGTCTATAAATTAGTCGGTAAACTACTATAATATAGGCAAACAAACTCTAAACATTTTAAGGCAATCTGAAGACATGACCTTCAAATTTGGGGCAGTTCAGAAATAATGCCTCATATATGTGAGTAACTACATAAAATAGTAACTCTTCCTTCAACTTCCCTTGGGATTCACTCAGTGAAACAGTGCATCCTACTATTCGAAGCACTTTATCCTTTAACTTTCCTTTGGATTCAGTGACACACTTCATTCTACTATTTGAAACTCTTAATCCTTTAACTTCCCTTTGGATTTAGTGAGTGACACACTTCATCCTACTGTTTGAAATTGTTTATCCTTTGACTTCCCTTTGGATTCACTGAGTGACACGGTGCATCTTACTATTTTTAATTTTTAATCCTTCAACTCCCCTTTGGATTCACTGAGTGACACAGTGCTTTCTACAATTTGAAAGTGTTCATCCTTTAACTTCTCTTTGGAATCCGAAGAGAATTTGAAGGATCAACAATTTCAAATAGTACGGTGCACTGTGTCACTCAGTGAATCAAAAGGAAAATCAAAGGATAAACAATTTCAAAACGTAGGATGCACTGTGTCACTCAGTGATTCCAAAGGGAAGTTAAAGGGTGAACAATTTCAAATAGTAGGATGAAGTTTGTCACTCAGTGACTCCAAAAGGAAGTCAAAGGATGAACAATTCCGAATAGTAGGATGCACTTTGTCATACAGTCAATCCAAAGGAAAGTTAAGGTATAACAAAATTTCAAATAGTGGGATGCGCTGTGTCACTCAATGAATCCGAAGGGATGTTAAAGGAAGAACAATTTTATGTAGTATGGAGCACTTTGTCACTTAGTGAGTCCAAAGGGAAGTTAGAGGATGAACAATTTCAAATAGTAGGATGCACTGTGTCACTCAGTGAATTCAACGGGAAGTTAAATGATGGACAATTCCAAAAACACTCATACCCCGTAAATGTGCCGCCCTCGCGTCTGGTGTGCACATTAACGGGGGCTATTGAAATCTAGTTTCAACCGCATTTAGAGCGGCCAGTCAGTAAACACTCAGGACCGCATATATAGTATAATCTCTGAACCCGGCACGTACAAAAGTATATGCGCAGAGAGTCGCGATATGAATAACTTCTGATACGCCACTGACTGACCGAGCAAAGACATTGAGTATAGGCTATCAAGGGACGCTTAAGGGGGAGCATTCAAGCGTGAACGACCCAGAAGCCGGCACACAAACGGGAGGTCAAAGGATAAACAATTTCATATAGAAGGATGCTCTATATCAATCAGTGTATCCAAAGAGGAGGTAAACGAAGCGTTACTATTTAATGTAGTAAGCTTGACTAACTAAAGTGAACTAACTGAAATAAACTAACTGAAGTGAAGAATAAATTTGCCGAATTCACATTGTATACGCACGCGATACGGTGATTAATAAGTAGGTTAGCTAGAAACTTTCGACAGTCAAAATGGTGTAAAATGTCGATGGATTTAAAGCGAAAAAAGTCTTTTATATATGATTACTGCACATAATGTAGGTCTCTTATTACACACTTGCACGCATAGTCACTCGAACATATAGTTGTAAGATGAAACGCCTTAAAAAATCGCACCCGCTGGGGATTCGAACCCTACCTTATACTACCTAAATCTAAGCCCAGCGCACGCACTGACCAACTGAGCTATCGAACCGCTCAGATATATCTGACAAACTCTCGGCCAACCTTTTTCTCTGAGAGAGCTGGGCCAACTTAGAAATATATGTGTCGTGCCTTGTTTTATTGATATATTTTGTAACGAGCTTGGGAGAGACATTTCGTTTAGGAATATCAACTCGCATAGTACATATCTTATGAGTAATTTATATGTATCACAAAATTATTCGAGCCTAAATTTTCAAAAATTGTATGTTTAATAATGTTTTTTGCATATTATTGAAAAATAAAACTTGAAAAGATGTTTTCAAAGGAAATTTATTGATTTGGAAATTTTGTTACATTATCATCAGAGAAGGTATTAGATTTGTGTAAAATTTAACCTTTCCCCTCCCGTTTTTATCAAATGTCCACATTTTGATACCCTCGGAACCCGAAGAAGAGGTTTTTACGAATGGGTCTGTCTGTCTGTCTGTCTGTATGTATGTATGTATGTATGTATGTATGTATGTATGTATGTATGTCTGTGAGCAAGATAACTTTTGAAAAAATTAATCTATTGGATAGGCCTTTGGTACACTCTTTTATTGTGGAAAACTGAAGGTCAAATTCGTTAGCCAGCCAATTTGGATAAAAATTCGAAAAATTAGAGCATTTTCAAAATTTTTGAACCATTTTTTTTCAAGAAAAACGTTGCTTTTCGAAAGCTCTACAAGACTCTCATAATAACTTTTTAAATTTTCTTGAAAAATCGAAAATTCGAATTTCGAACCGAATAACGCGAGATACGACAAAAAGTTAAGATATCAAAAGTGTTGCTTTTACGAATACCTATAAGCATTTTCTCAAATATTTTTAGGTAGGAAGTATAATTTGTTTCTTAAGTATGGAAAATGATATTGGAATATTCTAATTTAATTTTTTTAGCCAAACGACATGAGATAATAAAAAAAGTCGAAAGAGTAGAATTTGTGCTTTTAAAAATTCAAATAAAATTGCCGTTAAACATTCGTATGAGAAATTATGTAAGAAAATAATTGCTTTCAAGTTTTCAAAATTACAACTTTGGTAATTTTTGTACAGTATTTACGTGCGGAGTGAATGATTTATTTGAATTTTTATGAGACTTTTTTAGTCTAAGGTCCACTTTTGGTTGAATTTGTAGATGAAAAATTCTAAAACCATCTTAATTTATAACAAAATACTGTATACCCGTTAGCTTACGCCAATAGTGTAATAAAATTTGAATTAAAATAAAGAACAATGTTATTTGCAACAGCTATGCAGGTCAAATAATTTTTGTGGCCACGATAATTTTTGCTTGAGAAATTGAATTCTATAATTTTTGTCGTAAACGATGCAAGATATCACAAAAGAGTACGAGGTATTTTTAGTAGAACTTTTTAAAATAAGCAAACTTTTTTTGTAGCATTTCGTCGAACATGTCCTTTGTTCGTAAGAAAAATGGGAGTATTACATTTTTCTAAACAGAATTTACTTGGCCAGAAAAATAGTTTGGCCTGCATGAAACTTCATTAAAAAAATTTGGGCAAAAAGATGGGTTTTTTGAGAAAATCGGTTTGTAATAATTTCCGAAAAATTGCCACTATTTTCTCAATTTTTAATATTTTGCGAAGTTTCTGGCGCATTTCGAAAGAAGACATTTAACCTCACTTAGAGTGAGGGAAGAAAACTTAAATACCTCATAGGTCAAAAGTTATACAGGTTTAACGAAAAACTTGGTGTTTGTCTAAAAAACAGCCCTGAAATTCTAAATACTCAGAACTTTGCGAAACTGACTTTTTTTCTCAAAACAGTAATATACGTGTCGTCTTGTCTTCTTTAAAAAAAAAAACATATTTAAGAGGCGAATGATTCTGTGACTTGCAGTTCCACTGCCTGTCAGATCTGAAATGGATTCGGTGTTAAATAAGATCTCTTAACAGCTTTATTAAATAAAGAAAAGTTCCTTTTCATCACTATCATTGAATATTTTCATTTAAAATTTGGCCTTGAACGTAGTACATATAATAATGATCAAATTTCCATACTCAACTTGAACTGATTACTATTCTTATTATTATTTTGATTTAAAATAACTCACCATCGTCATCAGCACTCGAGTTTTATTCAAATGTTTCTTCAACTTCTGCTTCAATCGCTCGATATTTTCAACCCATAAATGTAATTTATCATTCGCACGAAGTTTTTTATAAAAGTTATCCCGATTCATATTTATTTCTAATGTGATGTGGATAGCATCTAATTTACTGATGCAAATATCAACAGGCCACAGCAGACATTTTATCTGTTTAACTTCGACTGAGCTTACCTGTACATAATGGGTCCAGACTTGTTTGCTCACCATGGGCGACCTATGGATTAGTCCGATATAAGCACAAAGTAAAGCACTGATTGGCTTTATTAACAGAAGTTTTATTAACTGAAAATTCAGAATAATTGAAAAAAATTTAGTATTTGGATGAGATTGCATTCAACCTCTCGTATAATTAAGGGGGAATATACATTTAGATGGGAAAAAATTAGTGTTTCGGGAAGGTTGCCACGGGAGTTGCAAATCAGCGTGCAGTGTAGCTTGCTGTAGACTTTGATCTGAAAAAATTAATGAATTCCCTCAGTTACAACGTGTATAGTTTCTGACTGAATATAATTAGAGCAAAGAAAATTCAAATTTAAAAAAATGGCACGCATTTAAAAAAAAATCAAAATTTTACGCAAATTCTCTGTAAAATTTAATTAAAGGAAGTCGTTTTTCTTCCTAGTTTTTCAAAAACAATTCGATTTAAATATCAGATAATAATCTTATGAACATTTCTGCAAAGTTTCAATAAAATCGGTTAAATAGTTCCTTAGTAATCCTGCACGCCAGTTTCGAAAAGGCAGTTTTGAGAAAAACTCGTTTAAAGTTTTGACACGTAAGAAAAAAACAGTATTCTGCACATATAGTTCTATCGTTCAAAAATTTAAAAAAAGTGATTTTTGGATCGTTCCAAATGTATATATCCCCTTAAAATCATTTGTTAATTAATTTCAATTTTCTCAACTGGGCTGCCCAGATGGGCCAAACTGGTGTCCGAGTATAAAATGGGCTAAGTTGGACCGATTTCCTCACGGGTTGTTAGTGTCTTTCATAACAATCTAGATTTTTCAAATCTTGTCGTAACTTTGTGCTAAGAACCGACAAACCTCGTCTTATTTTCTGAGTACAAAAATGATACTCCATTTATTAGAAACCTGTATTATGGTGCATGTCGAAATGTAAATCAAATTTATAATGAAAAGCAAAGAAAGTTTTGAAGTCACGCGAGTGTCTCCTAATTACGTGTAGATTCTTCTCTTTCCGGATCTGAGTGTAAGTACATTGATCCATGTATTATTTACACAAACTTCCATCTTCTACATCATTATCCGCTCCATTCAGATCCTGTGTCTCATCATGTGTGCAGAAATATTGTATCTAGCATAATTGTACTTTCACACTTTCGTTGTTTCGCCTAACCACGAGAGCCTCGTTCTTTTATACGGTATGTGGATTACTAGATCTCGGGAACACGGAAACGGTCAACGACAGATGTTTGCACAAGGGTCTATCGGTGCCAACATTATTAATGCGGGAATTCATTATCGACCCTGATAAATCGCGCACGATGGTTATGTGCAATTAACATTATGAATGTTATAAGAGAAGACTGCAGAAGCAATTGGTCGCTTCCTGCATGACAAGAATACAAATATCAGGTTTGAGACTGTCCGAACCGGATTTTGTAGATCAGAATTCTACCGATGGGGAGCCACTCAATCTGCTCATCCGCTTAAAATTTTTAATTCTATTTACATGCACTAAAAAAGAATTGATTCGAAGAAAATTTATTTGCTTCGAAGAAATGATCGTACTGAATAGTTTCAATCATGTATTTTCTCAATCCGAAGAAGTGGTTTTATCTAAACCAAAGATATGAAATTATTGGAGCAAATTGATAATCATTTCTGTCAGTGAAATATTAATTTAGCGGAACGATGTTGTGGTTTGTTGAAAGATATAAGAGATTTGTACTCAGAAACTAGCTCCTTAATATAATCAAACGTGATTTTGAATGAAGGAAATATTTCCTTCAAACAAATCAATGTCCATCGACTGAAGTGAAGGATATTTTTAATTGGAAGGTGTGATTCCTTCCTTCAAAGAAGCTTATCCTAAATTTTGATAAATATTTCCTTGTAGAAATTAATGGATTTTCAATGGAATCAAGTGTTCATTTTGTCCTAAGATGCAATATATTGTTCAGAATGAGCATCTAACAAAGTTGACAAAATATTAATTAATTCAAGGAACCCAATGCTGGACTCAAAGAAACGAGAGATTTATTTAAAAAACAATGTGATTTGTAGAAATGAGGGTAGCTCAAGATCAAACAAATATTTCATTGGACTAAAGAAATCCACCATTGTTTGAAAAATTTGAATAGTTGAAATACAAAAATGCAAATCTACCATTTGTTCAAATTTATTATTTAATTTAATAATAAATGCAATATCATTGTAATAATAATTTTTTTTGCAAGGCAAACAAAAATTTCCGAAATATTTCAAACACAGTGTCGGCGCTGAGAAAACATAGTAGTATCAGATGGCAATCAGTGAGCTAGTTCATCACATCTACTTTTCATTATAACCATGGTAATAATTTTCAACTAACTTATTTTCTTGTGAAATAATTTCTATTATGAGATAATATGCTCTGTCTACCTAGCAAACATTTGTCCTGAACTGCTGACAACTGAAAGAACTATTTATTTAGAATGATTACTTTCTCCTCCATGAACTAAAAAATGTTTCTTCCAATGGATTTCATGGAAATTTCATTCTAGAAAATTGTGTTTGCACTGGAATAAATATATTATCACACGAAAACCCAGAGTATCAAAATGTTGCA
Organism: Melikaiella ostensackeni; assembly: GCA_032362435.1. Taxonomy (NCBI): domain Eukaryota; kingdom Metazoa; phylum Arthropoda; class Insecta; order Hymenoptera; family Cynipidae; genus Melikaiella; species Melikaiella ostensackeni. The sequence goes on along the minus strand of JAUMHM010000016.1, from coordinate 25,387,802 downwards.
AACAGTTGACAACTACATTATATAACAATTGAAAACTACCCATTGTGCTACATTTGATGCAACGCTTTATTTACCGTCGCAATTTGATACTTGGGCATTTTATGTAACTGAAACAAATATGCCAAAATTTCGAATTTGGAAACGAAATACTCATTTTAACGAAACGCACATCTATTTATTCCAATAAAGCGTTTACATCTTTCAAAAAAGTATTTGTTCGCATTAATTAACTGCAGATTCTTTATTCAATATACAATTTCTATCAATGAAATGGATCCATATTTAATTTAAAAAAAATTTTTTTTAATTATATAATTACTTATTCGCAATAACCTTGTCAACTCTTAGCATCTGATAAATATATTTTTTTTAATTTCATGAAAAATTATTAATCTGGGTAAGATATTTCTTTCACTTAAAGAAATTAAATTACTTAGTTCACACATGGATAAATTATTCGATTTAGATAAGTATTCATCACATCAAAGAATCGATTTCATTGAAATGAGAAAATATTTCCCAGGGTGTTGAAAACAGATTCAAAGATAATAGGTTCTTGGCTTCTGAGAAATCATTTCTTTGATTTCATAATTTTCACATTTATTGCAAAGAAAAATTTTTTTCTATCAAAGAAATATCACCTCAGAAATTATTTCTTGGAATTGAAGCATTACTCTTTTGCCTCTGAATAAATTTTGCTCAACAAAAGTACAGAAATCTTTGATACGAAAAAAAAAATCAAAGAATGCCACTTCTTTGAATCAAGTAAATTTTTTTCTGTGTGCAAATAAAGCAAGGGCTTCATAATTTTGCAGAGTAAAAGATTTTTTTTATAG
>JAUMHM010000016.1:25362339-25384907 GCA_032362435.1 Melikaiella ostensackeni | reverse complement strand
GAAAGCATTCAAAATAGAATAATTTCCATAATTAGGACATGTCAAATGAAACAGTTGAAAAAATGTCCTTCAAAATTAATGAACTTCAAATTTTAAACTGTCAAAGTTGAAAAATTTCAACATTGCAGCATTTATAACTGAACATTTTATTAGGAGCAGAAGCATATAAATTTTTATTTACTAAAATTTAGGTATCGGGAAAAAATTTCTGTTTATACTTTTGCAAATTTCAATACTATTACTGAACAATTCTGCTAAATTATTGTTTTTTGTTTCTTAAAATTTTTGTTTAGGAATAGATTTGGAAAATTAAAAAAATTATTCTTAGAAATTGAATGAAGTCAAGATGTAGAGGTTCTTCTTGCTGAGAAAATAGGCTATTATTCATTAAAATCATATGACTTTTTAAAATTTGGCAAAAATAGATAAGAAAGAAAGTTTGGTCATAAACAGTATTTTTTAAATAAACAATTTTTTTAAGTTTGGGATGTTTCATAATGGAAAAGGATCTTTTCTCCTTCAAACCAAAACATTGGTAGTAATGTCACAATTTCTAAAAGTATAATTATAAATTTTTTCCCAAGAACTGTTTTTCCGTGTACGTATATTACCTTAAATATTATTTCTTAAACGCTGACAACTTTTTCCACGCATATTTTTTGACTCTGAAATATAGACTTTCCAAGTTAAAACTTTGAAAATCATAAATGTTACCCAGTGAAAATTAAAGAACGACTATTTTTTATTATTGAACGACTTTTAATACTGTGAAAAATAATAAATTTTTTAATTGAAGTGTTCAGAAATAAACAATCTCAAATCTTGCGTCATTTGGCTCAAAATTTGAATTTTCGATTTTTCGAAAGAAAATCAAAAAGTTGTTATGACAATCTTGTAAGGTTTTCAAAAAGCAACGTTTCTTTCGTCCTGACTTCTTTCATATCGTGCATTGTTTGGCTTAAAATGATCATTTTCGTTTCTTTTTAGAATTTTAAAAATGCTATAACTCTCATAATTTTCCTTTTATCGAAAAAATTATAGAAATGAATTGTTCGACTTCCTGAGTACTACAGAGAGCCGTACATATTATTTTGAAATCTTAAAAAAATGTTCTCAGAAATTTTGAAAATGCTCTAACTTCTTAAATTTTTATCCAAATTCGCTGGCTAACGAACTCGACCTCCAGTTTTCGATATTAAAAAAATGTACCAAAGGTCAATCCAATCGATTGATTCTTTCAAAAGTTATCGAGCTCACAGATAGACATACATACAGACATACATGCATTCAGACATACATTCATACAGACATACATGCATACATGATTACAACAGACACATTCGTAAAAGACTGTTTTTCGGGTTTAGAGAATCTCAAAACGTGGACATTTGATAAAAACGGGGAGGAGGGCAAATTTACACAAATCTAAACCTTCTCTGACGATAATGTCAAAAACGAGGGAATCTAATGTTTGAAATTTTCAAAAGAGGACAATTACCAACTTGTGAATGCTCAAAGTTTAATACTTCAATTGGAAAGGGGCCATTAAGTAGAAATTATAAATTTTAGAAAACTAAACTGTCGAAAGTGTGAAACTTTTAGAATGGATCAGTTGACATACTCAAGCTATTAAAAAATGTTGAATTTAAAACTTTAGACGTTCAAGATTAAATTTTCAATAACAGCATGCAAGCTGAACGATTCATCATTGAAATCGATACAAAATTACAAAACTGAACTTTTTCAATCCTTAAAAATCATAGAATTACGAATTAAAAACGTTTTAAATATAATAAAGTGAATTTTGAAATATTGTTAATTGTATTTGACATTGAGGTTTTTAATTTTAGAGGATGGAAATTTAAAAATATTTGTTACCTAAAACATATCAAATCTTCGGCATATAAGTATAAAATATTCTTAATTGGAAGCCCCCACAAGTTAACAATTTCTAATATGAACCATTCAAAATTACACCAATGTGTTGAAAATCATGAGAAATATTGAATGCATTGATAAAAAATGTCTGATTTATAATCGTTTTAGTATAAAAAGAAGATCCCAACGCCAATGTAAAATTCTCTTTCAATAACAAAATTATTGAAAATAGAAATGTACAATTTTATTATTTACTCTTTATTTTTGATTGTAACATGAATAGTGTGGTAAAACTAAACGAGAGTTTCAAGTTGACCGCTATTTTTCCCCCTACGAATTGAGTTGTAATGTGTGAACTGTAAACTTAAATTCACTAACATGTTTAACGCCATCCTTGAAAGCGAAGTATTCTAGCATGATGTAAATATTTAAGTAATAGCACCGATTTTTCGGTACAACTAGGCTTTCAGAATAGTATAATAGACTCTGTTTCGAAAGCTACTTAACAAATTTTTATTTATTTTGACCCAATTATTCATTTCCAAGATCCACCTTCTAATTAGATATCCTCCCATAATAAAATTTGAAATTAGGTAAAGAAAATTGGTTTCCGGCATGGTGATCTCAAAGCTTAAACTCAAGTGTTGTGATGATTCTGTCACGAGATAAAAAAAGAGAGAATAAAGGAGTTATGAGGAGCAGAGTGACGTTTTAGTACATTCTTGGTTCAACTGCCGTCAGATTGCAAGCAGAGTTATATCTGCTTTATAAAAACCACACGAATCGCAAGGTGAGGTAGGTCGATTGCGTAACGGTAAACGGTATAATCATGTACTGCAAGTGCGTCAGATTTTTGTAAGTAGAGCAACTCTACATTTTTGATTCACTGTTCAGAAGAGCTCGACGCTTGTTTGGTCGAAGTATGCGCTCGACTGGAGACTTCAATGCGTGGAATGGAGACTTCAATGCGTGGGCTGTAGTCAACTTGGAATCTCGTACTGCGTGCTTTCTTCTTTATTGGTCGCTGATCTATTTAGAAGTTGTTGTGACCTTGTGAAAACGATTTCTAAAATGCTTCTTGGATTTAACCGAAATATTTCTCTAAATTATTGTTCAAACAGTTTGAATGATTATTGTTAAACTGAGAAATGTGTTTTGGATAACAATAGTTAAAGTTTGATATTCGAAGCAAATATTATGTTGATACTTCGATATAATTAGTATCTCAAATTCTTAAATTGTAGGTTTCTCATTTTTTAATGATTGCAAAACGCATGAGGAGGATTTTTAAATGTTAAAATATGACTGAAGAAGTGATTTCATTTGTCTGAAAATGGAAGAGAGTGGCTATAGATGGCGCCACTTTTCGTAGAGACATTACTTATTGAACATAAGCTCTTTCTTCTCTAAACTTAAAAATTAATTGTTCATCTAGGCAGTTTTTCACATGGAAAAAGAATGAATCTGAGAACATTTGCACAATTTTTTTCAAAAGGTTAGAAAAATATTTCGATAACAAAACAAAATGTTATTTCTTTAAAAAGTACAGAAATTCCTCAAAATTCACACATTGTGTGAGGATATAAAAAATTTCTTATATAGTTATTTGTATTCATAGATATATTTTTTAGTTTAACTTAATTTATTCAAACATTGGTTCTTAATCAATTTCTCAGATAGGAAATGTTTTTTTCATGTAGAAAAATGGTTAAAAACTAAAAAATATTAACGATGGAGCAGGAATAGCTTATATGGTATACTGCCACCTTATATAATAACAATTGATTAGGAAGACCCCTTAAAAACCCTTTAAAAACAGAAATTGCATTTTCACTTTTTAAAAGTGAAAAATAGCAAAGAAATAAAATTTGACAGAATTTCAGGTCCCATATTTAAAGATTTGATTTTCAGAATAATCCCTTCGCTTGTGAATGAGCTTCATGTTAATTAATATCAATAATAATAATAATAAACAATCAACTTTGGTTGTCTATTGTTTTTTTTGTTAGTCCTGAAGGGCGTACGTGTTATTTATTTTAAAAAATGTGAAAATTCTTTGTCGTTTGACATTAGATTATGTTGAACAATTGAATAAGCTTCATTTAGACAGAAAGAGTTAATTTTTGAATCAAATGACCATTACAACTTGAATTTGAGTAATATACATTGTACAATAATCTGAAACTGAATTAATACTATGATTTTCAATTCATTTTAGTAATAAAAAAACTTCTACGAATACTTTTTGTGCTTCAAATATAAGTCTAGACCAATAAATTATTCAAGTTGTTATTATTATTGATAATTGTTGGACTAACTAAAACCACAGTCCTTCAATCAATTAATCGATGATTGGAAATGTACATAGAAAGAAAAATAAATAATTTATCTCTGAAATCGGAATCATCATCTTGGTTGGTTCTACTGTCTAATTTAGTATCACTTACGGGCATAGTTTATTGTAACAGATATTTTAATCGTAATAATAGATTGAGACTTATTATAATATTTCATTTAGAATTATTGATGGGCTAAACGTGCGGACAAATTTTTCTTTCTAATATATTAGCAACATTTTTAATTGAGTAGTGGGAAATTTTTCACACCTCCTCCCCCTTGAAAGTTCACCCCAAATTTTAGAATTTATATCATCTCTATATTTAATTATCATTCAAGAGCAAACATAACATCAAACCCCTTTTCCGAATGCCGTTACCAGCCCGTTTATAAAAATGGAAAATAAGAATAAATTATTTAATTTTTACTTTACTTTTTTCCTTACGTTTCTTAAAATGAGAGTTTAGAATAGATCCTTATTAATTTTTTAGAATGAGAATTCTCATTTTTTCATTGAATGTAACTTTCAATTATTACAATGATGTAGGATAGGTTATATATGAATGAATTTTAACAGCTCTAATAGCGACAGAATATAGTAAAACTGAGTAATTAAAACTGATGCAACAATTCCGTTCTTTTATTTTCCGAAATAACACAATTTGAGACAATGTACAATAGAATAAACAATTTTGAACTGGGTAGGATGTTAATAAATAACACAAAGTGTCCCAAAAGTACGACAAAAAACACCTGAAAAATGTATAATACAACTCAGGTCTATTTCTTTGGGACAAGACGTACACGCCGTTCGCCATTCTTTATTAAAAAAAAACAACGTTGGTCAATACAACCATCAACACGTGGAATGCGAGCACACAACAAATAATAAATAATTATCAATACGTCCTAAATAAAGTAAGGATTAACGAAGTAGCTAATGGTCTAAGGAGTATTTCGCGGGTACTGGCTTCCTTGTCGATTCACTGTAGATTGTACGACTATTTACGGAACAGCAGACATACAGACAGAGGTAGGTTTCGAGCAAGAAGTAGGGCGAGGGCTCATGACCCTCGCGATGAAGGAAGAAAAGTTGGAGAAAGGGACAGCAAAGTTTCTAGAGAGACGATACATGACGATTTAGAAATAAGCAAAGAAAAATAGGAAATATAAAATAGGAAAGATAGAAGAAGATCGAAATGTCGAAAAGTAGGAAAGTAGGAAAGGTCAAGAAGTAGGAAAAATCAAGAGCTAAGAAAGATCGAGAAGTAGAAAGTCCCGCTGAAGATCGTAGAAAGTTGAGAGAGAAGAAGGTCACGAGAGAAAGAGATCAAGACGTTCGAGAAGAGAAAGAATGAAAGGAGGAAGGAAGAAGGAAGAAGATTGTAGAAAACTTTCTATTTCAAGATTCAAGGTGTTTGTGTTGGTTTATGAGCACTATAGGCGATTTCATGGGCATCTTGGGGCAAACTTCTGGCCCATCCGTGTCCACTGCTGGAACCGCCACCACCACCTCCTGGATAGCCTCCGAAATCTCCACCACCACCTCCGCCGCTCGAGAATCCTCCATGACCACCATCGTCGTGGCTTACGTGACTGCTACCTCCATGATGTGGATGTGCAACCACTTCGTATGTCACATGCTTTTCCTTAGATGCAAGCAATTTTTTTAGTCCAATTATGGATGAGATCACTAAGGCGATTTTGCCTATTAAGAGAGCCTTTCCGGCAATCAGAGCAATTGCACCCAAGGCCAGGGGCAACAAAGCTGCTGCCTTAAGAGCCACTGCCATCATAATTGGTCCCAAGATTTTTTGGGCCTTTTCTGAAAAAAGAATCAGTAATCAATTTTTATTCGAAATACATTTACTTCTTAGCAAACGTTTTATATTATTACTAATGTTTGTGGATGTAATAAAATTTGTAAGACATTGTTTAAAAGACATCAAATTTTTCAGGTGGCTGACTATCTGGAGCTAATAATGCTCTTAAACTTGACCCTTTCAATTAAAAGTATCAGGAAATGCACTCTCATATATCGCAATGAATATTTATAATGTTATAAAGTTGAAAAATTAGGCTCCGCAGGTATATTAAGCATGTTGAACGCGCTACAGAAGGCTAGCCATGTGTAATACTCATTGCAAGTTGAGCAAACACGTTAATAAATAACTGACGCGCTATCCGATGCATGAAGTTCACTTGTCGCAGACTAAATGTTCAATGAAATGAAAAAGCATTATTTGAAAAATCTCAATCCAGAAGTTCATTTCGTGACTATGACATCGACATCACATTGGTATATTTGTCCAAATTTAATTAACAGTTCAAGAAAGTATATCCTGCAGGTAAAACCAAGTCACAATGAATATATCTAGTAAAAATGTGGATCTGATTTCGAAAGTGCAACAATAAAATTTCATCGACCAATTTCTGTATTGTTATTTTAAGCTAGAATCCAGAGACATTTGACTGACCATCTCCAAAACTCTATTATTTATCGGATATGTTATTTGTACCATAACTGATGAGTTGTCAGCTAGTTCGGCAGAGATTGCGATCTGAATTCAATGAAGTAGAAAGAAGGTGAGAAAACTACAAACTACGCTGGATATAATCGATTAATGGAATCTTTTGGGATTATTCTCGAGGCTATTAATCTGAAATATCTAAAGTGGAATAGGCGAAGGTCAAGAAGTACCTCATCGACCAGGAAGGAAAGTGTGTCAAAAATCCCGCATGGCGAGATTGTCCCTCTTCCTTTTTTTTACCTGTCTTTCTCCACTTCACATTACCTCTCTCGCATTATTATTCGATCTCTCTCAACTTATATCTCTCTCATTTTACATCTTTCTCCTTACACTCTTGGCGATCTTGTGTTTCTCGTACGAGAAGTTCAAGGGGAAGTGGAACCAGTTCTTCAGTGGGTCAACGTCTGCGAGTGAGATCGTCTTCATCGTCTCTGTCGCAGCTGCTTTATCGTGACCACGAATGTCAAGCATCAGCGCCACACATGTATACTCGTATATATGTGTGGCGTTTCTTGCATGACAAAGCAATATGTAGGTAGACAAATCAGTTTGCAGTCGAGTATGTATAATTTGATTGTTTGGGTTTTTGTAAAAGAATGTTACTGTGAATACAATGAGTCGTTAGTAGTCGGAATTCAATTAAGAGTATTAGTAAATTCAGTGAATGTAGTCCGAGTCCCGGGGCGATTCCGTGAAATCAACATAAAAGGGAGTGTAATAATGGACCAGTCCTCATTCCAATGGCATGATTCTGACCTTAAGTCTTTTTCGTAATTTTGTTTTGTTGAATATGTGAGAGAGTACTTATGTCTCTCACGAATGAAAATTTGCGAAGCCAAAACGATTTCTAGACATTCTGTTGGATTAAGTCCAGTGTGTACCGTTAGAGTCAATAGTAAGAGATTGCTATAAATTATTGTCGAAGAATTCTAGGTAGAGTCAAATTCGATGAGAATGTTAGGTTGCAGTTACGTTTTTTTTTTAAATTTATGTCTAAGGATAATTAGTACAAAATTGAAAATAAATCTTTCAATTATTTTCTGTTGGTTGATATATTAATTAGAGTTCAGTGGAGCAGTTATGAAAGTGTTAATTATGTTTCTGTAAACATTTTCAATTGTAGATTAAACATTAATAAAATGGATGAAAATAATTAATTGGTAATGATACATTTCAATTCAGTGGTATGAGATTTATACTTGTTTAGAAACTGTATCTGACAATGACGTCAAACCAGAATATCCGGATTGAAAATCACATTAGATAACTTTATACTTCAACTGTATCGAAAACTTGTTCCCTAAATTTTTACTACAAACTGATTCGTTGAATCATCAAGCGCGTATTTTATAATTTAATTTACTTTGTAAGTAACGTCGTGTTAATATACATCTATGAATATTTTATTTATTTTGATCTCCTTTATGAGTTACGAATAATAAATATTAGGTAACATGTGTTAATTCCAGAGTTAATTTATATGATTCTTAAAGTAAAGTTGAAAGTTACAAGACGATTTTATTTATTTTGTATACAAAACCATTAGCATACATCTGTATTAGAGGCATAAGAATACACTATAGTTTAGTAGAAATATTGTCACTTTAATTTTATTATTTCAAGGACTGACGTAAGCTTACAGAGTATTGGTTGAAATAAAATTCAAAAAGTATAGAATTTCATGTAAAGTATGTCTAAACAATAAATTAATGGCCCATTTTACATACATTACTGTTTTTTGATAACTTTATCAAATCGCGAGATTATTTTATTTTTGTAGAAAAATTTAAAAGAAAATTTGAATCCCTTGATAGATTATTCATTTCAGTCTCTTTTATGCACAACCTAATTTTAATGATTCATTAATTACAATATTTCAAAAACAAGATTGCAATTCCTTGCAAATCTTTAAGGCAGTATCCACTTGTACCAAAATTTCGGTTCAAATAGTCCCTTTCCGAGATCTCAATATTTGTACAAAAAAAAATCTGGCTATACGTACCGAAATTTCGGTACATGTAGCCACGACTAATATTGAAATATTTCTGACTATCTTAGAAAGTTTAATATTCAAGTAATCATAACTCACCTTCTTTCCCACTTTTTTGGTAAAAACTTGTCTTTTCACTTCATAAATACATATTCATAATTAGAAAAGTAAAAATAATGTTTTGAGTAAAAATTAAAAGGAAAGTTGTTTGACAAATATAATGCTAATTTTTATAGAAACTAATTAATGAATGAATATTGAGCAATAAGTATTCTATTGCAAAAGATTTTTTACAGTAAAACTATTCTTTTGAATTCAGAAGAATAATTTACAAGACAAGTGTCTAAGCACACCGAAAATATTTGGTCTACGCTTACTCAATTTCGGTGAACCTACACGCGGTCATTGACAAAGTCATTAATTAGTTTATAAATTATTTTGAAGAATTCTCTAGTTTTCAATGCGATCAGTTTTCCTTATTATAAGAGATTCATCACATATTTAATAAATAATTAATAAGCATTCAAGAGAGATTTTGGTCCCTTAATCACGAAAGTATATTATCTTTTTTGAATGCATGAATAAGTTTGCGATCTTAAGATTACGTGAAGGCATTTTTGATTTCAATATCTTTTCATAAAATCCAAAAATATGGTTTAAGTTTCAGTAAAGTTGTTAATTTAATAATATTATGAAATACTGTAAGCTCGTCTAGTACATTAAAATTCTTTACAGACGTTTCAAAAAATGGTCTAAGCTACTGATCCAGCTTTTTAGGGAAAAAAATCGAAAATCTTGCAAACTTGATTAGCGGATTTGGAAAATGGAAGAGGGATCTGTCCGTCTACCAGGGTTATTTTTCGGAAAAGCTGCATGAATAGACACTGCGTAAAAGTGTAACAAAAGCTTCATTTCCTAAGTTATCACCTATTTTCTACAATTGAATTTTGAAAAGGAATGTTCACTTTCAAAAATAATTTCTTATGATGAAAAAATCTTTCCCAGAATAAAGTTCAAAAATATTAATAGTATTTACTCACAGGGAACCAGAAAAAATTAAGAGAGACAAATTGATTTCATCTAATTCCTGCAATTTTTTAAGGTAGAAGAAGAAAATCAATGATCATTAAGTACGATGTGTAAGTACAATGGACAATTAACATCCACGAAAGAGAAGCAAATCGTTTCATAAAATTGGCTTTCCCGAGTCGGGACTCGAACCCACAAGAGCGTGGTAACCTTTAGTTAATGTGTTGGAATATCACCCTAGCACGTTACTATCTGAGCCACGCTGCCTCCCCAGTTAACTCTTCATAATAATATATAATCTATAATAATATACCTGCAGTACTCAAATTAAAACTTAAATTAAATAAATACTTACATTTGAACTAAGACAGTGTAACACAAAATAGTATAAAAAGTAAATTTCAAACGATAACAATCTTTAAAATAATATTCTACATAACTTTGGTTTTGAAATATGCAACTTAACTTTTATAGTTCAAAATTCATGAAATAAATATGTCTATTTTTTGCAATAAAAAAAGCATGTGTTCATTATGCTTTTCAAATGTGTAGTAAATCATCTGAATACTTACTCTTTTTGCCTCTGCCTTCATCAATGCTATCACTGATATCCTCAAAGCTTCTTCCAGCAGATTCGATGGCTCCAAGAATGTCGCTACCCTTAAGGTCAACTTTCACAGAATGTGTCCTCAAGAACCTCCCCAATCGGTCGAACAACAGGGTGTCCACATCGGAATTTTCAATGGACCTAAACAAAATCAAAAGTCAATAACAAATATTAAATAATAAACACATTCACCAAAAAATACGAACTGAATTAAAAATACTTGTATCTAAATAAGAAAAAACTGTAATTAATTAAAACTAACCTTGGAGCACCCTCTTCAGTACCTCCAGTCTTGACAACAGTGATGCCCTCACTTAGGGTAATGTCTTCCTTATCCGCAAGCATTTTATCGACGAACGCAAAAACTTTGTATTTGATACAACTCATAGAGTCCTTTTTCAAACAATCCGAGTAGATCGTCGCCATGAGGTCATTCTCCCCTGCATTTTTGTCACTGGTCGGAAGTGCCGAGGTCGACGCCACCGCCAGGATGAAGAGAATCGATAATCTGTCGAACATTTTGATTTGTTTTGATGTTACTAGTCTATTCTACGATCTGCAGTCGTAGAACGCGGACACGTGCTTCCGCGTTTTGCAGTCACGTGTTCACCGGAAACCGAGGAAAAAAGGTTCCCCTTGCTCTCACTCTCGAGACTTCCTCTCGTGTCGCTCGGATGCGTCGACGGACACCAAATGCGAACGGTTGACTTGTGTGTTGCATCTAAAAGACCATGCTTTGCTTTTATACCAAGAGAGCCGATACGAGGGGATTTCATGTGCTCGCAGGTCCCGAGGAGTTTGCAGGCATCCCCACTCGCACCTTCTTTCCCTTCCCGTGACCCCCAAACCCCTCTCTTTACCTGTGGCCACCAACGACTCCAAGATGGACCCCTTATTCCCTACACTTGGTTATTTTGGCAAGATAAAAAAGACTACCAACAACGAAGGACGCCGGGAGTTGGGGATGAAGAAGTGAAAGAAGGAGGTAAAAAAGATTGACCCAGGCCGACAAGAGCGAAGACCTACTTCGGGGTCCATTAACAAGCGCCAAAGAAAGGGGGCAAATTACAATTGCGATGATATGAGGAAAGAATCTTCATGATGACCAGTGCTGATTGGTGATCACCGGGGGAGGAAAGTCTTCAGAGTCATCATCTAACACCTTTCCATTCATCAGGACAATAATTCCAGTCATCCATTGTCATCCGAGAAATCATTCCCACAATTACCTACTTGTGGAGAATTACTTCTAGAGGAGCTCTTTGGATAGAATCATAAATTTCCTCTAGGCTCTACTTATTTGTCGACCTTCTAATTATTTATCAGACACTTCCGACAGCTGTTCCCAAAATGCAAAGTGAGTTTGCAATGGGGATTTATAATGTGGGAAACTGTTTGTTCGAGGATGCAAGGATGGATCTAGAATAGAATTTACGGAGTATGGACTACTCATAAACTATTGTCCTATTGGGATAGGATAATATTCCAAATTTTTTACTACGTTCTTTGTAATTTTTTACAACAATTTTCAGATAATAAAATTGTTTGTCATCCTGTCCCTTCAGTTAAGAGGATTGTATCGATAAGTCCCTGCATTTCCTCACTTTTATTTCCAATGTCTTTTGTGACATTTCAAGCAAAAAACTATAAGCATCAGATAATAGGTACTCTTCAGACCAAATATTCTTGAAACTAATACCATTTACCCAATTTACCATTGGGTCATGCTTGGCCCAAGCTTGGGACCCAATTATACTAATGGTGGCGCAAGATTGGCCGCCAGTCGTGGTCCTTCATTGGCTGAAGCTTGGGATGATAACGTCAATGCCAAGAGTTGGCAGCCATTCATGGTCCATGACTGGTAGCCAAGGCTAATCAATGATCTCGAAAACATGGGTGACTTGGCTTCCATTGATAGTGTAATGACTGGACCAAGCATGGACCAAGCTGAGCCAAGAATGGGAAAAAATTTCACTATACAAAAAATTATTATTTATACCGTTGACATTTTTTTTCTAATATTAGCCCATCATTGGTCCAATCATTGGTCTAATCATTGGTTCATCAATGGCAGCCAAGTTACCCATATTTTCGAAATCATTGGTTAGTCTTGGCTTCCAGTCATCAAACAGGACTAGCTGCCAATTCTTGGCATTACGTTAGCATCATAAGCTTCCGCCAATGTTGATCCAAGATTTGTGGCCAATCTTGGCCCACTTCAAGGACCTTTAGTTGCTAGTATTAGGTCATTCTGGAGCCAATAGCACTGACAATTTCCCACTGGGTACATTAAAAGCACGAGCAAGTCTGTAAATAAGAAAAATCAAGATTTTCCCTGTTCGTATATGGCCGTGGCTACGTGTATCGAAATTTCAGTACGAATAGCTAGATTTTTTCGGTACACGTAAACATCGCCTTCATATATTATAAGGAACTTAATAAAGCGATTCATTTTTAATCGAAATATGTAATTTCTAGTCTTTTTCTAATTACTTTAAATAAAAGTTGCATTGAGATAAATCAAGCTCAATTGTTAAATTGAAGTTAATTCGAAAAAAATCAAATTCAAAAGAAAATACCACAGAGAAATCCCTATTTTTGTTATCTTGCAATACGATGAAAACGCTGTCAACAGTTGACAACTACATTAAGAGTTATGAATGTTGTTATCATTGACAATATATAGTACAAGCATAGTTGTTAACTGTTTGCAGCGTTCTTATCAAATTTCAAGATTGAAAAAAGCTTCTGTGATTATATTGAATTTATATGGATTTTATTGAATTAACTTGAATTTCATTTGAATGCTATGAAATTAACTATAATTTAATTATGCAAAACTCCTCAGTTCAGATGAATTTTTTTTCGATTCAGTATGAAACTCTTGAATTCTGATGAATTATCTTGAATTTATTTATTTCTTTTGACTAGCCCTGAGTTATATTCTTATTTTACTTCAATTTATAAGTTGAGAGTCTCTTGAATTCTTTCGAATTTTCTTGAACTTATTTTAATTTGGTGGAAATTTCCACAACTTAGTAAACTTTACCTAAAATACTTTAAATCCCTTAAATTAAAATGAATTCTCTTGAATTACATATCATTAGTGACCCTAATATTCTTTGAAAGAACTTCAATTTACTGAACTCATTAATAAATGCTCACATCCGAATTCTAAGCAGTGAACCCCTCATGATATCATTATGTAGTCTTGTATTTTTTTTAGTCTTGAAAGTTGTCTTCTTTTTGATTAAGTAATTCTAAGTAATGTGAATTCTCTTAGGAATAAAAAATTTAAATAATCCTTCATTGATATTCGAAAGAAGAAAGAGATTTTTTTAAAGCAAAATAATGTCATATTTTCAAACTTTTAATTTAAAATTGTACATTTATGGCAAATGTAGCAAGATATGATACACTTATTGAGGCAGACAGTTTTAAAGTCAAGGTCAAGAGAGGTCGTATAATAAAAATTAGAAATGGTTTGATATTTTTAGCTTCTCCTAATTCAAGTATTAAAAGTAGATTTTTGAGTAATGTCCGTTAAGAACAATTCGAGAATTTTCCCCACCATTTTTTTGTTCATTTTGCTTTTGTATCCCATGATACATCATGATATTTTATGTAAAGGTTATACGTTCGAAGATGAATGTGATTTATAGCCTAAACTCATTTACATTGACGCAGAAGAAAACAAAAGTTAACATGTGTTGTAGATACATTATTAAACGGTTAAAAATTAAATGGATTTCGGCAAAAGTTTAACTGAGGTTAGGAGAATAATTCTGACGACATCTACTCCATCACGCTCGATTGAGAAAATTGGGGTAGAACGTATAATTGATAACGAAAAGCATAAATAAAACATTGTCCTTGCTCATTAATATCCTTTGAAATAGATTAGACTATTTCAAACAAGCTGGAACTTATTTTGCATTACTTAGCAAAAAGCAACTGTCAACTGTGAATCGCCATTTTGCTTCAGTTTAATGAACTCAAACGACAGTAGATAGCGCTAACGTCGTAGCTCTCGCTACATTTCGAATAAAAATAAGACATTATGAAGCGAAAGACTGCTGAGGCAAGTTTAAAAATGCGAAATTATTTTTGCTTCATATCAGGTTTAACCGGCAAGGTTAATTTTCATTCCAGCGAATCTTTCACCTGGAATAGATGTAAAATTAATGTCTTGTTTTTTTTTGTGGACAAATGTAATTTTTATTATTTGCTCAGTCTTTCATAAACTTTTAGAGGCAACATTTCAATAAATTGTTTGCAATAATACTGTGATGAAAAAACAACGGTAAATATCTGAATATCGCAAATAAATCACCAACCGCCTTCTTCCACACTTCATAATATTCTTTATCAGATCCATAAAAAGATCAAGGACAAAATACAAGACATGAAATCACGTCACACCAAGTCTTCAAGATCTAACCAATAATTTTCCATTTACTACAAGACATACGAGCATATGGAGAAACAAAAGTATAATGTAAGATACAGTTACGACAGGATGCCGGAAAAATACCGAATTATAGGTTAGGTTGTTGATTTCTAGGTTGGGACATAATCGACAGAAGCTAATTAATATCGTCAGCATCGGGGAGGTTCGGATTGGTGCAATTTTCATGAGCGATCGGCGCGACGGAACCAAACCGATCATTACAGTAGCATCATGGAGAGTCCTCCCGTACAGAATAGCGGTTCGACAGCGATTTCAGATCCTTTGCTTTAGGCTGACCGCAGTTTGGAAGGATAGCGTCGCGTCATTTTGCGAGTAGAGCTTAATTATATAAGGATTCTTGAATTTAATTGACCAATGGGTTGCCGTGGGCGCAGGTGTCGATTCCTTTCGAAATTCGTCAGGAGATGACGGACGCAAGAGGCTGCTGGAAACCGGGCCAGTCACCTATTTTCATCTGGGTCGACTCAAGAGCCGGTCGCTCTTTTCGTGATCCCGATCCCAGTGGGACGAAGGGATCGAGACCTCTGACCGGTGAAATCAACCAATGCCTAAGGCAGCTTTGTAACATAGTTTATTCACTAAACCCAACTTCATTTCAATCAACACTTCAAGTTCACCTACAATAATCACCTAATATACGTTCCTATCATTTGTGAATACTAAGTTATCTTAGTATATTACTGGATTTCCTAAAGAACGTTATGATTTTTCTGTCTATATATAAGAAGACTATGTGAGATGGTTTTATCTTTCTTGTGATACATATAATAATGCAAACATATGTCTATAACATAAAATATTGAAGAAAAAAGAATGCTTGAGATTTTACCTACCAGATCCGGATCAGCTAGAGACTTCATCGAGTGCTCAGAACAATCCCACAGTCCTTGTAGAATGTTGGATATAAGATTCGATTCTCCAAAATGACAATTTGCGACTTTGGATCAAAAAGTAAAAGTATTTAAAAATAGCAGCTAGGAAAAGCAAAGTCGATCGAGAATCAGGATCTTGTTCTGAGAGGTTTCTCCGGACGAGATAGAGTATCGAAAGTGCTTTTAGCCGTAAGATGCGACTCTAAAGTAGAGAGAACAAGACAGGAATAAGAGAGGCTGTGAGGATATCTTTAGATGAAAGCTCACTTGAATCTGCTGAAACGAATTAGTTGGTGCTCATTAATTGCGCTCATGACACCAATTAGTTGCAAGTATGCAGTAAAATCTAGTGACAGACATGAAAACTCAACGGGATGTTAACGGTCGGACGATTGTTTCGAAACCTGCTCGTAGCGTGGGTTCAAGAGACCAAGCCGTACGGACATGTATGATACGGATACAGCTTTTATAGTGTGCTCATAGAATAAGAATGTATTAGTGTGTAGATGTATTATACATATGTTTACAGTACAAAAATCTCTTATAATGTGTGACAAAGCATACATTTATCTAAGCTAAGTGTATAATACAAGCAGTGGTATCTACTCATAAAGTCAGGGAAAAAATGTATACCACTTATAGGCAGAAATTCTAGTAACCTAGTGACACGTGAGTCTGATTCATCGTCGATAGCTTATAACAGTGCATATGACGCTCGCTTTATATTCTGAAGAGAAGATGATGGGACTCGATTAATTAGACAGCGGAGTCCTACAAACATCTTCTTGCACAGTTTGATTATTATCTTTTCTCTTATTTTTATAGACCTTTTTGTGATGACACATTTCTATGCTCGAAAAAAAAAGATAAGAATTGAAAAGTTTCAAAATTATTTGAGTGGGTTGCTTGAGTAAATGAGTGAGCATCTAAATGGATGAATGGGTAAACAAATGGAAAAATTAGAATAACAGAAGGTATGAACAATTCTAATAATTATTAGTATTCTTCGTGCACGGTGAATGAGTAGTTCCCCAGAATACGCTTCGGCCGTCAGGCTGTTGACAAATGATTGTCTGACCATGATGGATTTTACTACTGCAGAATGTTTTCTAGTCAGTCCTCATTTCTTTTTTCGTTGCTGGTATGTGAAATACTAAAATACTTCGCATTCACAATAAGTCGACAAGAATGTTCAGAGTGCTTCATGCAATTAGGTGCGTTAAAAGCTAATGGAAACTTTAAGTTTCTGTACATTTGAAGCATTAGTGTAGAAATGGTAACCATTTTTTCAAAATTCTAAAAATTGTGAATTTTTATTGAAACTAATCAAATTTTTAAACTTGGCCTAAAAAGAAAGAAATTTAATGAAACCGAAAGTGTTTAGTATTCTATTTAAAAATAATCAACCTTAAACCATTTATAAAACGAAATGGTGAGTAAAAGAAATGTCTTAAAACAACTTTGACACAATTTTCAGAAGAATATCAATTAATCATCCTTATCTATTCGTCATAACCATAAAATTACCCAAATGACAAAAAGCTAAAGGTCTTTCACGCTCGATTAGTCACAGATAAATTTAAAATCAATTCAATTAAGCTCCCAGCAATACAATGATTTTCAGCTATGATCTTAAATTAGAAATCTAATGTAACCGAACTTTCATTGTACTTCTTTCATCTTGGGCTCCTTGACTATCTATTTATAGAATGAAAGATAAGATGAAAGATAGATATGCGCCGATCGCTGAAAAATACCTATGAGAATGAGTACAGAATCATGAACAAAGTGTATATGGGTGGTTCTCCAGCACAGGGCAGTTTTGACGAGAGTAACTTGAAAAAAAAATTTCAATTTTCTTTTTTTTAATGAGTGCAGTTCGTTGGCACAAAAAAAGTAGTCTCAGAAATATTCAAGCTTAAATATTATTTTGAGGAATTTATTTTCAAAAATTAAAGAAATTGTCATCATAATCTAATACTTCTGTACGCACTGACAGGTCAAGAGGGTCATTTTGGCTTCAAATGTCAAGAAAATCCTCCTCATTAGGAACATCCAGGGTATTTTTTCGAGAAGTTGGTAGTTTATTGTTTAAACAAGTTTTTTCATACAAATACATTATTTATGAGTAAAGATTCTGTAAAATATTTTTCAGAAGATTTGAACTGAGACAAAACTTTTTCCTGTTTTCACTTTTTTTATACAATTAACCCTTTTCAAGTTGTAGCATTATAAACAATTCAATTTGCACTAAAATTTACATATTTACAGGCAGATATTTCAGCATCTATTGGATCGAAAAGTTTCGAGAAGCATAATCATTCTTATTCTGTAAATTCATTTAGAACTACAAGCAGGAGATGCCTATGTGCTCCGCACCTGGTTAACATATCCTAAATATACACAGCAATCACTACTGCGCATGTCAGAGGTATCCGCGTTCATACATCACTGGCTTACGGTGCCCGGAGTTCACAAACCGTAAAAAAGCGCAAACTACAGCCCCAAAACTAAATGAATTAAATATTCCTTCTGAGAATATATTCACATATTCTTTCTTTGAACATCTAAGACATTGATTTTAACTTATTTTCTAAAAACTGACCGATTTAACAACAGCCGGAGTTCACACATAATAAAAATACGCAACAATTTATCTTTGTTTACATTGGTTTGAATAAAATTGTTGTTATATTTGCTTTGAAATCAAACGTATATGTAACATGTGGATCTAGTTATCCAAGATTTTAGATTTTACTGATTAAAAAATTCAACAGAATTGCCAGTAAGTCCTACAAATGTAAACTCCGGCAGCAAAAAAAAATCAGGGAACCTGTTTCAACGAGTTTTTAATCACGTATATGTATGTTAAATTGAAAACGTCGATTGTGGAATCATAGTTAACCACAGGTAATGATCGAAATATTGATTATATTAATCTTATTTATAATAAACTTTCCTTAAGTTGGTCACTTGTATGTGAGGAACAGAGAAAAGTATATTTTTGGGGCATTTAGACTATCTTAAAATATTTTTACAATAAGCTGTGTTATATTTCGCTTTTAAAACGAGTGAATGTAACAAAGAAGGATAAATTTACCAATTTTTAGAATGATTGAACATGTTTCCTCAAAATTATTTCGAGGGAAACGAAAGTGACCTCTTTGTGGAGAATTGCGCATATGCTCGTAGTATATGCCTACAATTGACCAATGTTAAAAAATATTTACAAAATTTGTGTGCATATAAATTAATGCCATTGCAAAAAACTCAACCGGTATTCGAAATGTACTTACTTCTTATTATATATATTTTACGGTTAACTTGGTTTTCAAGTGGCATAAGAGTGACAAGAAAGAGAAAGAAAAAAAAAGGAGATAATATGTAAAAAGAGAACCTGTTTCAATACTCACACTTTTTATTCTGCTCTTCTGATTTATTTGAGTTTATCGTGTTAATGAGGTCGTTATACACTACTCAATGAGAAATGACTGTCACTGAATGTGGAGAATCTTCTTCAATTAAAAGATATATTTAATTGCGTCAATGATTCATTCGTAAACTCAAATTGATTTCGAAAGGTGTTTAAAAGTTTTTCGAACGAGTGCACGGAAGCAAAACCACTACATTCGAGAACATTTTTATGGACCATCAAATTATTTTTTTAAATTCAGCAGTGGACAGTTCCACGTACTAAAATGAATATGTTACTATAGATCTTTTCAATTAAACCGGGAAATATATTCCGGCGGATAGAGACCATTTTTTAAGTAAATTGTGCGAATCGTATCACAAGCAATTTTTTTTAGTTATATGAACCCACAAAAAATGTTCTGAAGTTGTGAGGCATCCGTATATTATTGAAAATATAAAATTCATTTTTCAGTCAAACTATGCAAGATAAGAAAAAATGTTGCCATGCAAGATCGTTCATCTTGAAAATATCTCCAAATTTTTTCAAGGCCATTTTTTAATGAGACGAATGATTTTTGCTTTATTCGTAAAAAATGACATTAAAAAAAATGAGAATGTGCCCGCGCAGAGAGAAGATTTTTTGAACAGTATTAAAATAAAGAAATGTTCCAAAAAAGCTGCAGGAGTATTTTCAGCTCCTTTATTTCAAATTTATATTATGTTTCTTTACTTTTTCACGAAAATTTGATAAAGGTTTTTTTACATGAATTATGAAGCTTTTCTATAATTGTTATCTTAATTAATTTCCCAGTCCATTCCATTATTCCAGTCTGTTATCTAGATTGCCGCTAGCTCTTAAAACATTCCTTCGGGTGCCAAATATATATAAAAAATTCCTTTGTGACATGAAATGCATAATTGGTCGCCTTATTTCAAAGAAGAGTTTCAAGGGTCAGATGAAAGTAAAACAAAAAATTGGCAGGAGGGGATAATAGAGGGGGATGAGGAGGGGATAGAGCTAGATAACGAGGAGATGGAAGTACAAATAAAAAAATTAAAGAAAGGGAAAGTGAAAGGAAGCAATGGGCTAAGCAATAAAGCGTGGATTTATAGTAGCAGGGAAGCCAGAAAGAAATTGAGAGAAAGTAAGAGAGAGAAATTAAGTCAAAATTTTAGGAAAGAGAATGATTCCCGGAGAAGTGGAAAGAGGGCTTAATAACGCCGATATATAAAAAGAAAGAAGGAGGGAAAATTGAAAATTACAGAGGGATAATACTTTTGAATACAGCTTATAAGGTGCATGCAATGGTGCTAATAGAAGGACTAAAGAAGAAGAAAGAAGATAAGGGGATATTACCACATGGCCAAGCAGCATTCCGGGAAGGTAGAAGCACTGTAGACAACACATACATTTTTCACGTGTAGTAGACATGGAATTTAAGCAAAAATGAGAAAAAGTATGTGCCTTCTTTGTGGGTTTAAAGGTAGCATTCCCATCAGAAGATAAGAATAAGCTTTGGGAGTTAACAGCCCTCTGTACTTTGCGATATTTATTTCGGACATGTAAGAGAAATTCAAGAAGGGCATGGAAGGGAGATTGGTCGCAAGAGAAGAAGGTTCTGGCTACAGGCATATGCGGATGATATAGTATTGTTAGCAAGGGGGAAAGAGGTGTTGAAAAATATGATAAAGAGATTTGAGAAATACCTGAAAGAAAATAAACTGGTACTGAATGTCAAAAAGTCGAAAGTAGTGGTCCTCAGAAAAAAAGGTAGAAGGAAAGATTGCAAGGAATGGAAGTCGTTAGGTGTAAAGCTTGAAGAAGTAAGGGAATTTGTATATTCAGGATTTTTGTTTTAAAAGAATAGGAACACTAACGAACATGTAAAAGGAAGAGTAAAAAGAGCTGGGGTGGTAGTGAGAAAAGTATGGTGTATTGGAGAGAAATTATTCAAAGATGATGAGTAGAAATTTCTCAAGTGAGCCCACGATTTTTGATGTTGCAAGCAAAATTAAAACCAGGTAGCTAAAAATAATCTACTTGGCAGTCTCAAGTCACGCCATGAATATTAAAAAAAAAATCGATTTTTTCAAGAAGTATAATCTATGAACGCTTACGATTCAGAAACCGTTCCAAACTTTTTGTGATCGCTCTTTGGGTTCGTAATAAATAATATTGTTTAGCGCCGCGCGCCGTGCTCAGCTGCCGGATCGAATAAGAGCACATAAAACTATTTCGCTGGGAGTGGGGAGACCACTGGAGGCTTTCAAAAACATTTACGAATTTAAATTTTTGAAGGCTGTATCTAGATGTGAAATTTTAATGCGCATCTTTTTTTCTGCAACCAAAAAGTTGTAGCTTTTTTAGTTTTCTGATTAAAGTAAAAAAGTAACTTTTTTGGAAAAATCGATTTTAATTTGTTCTTCACTTCAACTTGTGCTCTGTTAGTTAGTTTTTGGAATTTTCAAATAAAATTTTTAGGAAATGTGCTTCGGAATATCCTTGGACTGATAGAGTAAGAGGTGTACAAAAATTTATTTAAGAAATTTTTTTATTAATTTTTTGCTGATGTTCGGCGCATATCGAACTTATCTAACTTCAAGCGCTTCGTTTATCGAGCGAATTATCAGCAACAAAAAACTTCCAGCGAGAAAGTTGTTTATTACAGTACAAAGAAGTTTTCTGGAAAATTTTAGCCTAATCGACTTAATATTTAAGGAATTATTAATGTCTTAAGTCGCTAGCGTCTTGACGTTTCGCGCGCGGACTGTAGCGAGAGTCTTAGCTATAATATTTTCAATACAGTTCACTAGTGCCAAAGACAAAAAATAATCAAGTAAAATCAGGTAATAATAAAGCATTATGAATAAAAAAATTGATAAAATTGCAAAATGTAAAGCAATTGATTAATTTCATATTATTTATAATAGAATGGTTTTATTTTTGAGACAAACTATACAAAAGGAAAACAAAGCATGAAATGAGTTAACTTCACTGATACGTATCACGATTTTATCAACAATTCAGTCTGTGAAAATGCATCGTCTAATTGTTTTTTTTTCTACTTGCGAAGATTGTCCTAAGACTAAGTCTACTGTCCAAAAATTAAACACTCTTCTCGCAGAAAACAAAGTGACGGAAGTAAAATTTAGTCAATGGGCAAGCACTGACAGGTACTGTATTAAACATTTATTGATACAAAGTGGGTCTTTTCATTTGCATTTCTCATACAAAACTTTGGTACAATTACATTTTATGGATTACAAATTAGGGCGGGCCGAAAAAAAACATTTTTGAATTTTGATTATGGCTAGCAAAAATCTTTTTCGACATATCAAAATGAGTCTTCATGATTTTTTTTAGATTTTTGAAACGATATCTTCAGTTAGCAGAAACTTTTTGTAGTTTGAAACTTTGAAAACAGTGATTTTTTCGATA
>JAUMHM010000016.1:25340701-25362239 GCA_032362435.1 Melikaiella ostensackeni | reverse complement strand
TTTTTTGAATTTTGGAAATGCTATAACTCTCACAATTTTCTTTTTAGCGAAAAACGTCATACGAATAAGTTGTTCGACTTTCTGAGTACTATGAATATCCGGACATGGAATTTATAAATGTGAGAAAAAAGTAGTCTAAAAAATTTCAAAAATGCTCCCACTTTTTGAATTTTTGTCCAAAACGGCTGGCTAACGAACTTGGCCCTCATTTCAGGACACTCAAAGAGTACACCGAAGGTTAATCCAATCGGTCAATTCTTTCGTAAGTTATCGTGCTCTCAAACTAAAAATCTACAGACCCACACACAGACAGACGGACAGACAGACACATTCGTAAAAATATGTTTTCCGGGTTCAGGGGGTCTCAAAACGTGGACATTTGACAAAAACGCGTGGGGGGGGGGTCAAATTTTACACAAATCTAATACATTCTCTGATGAGAATGTAAAAATATTTCAAGAAGATTGCATAAAAACGGAGAAATGAAAATAGCCTTCTGCTCTGATTAGAATGGAGCTATTCGAAGACAACGTAACACAAATGGTAGAAGATTCAAGCTTAAGTGGTTGGTTACAGATTCTACGGTTGCGGTATCTGTTAGGTTGGCGTTCACCGCAAACGAAAGTCCCTCTTCCTTTCAAAGTAATTTTATGTTTTGCTTCCACTTCGAGCTCCTCCGGTTCGTTCTCGTCCTTTGCTTCCCTCACATTACATTGTGCAAGAGTGTTTGCGTGTTTATGATACACGCACTGCCGAAAGAGAAGGTAACGAGGCGTGACCCTGTCTTCTTTTTTCCCCTACATTTGTTAATGCCTTCCTGGTTCATTCACTGATTCTGCCGTGAGAATTCTGTGGAAATCAGGCCTTCCTTGCTCGTATTCCTACATTTATTTAACTCTCTGTGGCTCAGAATACAAATTTTTTTTACGTATTCAGACTCTTGTAGCTGCAGTGAAAAATGATTGTTCATTCATCTAGAAATTATCGTGTTTCAGAGGTGGGAAACAATCATGAAGAATTCACAGCATCAAATCTGAATGGTAGATGGTACGCTTCAGCGATACGAAAAAAATGAAATTGCTTATTTCTAGAGCTCGTTATGTTAGCGGGCAACTCAATAGTTTTTAAATATTAATTTTGTGAGCATAAAATTTTTTTCAGTTTCCGCAACTTCATTAATTAGAGAGGAAACATATATTTTAGCCTAATTAAAAATGAACTTCTTTAAAAATATTTTTTTGTGATACTCAAATTGTGCAAGCCGGTCGTGGATCCAGAAATTCTGTAACAAGCCCTTGTTGAGGAACAATAGAGTGAATATTTTGGCAGTATTCGCTTCCTGAGTTGGGATTTGAACATACGATATAGCGACCGTTCAGATGCTGAAAAATGACTCAAGCACGTTACCATTTGAGTCGTGCTATGGATAATATATATTTCATACTTGAATATCAATAAAGAAATTCCAACACAAAGTTGAAACAGAAGATTAAATTATAAAATCGTAGTCACTAAAGTAACAAAGGTATAAAAAGGATATATTCTTATGTACTAAAAATATTAAATGTGTGAACTGAAATTTCTGTACGAATAGCCTGAATTTTTCGGTACAGATAGCCCTGGAAGAGGGACTATTAGTACTAAAATTTCGGTAGGAATAGCCGGATTTTTTTGGTACATATAAACACTGTCCTTATACGAGTATTAAACTCTTACAAACTAAGAACTGTCTCTCTCTGAGGTAATAGCAAAGTCCCCTGGAATATCGAAGGCACGAGTTTTCATGCTCCCAAGCCATGACGTGATCGCTGTGTCGAGGGCTGAATGACACTAAGGTTACCAAATCCTTAATCACCCCATCGTGCTCGTCTCAGTCGTGGCTTGCACGGCGGAGTCTTAATGGAGGTGTCTAAACGGAGACTTTGGGGTACCAGGTCGAATCCCTTAGTGTTTAGATCTTTCCTTTATTTCCCGGACTGCTTATGGGTCCACTGTGGATACAGAAACTAAAAAAATAATAATAATGAAAGCTCCATCTTGCGGTCTTTACCTAACCCACCACCAAAGGAGGTTGGCTTCGCAGGGGTCGTATCCCTAAAAGCGGTGTAGACCATTGCCGTCGATGACAATCATCAAGCTACATTGGTGGAAGATAGAATGACTGGGCTCTCTGTAAAGAAGAAAACCCGCTCTGGTGCCCAAAAAATCAGAGCCCGCGAAGCGCGACTTTCAATCAGCAACCAAGGCTTCTCACCAGGGGTTTCGGAAAAGCCAAAAATACTCGTATCTGGAACCACTTCTTCTGCTTGGCCTGTGGGCAAAAGGTGGAAGGACTCCAGGGACGAGTGTCTTTGAATCGAGTAGGGAGTTGAAACGGCCAAAGTCTCTGGGAACACAGGGTCTTACAATCGCAAAGGTGGCTAACAATGCCCTGGTAGGAATTGTTGTCGCACCTGGTTATCCCGAAGTCTGCTTAACTTCAAGAGAGTTGGACAAGCTGAGGGAGAAAATCTCAGAGCAGATTGACGCATTACCCCGCTAGGGGCGCGCCCCCAGATTTGACGACATCTTCCTCAGGTCGGGAGCCAGTATTGTGCAGACGGCAGAAATCTGGTCGAGGAATTGGCTGGTGGAGAGGACTGCAACGTTTGAACTCAAGGAGGGTCTGAACGTGGACATTTAGGGGAGTGAATATCTCCAAAGGCTTTCAAGAGCGACTGTAATGATTCTTCGTACCCTCGAGGACCTGACAATCTTTCTGAGGCCCCTGAGCTTCCTAAAACCCCACCCTATGAACAGATTCTTGGAGAGCATATTCTAATGGACAGGGAACCAGACCGAAAGGGACAGTTGGATTCTCGCTGTGGGACTCCCTGAAAGCACAATTAGGTCCCTCACAGCTCTAGATTACAGGCTCTACCTGGCAGCTTGTAGGTTCTTCTTTCGAATGACTAAACAGGGCTTCACAAGGGGTGCAGAAGCATCCAGAGATGCCCCGCATTATTCGATCAATGGCTGAGACGGGAATCTCAATGATGCAGATAAATTTGCACCATAGCAAAAGTGCCTCGGTGGTCCTAACCTAGCGTATGACAGTGGTGCAGACATGGTTACCCCGAATTCAAGAACCCTGGCTGCACAGGAAAAGAATAAGTGGCTCAGGAGGGTGTGGCTTCATATATGAGCACCCACGCGAAAATCACCAAGGTCAAACATATGGGTCGAGGGTATGAATGCAATTTTGATACCTAAGCTTCGCTACAGGGACCTCAACGTCATTAAGGTAAGACTCAAGGACTAAAGCGGAGAAAGACTAGAGATGTATATCGCCTCAGATTATTTCCCGGACGACGCTGTGGGAGTCTCACCTCCTAGAGAGGTCGAGGCTCTCATACAGCATTGCCAAGAAAATAAAATCCCTCTGCTGTTAAGCTGTGATGCAAACTCTCACCGAATAGTGTGGGGTAGCATAAACATCAACGACAGAGGAAGAAACTTACTTGAATACCTAGCGGGTACTGAGCTAGAGATCATCAACCGAGGTAATGCTCCCACATTCCAGAACAAAAACAGGATGAGGGTTTCGATCTGCCTCTATCCTCGGAAGAACTGAGAAGTAAGATAGTAGGCTGGAAAGTCTATGACGAGAAGTCTCTCTCGGACAACAAATACATCTTGTTTCAATTGACCCTAAGATAACCGGTGGTTTCGAAGATCAGAAACCCCAGGAATACACTCTGAAACTGATACAAGGAGGAACCGAAATGTGGGCCCGTAAATTTCTCCACAAACTACGGCAGCAAAACAGAATACCGCGCAGTTTCTGCGGAGGCCTCTGATCAAATCATATGAGAAAAATTGCCCTACAAGTAAAATCAAATCAAGAAAAGGGCGGAGTGGTGGAGCACCAACCTAAAGAAGCTTCGTAAAGAGACTAGAGTGATATACAATAGAGCAAACGGAAATAAACTTTCTTGCCGTCGAGGCGTTCTGCCTATTTAAATCACGGGGGCTGACGGTGTCTACCCAATGCTTCCACAAAAGGGCATGGACAACGTCTTCCTCCCACTGACAAAACTTTTCAGGGCTAGCACTGCCCTTAAACATCTGTCAACAGCATGGAAGAACGCCTTTCACATAGGCTGCTCTATACACACTGGGCTCAATGCTTCTGTTGTAAAATTAGAGTAGCAGCTTGAACAAGGGGAGAGTACTGTGGACACCTTTCTAGATATATAGGGTGCCTTCAGCAATACCCCTCCCCCCCCCAAAAAAAAGTCATCTGCCTGGAGGTTCCGAGGTGCGGCGTGCCTGGACAGCTAGTAAGCTGGATTGAAAGCATGCTACTCTGTAGCCGTCACGGAACCAGGTAGGGCGAAGGCCTAGCTAGGGGCGAAGCACCGTGAGGATGCCCACATGGGGGTGTTTTGTCACCTCTCCTGTAGTGCATTGTGGTCGGCGGTCTCTTTCGTAGGGTCAATGAGAAAGGGTATTATACCCAGGGATGCGCAGATGGCTTTGTAATTCTAATTGGGGGGACTCATCTGGAAACATTGATGGGTCTTACAAGGTCAGCGCTGCGCATTGTAGAGCTCTGGTGTGACAACTCAGAACTCTCGGTGAATCCGGAAAAGACCAACCTAGTAATTCTTACGAGAAAATACAAAGTACAGAAGGTCGACGCTCGTGAATTTCGTGGCAAGAGGCGGATGATCTCAGATTCGGTTGAATATCTGAGAGTAATCCTGGACAGTAAATTCAACTGGGTGAAGCATCTGGAGACCCAATGCAGAAAGTTCGTTACGACTTTTTGGATGTTCTCCTTCATGCTTCTATGTGCTTTTATACGCTCTGTAGAAAGCCCCCACATGTTGTGATAACAGTTCGGGCGGCTCGGGTGATGGGCTGCCTGGTAAGAGCAGATAGATGAGACTTGGGGGAATGAACACACTAGGCTGCCAAGTGACATCAGAACACCGTTATTGCTAGAAATCAGGCGAGACAAAATGACAAAACACTTCAACTTTGCTAGGAGTTTCCGCGTCGTCATCCCAAACAGGGATGTATGGAAAGAAAATGGTCATTCAGGCGCAGGTTCTGCCCGTCCTCCGCTGCTGGCAGGCAGATTACAATCTGCTCAGATAGTCAAGCGACATTACCTGCAGCTGGAAAACCGGACATAACATTATAGCTGGTTTGGGACTGCGTGAAGGCACTAAACCAACCACCAGGAAAGAATAACGTGACCCTAAAATGGATTCCTGGTCACACAGAGATCAGAAGCAACAAAAAAGCGGACCAACTGTCGAAGAGCAGTGCAGCAAATGAATACTAGGCCCGGAATCGGTACTGGGAGTAGCTTTTCGCTGCATCGGGATGACCATCAAAAACTGGATCCGGACGAAGAAGCAAGCGTACTGAGACAAACATAGGGTTGCCGACCGGCGAAAGCCATCCTGGGTTATACGTATAAGATGGACAGAATCCTGAGGTTGCCCAAGAAAGATCTTAGGAAAGTGGTTCAGATTCTCACAGGGAACAACAACAAAATACAACTACAACTATAAAATGGAACTAAGTCCCACGACAGAGTGCAGGAACTTTGGCAGGAATGACGCGACATCCCTGCACGTCCTATGTCAGCCCGGCTCTAGCCAGGCTCAGATAACGAATCCTTGGGGCTCAGTTCATGGAAACCGAGAAAATTACAACGCAAACTGTGGTTGACATCTTGGGCTTCATCAAGAAGTCTGGAATCGATCACTAGGAGCAAGCTGTTGAGGGTGTGGTACAATGAACTTTATAGCCTGAGCGCCAGGAAGCATCCCTATCGGCGCCACGTGCCAACCTATAATCCAAAATAACTAACTAATTAACTAACTAACTAAGAATTGTTCAATTTAAACTTTTCAGTGTGAAAGTAACCACATTTTCACTATTCCCAGAATTCTTCTTCTCTGGTCATATAATTTCACATTTTTTATTTTTCAATGCTTCCAAGTTATACTTGTTTATTTCTTCAGGTAATGAATAAAAGAGTGTTCGGATTGGGATTTTTTAATTTGAAACATCTCAATCTGCAATTTTTTAGTTATGAAGGCTTTGATAAGTGTTTTTCCTTGAAATTATACAACCAAGTAAAAATATTCCCCAACATAGACAATAAAAGTAATAATGCTATTAATTTTTTTTTCTCCAAATTGAACTAAAATTACACATAATTCTGTCACTATGCCTTCACTGCACTTTTATACATCACATTCTTCTACGCAATTTATTTTCAATACGATTAATACAAATTCCTGAGAATAATAGAATAAAATACAGAAAAGACCTCCAATTTGTTCGAATCTCCGGAATTTAGAGTACTATAATTTATCATCATTGAACTTAATGTAATAAGTTTGAAATTCTCCAGTTCAGAATATTTCAATTTCATGTGATAAAATTCAAAAAATTTCTATTTTCATCATTTATTTTTTATTTCACTGAATGCATCTATTTGAAAATTGTTTAATTTTCAGTGCTGCCCGCTCAACATTAAATTGATACTTCCAATACTTAAATTTTAAACTCTTCTTCTTCTTCTCCAATTTAAAATTCTTTAAATTCGATACTCTTCAGTCTTACATGCCCCTAGCTTACACATTTTGAAGTTTCAATTTAAAGGTAGTTTGTTATGTAAATTTTTATGAACTTATAAATATTTAAACTGCAAACTTCTCAAAAGAAATAAGCCAAATTAAACATTTTCCAATTCCTCCCAAATTTCCGTAAATTGTTTCAGTAGAAGTCACTTTGGCGTTTATTCCCTTTTCGAGTGGCAAACGTTGGCTCGAATGCCCTTTTGGAATTCCAAAGTTTGGCACTGACTGTATACTTTATTCCACTTATGACCTTCAGGAGCTCAAAACTTTAGCGCCTACGCCCTTTAGGAGTGCCAAACTTCAGCGCTCATTCTCTCTTGGAATTCTCAGCTTTGGCGCTTATCGTCGCTTGAAATTTCGATCTTTGGCGCTTATGCCCTTTTGGAATTCTAAATTCTGCAAGTGTTATACTTTGAAACTTATGCTTGTTTAGAGTTTCAAAATTCGGCATTATGCCCTTTTGGAATTCTAAATTCTCCAGGTGTTATACTTTGAAACTTATGCCTGTTTAGAGTTTCAAAATTCGGCATTATGCCCTTTTGGAATTCTAAATTTTGGCGCTTATTCCCTTTTGGTTTTATAAGTTTTAGCGTTTATGCCTTTTTAAAGTTCCAAATTTTGACATTATGCCCTCTTTAAATGCCAAACATTGTCGACGATTTAAACATTAGTGCTTATGCCTTTTTGGAGTTGCAAAGCTCAGCGCTTAATCCTTTTTGAAGAGCTAAGATTTGGCGCCTATGCTCTTTTGGAATTCCGAGAATTAGAGCTTGCCTTTTTAGAATTCAAAATTGTAGCACTTAGGTTCTATTGGAATTCCATAATTTGGCGTTTATGCCCTTTTGGAGTGCCAAACGTTGACGCTTATGCTCTTTTGAAGTTCCAAACTTTGTCGCTTATGCCTTTTCTGAAGTGCCAAACTTTGGTACAAACTTCAGCTTTTCAATGAAAAAGATATTTATTATACTTTGTAATAAATCCCACTAAAAATTTACAGAAATAATTTTTGAAAAATAAGCTTCTGCATACGCCGGAAGAGAAGAGAAATCAAAAGTTTGTGATTTAGAAGAGAACATATTCAAAAATTTCCAAAATTTCCTGAAACTTTGATTTCGTTGTTCCTCATATAAAAAATTCCCTGTGATTGTTACAAAAAACATTCTGAGCAGTGACTTTTTTTAATTTTAATTTGGATTTTTCTGGAATTTGGAAAATTTTTAAAATGTTTTAAGTTCGTGAAATTTTTGGCAGTTTCGAAAATTTGAGAATTTTACCGAAAATCAGGGTATTCAAAAATTTTCGAACACTTTCGTGATTTATAGAAATTTATGGTATATTATAGTAATTTATGGTATATTATAGTAATTTATGGTAAATTATGGTAATTTTTCGATAATTTAGGTTTAACTCATCGCTTCGGGATGGTCCAATCTGTCAAACAGTCTGTCTACGCGATAAAACGATCGCTTTATAATTTTCATTAATCACCTTTGACGTCACTTTTTACTCTCTAGGGACTGAAAAGTAGAACTTTAGACACGCTTCGGAGGCATTGAAAAGGACTGAAATCACGCCAACTTTAGATGCATTTTTCGAAGTTCCAACTACAAAAATGCCCCGGTGGCTTGTTTTTCAACGTAATTTGTTCATCATGGACCTAAAATCCTGGGAATTTATTCGGCTATATGAACCTGTACATAACTCCATACCGGTTATAAAAGCCCTTTTCATGCGGACGTCCACATATACTACTAAAAAATAACCAGACCAAAAAAATCGAAAATACAGAAGGCAGCGAAAAAAATGGCTGATCATTTTTTAGAGTGAAAACAGCTTAGAAGTTGATGCTTAATCACTGAGTCACTGTGGATAGTGGGTATTTCAGATTTTTTAAAGAGCCAGTAAATCAATTCATCTTAATCGTAAAAGAGAGAAACAAAACACCGACGACTTTAGGAATTTGACAAATTTATCGTCTTACACAGAATCGTTAAATTTGTATAAGCAACTATAGAAAATACTTCAAAATTTATATTTGCATCACTTATTTAAGTGTATAACCTTTATGTTGACATTCTACTTCATGGATTTCGTAGAGTGTGCCCTTGATTACGACTTTGAAAAACATTCCACCCACTGATAGTCACTCTTGCCTAGCTCGAAATCGCGAGAAAACGTTGGAAAACAGAAAGAAGTCGCACGGAGCCAAGTCTGGAGAATAGGATGGATGAGGAATCAATTCGAAGCCCAGTTCGTGTATTTTTGCCATTGCGATTGCGATGGTGTGAGCCGATGCGTTGTCGTGATGAAACAGCACTTTTTTGTGCGTCAATTGGAGCCGTTTTTTGTAGCTCGGATTTCAAGCGATCCAATAATGATGCATAGTTTGTTCCTATATAGTTTTATTCTTTTCCAAGTAATCAATGAGGATAACACCTTGGGAATTCCAAAATACTGTGGCCATCACCTTTGACTGCTTCTTTGTCTCGGGTCTATAGTGATGGGTCCAGGTTTCGTGGATCCATGGATCTAGGTTTTGTCCATAGTCACGAATTGACGCAAAATTTCCTGCAGATTTCGATAAAACTTCTCCAAACATTGCGCTGAAATGTCTTTCCGGTTCCGCTTTTGATCGGGAGTGAGCAATCGCGGCACCCATTTTGCACACACCTTCTTAAACTCCACTTTTTCATGCAGGATGTTATAGACTTGTTCCGTGAACTTCGTCTAATTGAGCTCTGATCGGCGCGGCTGTCCAAATTTTTAAATAAAAATGTTTTATCACTGCGCGGCAGTCTTCTTTCTCCATTTTTTCGAAAACCACTGACACGCTCAATCCAAACACATGCCAAACGCAAACTAAGCGTTCGTTCTGACTGAAGCTTGTCAGAGGCTAATTTGAAGAGAGCTATTTCTCGGTCATATACTACAAAGTTTATTTTGGCGCCATCTAGCGAGAAATCTACCTTACTCATTAAACGACCCTCGTACGTGCTAAGTGACAGTTTCTTATAAATTACAAATTAAATTAGACGCAAGTGCTTTCGGAGGTAATGTCCAGCTCGATTATTATCCACCTCTGGAATAGGATCTGACGTGAATCGATATAGGATTGAATTTTTTGAAGAGATGAAACACGGGTGGGCTCTTCCGCGAAAGCGAATCTCCATTCAGCCTGAGTTCAAGCGCCCAGGTACTTGACCCGATTTAAGCCTGATGGACAGCCAACTCGGCCTCTCGACCTCAGGATCGCGAAGCATGCATGCGGATGCACTCAAAGTGCACTTTCCCTCGAAGATCGTCTGAACATTTCCTCCTCAGCTATTCGCGCGTCCCGTTTTTGTAAACGCGCAACCAACAATCAGGTTTTATTTAATCGACTCATGAAATTTCGACCACGCGAAAACTCACTGTTAGTTCCTGGAAGCCTGGAAAGTCATACAGGGCAGATTTCTCCTTCCTGCCTTACCCTTCTCCATCCACCAAGATTTCGGTTAAGAAGCCTCGCGCATCCGGCGAGAAGGGAAAATTCAACATTATTTTAATATCTCTTTCAACCATATCCAGACCTTGACCGCATTGCAACCTACTTGATAGATACTTAAATATTTATTATCAGGTGAAAGTGTGAAAGTTTGACGCAAAGGATAATTTCACAAATTTTGTTTCTCACGATGATGAGCTTTGATAGTATTGATAAATTATTAAATAATCTTTTTTCATTACCATCTCGATGTCAAAAGGAAATCAGGATTGTGCTGTATTTCAAGTCCGAAAAGAATTGGAACTTCGAAAGTTCTCTTTAGGTCACGATATTTTTAAGTGGGCAACTTTCTACTTTTTGAAAGATGTGCTTCAAGATGATTGAGCTCACTCGAAGTTGCGAGAAATTTTTATTCTCGAGTTATTAAACCTTTTCTATTAACCTTGCTAACTTAGTTGCTATTTAACTCTCATTATCAAGGAAAATGAATACATTTTTTTATTATTAAACATCTTTATTTGAACTTAAATCAGGTTTGACAGAAAGGGAAATGAGGAAGCTATCTTCTTCAAAAAAATCTTGTAATTCTTCCTCTCCCAAGAAGTATTTACAACGATTTTTTAATCAGAAATTGAGTCGATGTAAAAAATACAACCAAGATACAATTGTAACAATGTATTGATCAGTTCGACAACTTCGATTCGGAGGTAAACTTTTGACATTAAAGACAACAATATCGACTAGCCTCTCTGTTTGATTCGTTGACTTCACAAGTCTACTTACAAAAGTCCATTTACTCAGTAAATATTTACGCAAGTAAATCGAACACGAACAGCGTGCAAATTTATACATGTGATCGAGTAAGTCTATTATTTACATTATACATTGCACCCAGTGCACCAAGTGCAACGCCACTTGTTAAATATATAAATTAAATAAATACATCCCCCTCCAGAAACTGGAGGGGCTGGCTACGAGAAGGTTCTTTCGTCTCATGACGAATCCTCGTGGCCTTAAATAAGTTAGAGAAAACCAGCCACATGGCATTTTATTTATATTTAACGGTGGTATCCAGAGAATCCTTGACCAGCTCCAGAATCCCAACCAGATGAGCTGGATTGCCAGCCTCCAGAAGAAGCTGCTGGTGCTCCCCATCCACTGTTGGCTCCAGCGTTGAATCCACTGTTGTATCCAGTGATTCCACCACTTCCGTGGCCTGACAAGTAGGATTTCAGTTTCAAAAATCCAGAAATTGCTATGGCAATGAGGGAGGCGAGGATTGCTTTTTTGGCGATCAGGGCGACTGCAAAATAGGCCAGGACAGCGATGATTCCGATCTTAACCTTTGCGGCGATCAACAAGGGAAGGATCTGTTTCAGCATTTTCTTCTTGCCTCGTCCTGGAAAATTAACATATTTATTACTATTGAATTAGAGTTAATGAAGAGGAAATAAGTTTGCATACAGAAATACATTCAGTCAATTTAATCAAGCTCAATTTCAGTAATAAAAAAGAACATTTATGAAAAAATTATGTGTTAGAGGTCTTACTTTTAAAAGAAAAATTAGATCCATGGAAAGAGAA
Source organism: Melikaiella ostensackeni (assembly GCA_032362435.1). Classification (NCBI taxonomy): domain Eukaryota; kingdom Metazoa; phylum Arthropoda; class Insecta; order Hymenoptera; family Cynipidae; genus Melikaiella; species Melikaiella ostensackeni. The sequence goes on along the minus strand of JAUMHM010000016.1, from coordinate 25,350,524 downwards.
ACCATTTTTTTTTTGTTCAATCAGTCACTATTTTACGAAGGGCTAAATAGGCAAACTTCTCAAGAAATAAGATTCCTTAATAAGATCCTTTAGAAGGCAACTATAAACATTTTTAAATTTCTTCCTCAATGTTTTTAGGTTTTGCAAGTTACAAGAAAGAAATTATTTCTATTTTTAGAATAAACTGTCCAAAATAATTCAAAACTGTTAAGACGTCTTATATTTTGAATAATTGTTTCTAATAATATTTTTATTAATAGAATGAAAGAATAGTTTTCCGTTTCCCCACGTCGAAATTCAATTAAATTGAGTGTCGGATTAGAACCAAACGAAATGATTTCACAAACTCTGTATAACGGGATACTTTATAAAATATGCGCATAAATTACACTGTTTTACTCAATAATGAGTGAATCGGGAAGTACTACATGTTTTTTAATTCGCTTGGGCTCATTTTAAAACTGAAAATCTACCGTTTTTATTAAGATTTATTGTGAATCCAGAATATCAATATTCAAATCCATTAACGTGGAAATTTGAAATATTAAAAGACACAAAACTATGTGAAGAGCTTTGGGTTCGGAAAAATATATATACAAATTCAAATTGAACCCTTTTTTCATGAAAATCATATAATTTTATTTTCAAAATGTATTCTAAAATATTAGGAATTTTTGTTTCTCGCGAAATACAAAAAAAATGTATTAGTGTTTAAAAAATTACTAATAAACAAATGATTAAAATTTGAAGAAAAGGCGTTCAGTGACATCTTTACTGGTTTTTTGAAAGATGTCTTTTTTAATTGACCCAAGTATCAAAATTGTTTTTAGAAGCTTTTTGTCTTGGCATTAGGGTCTTATGAGTATGTATCATTACGTGCAATAAATTGTATAAAATATGCGTTTCGACCGCGGATAGGGGCCTTCTTCATTGACCCTATCCGTGGCCGAAACGTTTGCCAAATTTTATATTTTATACAATTTACTGCATGAAATGATACATACTCATGAGAACCTGATGCTAATACAAAAATCTTTTGAAGACAATTTGAAGAAGAGTATTAAAATTCAAATTTCCACACAAATTAGGACAAGGCTAACAGTTTGCGAAAATAATTCAAAATCGGGTTATTTATCATTCACGAAAATTTCAAAATTATTGAAAAAAGTGATAAAGATCTCAGGTATTGGTAATTTTGTAATTTAGATTTTAAAACATAGGAATTGAAATTGAAAGGGCTCATCAGGAATGTCTATCAAAAATATTTGCCTGGAAATTCAATTAAATTTTCAAGAAATTGATGGAAAATGATCTATTATTGCATATATTATAAGCTTTCACAATTCTCAAAATTTTGCAGTGTTCAAGTCTTAAAAGAGCTAATTATAAGATAATGAGAAAATTAAAATAGCAGAAAATGTGTAAAAAAAATTCTACTTAGTACTCCCTCAAAAAAAGTAAAAGTAAAAGTTTCGAACAAATGATTGTTATTCGAAGAAGTTGAGCTGATTTGAATACAAAATTCAGATTTGATTTATATAAGTCATATAACTGAAAACATGTCAAGACTAGTTTAATAGATTATTTACAAGTGTCAATTATTTATTTGAGGAAATTTGAGTGACTCTAATGTGGTCATAGTTTTCAAAAGAGAGTATTTCGAAAAGAATATTCCTCAACTTAAAAGAAGCAATTGAAAGAAACAATTAAATTTTTTCTTAATTCTTACTAGAAAATCCTTTCAGTTTCTGAATTAAGAAATCTTATTTGATAAAATTGTCTTTTGAGTATCTGAAGAACCTACCTTCAACGACTGCATCGACAGCTTGACGTACTTCCTGGGGAACAGATTCAGAGATGGCGCGTGCAGATTCAGTAATCTTTTCAATTGCTGGGGCAAAGTTGATCTGCAAATTAAACAAATAGAAATACATTAAATCTTATTCTTTCAAGCAGCAAATATTTTTATTATTATTTTTTTAGGCGTTTCAACTTTTTTCTCGGGTGAATCCGGTGTTTCATCAACAGCCACTGACAAAATAATGATAAAAACACTCCTCACGAATGATAAAAATATTTTTTTTTATAATTTTTTTTCCACCCACAATCTACAATTTACTTTCTTAAAAATAATACTCTCTCTTTAGTTCATGAATGAAATAAATGTTAACTACAATTCTTGTACTTTAAAAATTGAATGATATTGGATAATTTTAAAGAATACACATATCAAAAGAGTATATTTTAAAAAGACGAAAACTGAATTTGGTTGTCAGGAAAGTGAAGAATCACTTTGTTACCTTGAGGCTGCGTCCGGCGAAGAAATCGGTGGTTTCTGTTCCAACAAAGTTTTCGAGAGCATTCTGTCTTTCTGCAACATTGTTGGCATTGTCGATTTCCTGGTCGAAGAGAACTTCCTTGCTGGACCTGGAGGATCTGTCTTCCTTGGCTTTGACGAGACTCACACCGCTGATGATCTCCAAACTGTCTTTGCCGAAGAACTCCTTGGCTTTTCTATAAATGCTCCTCTGCACGCAGGAAATGCTGTCCTGCGTTAGGCAATCGTCGATGCTCTGACCTGAGGCCAGCACCACAACGGTGGACAGACACAAGATAGCGAACAACTTCATTCTGGTTTCGGTCGGCGAGTACGAGTCACGCACAGGTGTGGGTCGTTATATATGCGTCGAGGCACGATTGAGGAAAAAAAGGAAGAGAAATACGGAGGACCCGCCTTTTTCCGAAACCCGACTCGAATGTAGTGAAATTTAGTGTGGTCCATCGAACAGGCTCTTTAGCTTATATTTGGCGGACCCCTTCCCACTGGTGTCGCGTCCCCACCGCGAGTTTTTTCGATATTCGCTGTGCGTGTGGAACTTCGGTGCGTGACGTCTTTGAGGCGTGATATCGGAACGAGAGTATTAGCCCAATGTGTGAGAACTTTGACAAAAAGTGGGAAGAAGACGCCTTAGTATGACCTGCGACCCACGAGCTAAACGCATTTTTAAGCAAATAGTGGAATCCTCAAACAAAAAGATGAATTTTCTACAAACAAAGTTAAGTTTCTACCCAAAAAGAAAATTTTTCAACAATATGTATTAATTTTTACCGAAGTGATTGAATTTTGAAGCCAAAAATACGAATTATCTACAAAATAATTGTAGCCAAAAAATATGATTTATTAACAAAGGAATTTATTTTCTACGAAATAGTCAAAATTTCAAATAAATATTTTAATTTTTAATCAAACAGTTGAAAGTTCTAAGAGAAAACAGTTCAATTTTTAAACAAATATATGAATTTTCAACGAAAAGAGTTAAGTTTTCAAAAAGTCAAATGCTTCAACAAATATTCACTTTTTAAGCCGGAAAGATGAATTGCCAACAAAATTATTGAACTTTAAAGGCAAAAGTACGAATTGTCAACAAAGCACTTAAATTTTCAACCAAAAATATGATTTTTCAACGAATGAGTTATTATGCTACCAAATAGTTACATCTTCAAAAATTTTTAAAAAAAGTTGAATTTTCAACTGAATAGATAATCTTCAACAAAAAAGTTAACTTTTGAAGCTAAAAAGTCGAGTGTTTTAAAAAATAGTTGTCTTTTAAACCGGAAGAGATGAATTTTCAATAAAATATATTAATTTTCAACAAAATTATTGAATTTTGATGCCAAGAATACGAATTATCAACAAAACAGATTAATTTTCAACTCGAACATATGATTTTTCAACAAGCAAGATTAATTTTCTGCACAAAAAGACCATTTTTAAAATATATGTTTTAATTTTCATCAAAGTTATTGAATTTTGAAGCAAAAAATACGAATTACCTACAAAACAGTTGAGTTTGTAACCCAAAATATGATTTTTCAACAAAAAAGTTAATTTTTTAATGAATAGTTACATTTTCAAATTAGTTGTTCAATTTTTAAGCAAATAGTTGTAATTCTTAAAAAGACAGTCGAATTTTTAACCAAATAGTAGAATGCTCAACCAAAAAGATGAATTTTCAATAAACAGAAATAATTTTCTACCCAAAAAGATAATTTATGAACAAAATATACATATTAATTTTCAACAAAACTGTTGAATTTTAAAGCCAAAAATATGAATTATCAACAAAACAGTTGAATCTTTAACCCCAACATATCATTTTACAACACAAAAGTTAATTTTCTACCAAATAGTTACATTTTCATATAGCAGGTCTAATTTTCAAACAAATAGTGGGAATTTCTACAAAACCAGTTGAATTTTCATCCAAATAGTGAAACCTCAACCAAAAAAAATGAATTTTCAACAAACTAGATTAATTTTCTAGTAGAAAGACAATTCTTCAACAATATGTATTAGTTTTCAACAAAGTTATTGAATTTTAAAGCCAAAAATACGAATCATCTACAAAACAATTGAATTTTTTACCCCAAATATGATCTTCTAACAAAAAAGCTAATTTTCTACCGAATAGTTATATTTTCAAGTGAATGGTTTAAGTTTTAACGAAATAGTTGAAGCTTATACAAAAACAGTTAAATTCTCAACCAAATGGTAGAATGCTCAACCAAAAAGATGAATTTTCAATAAAAAGAAATAAATTTCTACCCAAGAAGATAATTTTTCAAACAAAATATTTTTATTTTCAACAAATTTGTTCAATTTGAACGCCAAAAGTACGCATTATCTACAAAACAGTTGAATCCAAAAAATATGATTTATTAATGAAGAAGTTAATTTTCTACCAAAGAGTTACAATTTCAAAATTATTTTTAATTTTCAACCACATAGTTGAAAGTTCTGAGAAAAAAGTTAAATTTTCAACCAATTGGATGAATTTTCAATAAAAGAGTTAAGTTTTCAAGCTAAATCGTGGATTGTTTTCAAAAATATTTAACTTTTAAGCCGGAAAAGATGAATTTTCAACAAAATGTATTAATTTTGAACAAAATTGTTGAATTTTGAAGCCAAAAATACAAATTATCATCAGAAAAGTTGAATTCTCAACAGAAAAATATGATTTTTCAACAAAAAAGTTAATTTGCTAACAAATAGTTACATTTTCGAATAAATAGTTCAATTTTCGACCAAATAGTTGAAATTTCTACAAAAATAGTTGAATCTTCAACCAAATAGTAGAATGCTCAACCAAAGAGATGAATTTTAAATAAACAGGAATAATTATCTACCCAAAAAAGATAATTTTTCAACAAAATAGATTAATTTTCAACAAAATTGTCGAATTTTGAAGCCGAAAATATGCATTATCTACAGAAAATTTATTAACGAAGAAGTTAATTTTGTACCAAATAGTTACGATTTCAAATAAATATTTTAGTTTTAAACCAAACAGTTGGAAGTTCCAAGGAAAAAGCTAAATTTTCAACCAAACACATGAATTTTCAACAAAAGAGTTAAGTTTTCAAGCAAAAAAGTTGAATTTTTAAAAAGATATTCAAGTTTTAAGTCGGAACAGATGAATTTTCAACGAAATAGATTAATTTTCAAGAAAATTGTTGAATTTTGAAGCCAAAAATACGAATTATCAAGAAAACAGTTGAATTTTCAACCGAAAAATATGATTTTTCAAAAAAAAAGTTAAGTTCCTGACAAATAGTAACGTTTTCAAATAAATGGTTTAACTTTCAACCAAATAGTTAAAATTTGTACAAAAACAGTTGAATTTTCAGCCAAATAGTAGAATGCTCATCCAAAAAGATGAATTTTTAATAAACAGGAATAATTTTCTACCCAAGAAGATAATTTTTCAACAAATATATCAATTTTCAACAAAATTGTTGAATTTGAAAGCCAAAAACACGCATTATCTACAAAACAGTTGAATCCAAAAAATATGATTAATTGAGAAAGAAGTTAATTTTTTACCAAATAGTTGAAAGTCCGAAGAAAAAATTCAAATTTTCAACCAAATACATGAATTTTCATAAGAAGAGTTAAGTTTTCAAGCTAAAAAGGCAAATATTTTGAAAAATATTTAACTTTTAAGCCGAAAAAGATAAATTTTCAACAAAATATATTAATTTTTAGCAAAATTGTTGAATTTTGAAGCCAGAAATACGGATTGTCAACAAGATAGTTGAATTTTCAACCAAAAAATATGATTTTTCAACAGAAAAGTTGGTTTGCTATCGAATGGTTACATTTTCAAATAAATGGTTTAATTTTTAACCAAATGGTGGAATCCTCAATCAAAAAGATGAATTTTCAACGAGAGAGAATAATTTTCTACACAAACGGACAATTTTTTGACAAAATAAATGAAAAAAAAAAATAGTTGAATTTCCAACCAAATAGATAATTTTCAACAAAAGAGTTAACTTTTCATGCTCAAAAGTCGAATGTTTTAAAAAATGGTTGTCTTTTAAACCGCAAGAGATAAATTTTCAACAAAATATATTAATTTCTAACAAAACTGTTGGATTTCGAAACCAAAAATATGAATTATCAACAAAACAGTTCAATTTTAAAGGCAAACATATGATTTTTTAATACAAAAGTTAATTTTCTACTAAATAGTTACATTTTCAAATAGAAGGTCTAATTTTCAAACAAATAGTAGAAATTTCTACGAAAACAGTTAAATTTTCAACCAAATAGTGGAATCCTCAACCAAAAAGATAAATTTTCAACAAACAAGAATAATTTTCTACCCAAAAAGACCATTTTTCTACAAAAATATTAAATTTCAACAAAACCGTTGAATTTTTAAACCAAAAATATCAATTTTTAAAAGAAGGTAATTTTCCAACAAATAGTTATATTTTCAAGTAAATAGTTTGAAATTTAACCAAATAGTTGACGTTTCTACCAAAATGATTGAATTTTCAACAAAAGAGTTAAGTTTTTGAGCTAAAAAGGCGAATTGTTTTCAGAAAACAGTTGGCTTCCAAGCCGGAAGAGATAAATGTTCAACAAGATAGTTAACTTTCAATTAAGAAAAATGAATTTTTAGCCAAATAGTTGAATTTAACGAAAGGAGATGAATTTTTTAGCAAAAAGTAGGATCCTCAACCAAAAAGATGAATTTTCAACAAGCAAGAACAATTCTCCACCCAAGAAGACAATTTTTCCAGAAAATAAATTAATTTTCAGAAAATTGTTTAATTTGTAAGCCAAAAATGTGATTTATCTAGAAAACGGTTGAATTTTTAACCCAAAAATTTGATTTTTTAACAAAAAACTTAGTTTTCTACCAAATAATTAAATTTTTAACTAAATAGTTGAATTATATATCCAAATAGTTGAATTTTCATCTAAAAATATGAGTTTTCAACACAAAAGTTCGTTTTTTAACCCAAACATATGATTTTTCAACACAAAAGTTAAGTTTTTACAAAATAGTTACATTTTCAAATAGAAGGTCTAATTTCCAAACAAATAGTGGATATTTCTACAAAAACAGTTAAATTTCCAACCAAATAGTGAATCCTCAACCAAAAACATGAATTTTCAACAAACAAGAATAATTCTCTACCCAAAAAGACAATTTTTCAACAAAATATATTAATTTATAACCCAAAAATATGATTCTTTAACAAAAAAGTTAATTTTCCACCGAAAAATTATATTTGCAAATAAAAAGTTTGAAATTTAACCAAGTAGTTGAAGTTTCTACCAAAATGATTGAATTTTCAACCAAATAGATGTATTTTTAATAGAGAAGATGAATTTCCGAAAAAGATGAGTAATTTTCTACACAAAAAGACGAATTTTCAACAAAAGAGTTAAGCTTTCAAGCTTAGAGGACGAATGTTTTAGAAAACAGTTGACTTTTAAACAGGAAGAGATAAATTTTCAACTAGATAGTTAATTTTCATTCAAGAAAAATCTATTTTTAGCCAAACAATTAAACCAAAGAAAATGTTTTTTCAACCAAATAGTGGAATCCTCAACCAAAAAGATGAATTTTCAACAAACAAGAATAATTCTCCACCCAAGAAGACATTTTTTCAAGAAATTAAATTAATTTTCAGCAAAATTGTTGAATTTTGAAGCCAAAAATACGATTTATCCATAAAATGGTTAAATTTTCAACCCAAAAATATGATTTTTTAACAAAAAAGTCTATTTTCTACTACATAATTACATTTTTGAATATATTGTTAAATTTCTAACTAAATAGTTGAATTTTATGTCAAAATAGTTGATTTTTCAATAAAAAATATGAATTTTCAACACAGAAGTCGATTTTCAATGAAATAATTGATTTTTCAACTAAAATGACGAATATTTAACCCAAAAAATTAACTTTCTACAAAGTAGATCAAATTTAAACTATGTAGTTGATTTTTTAACCAAAGAAAGATGAATCCTCAACGAAACATGTATTTATTGATATTTCAACAAAACAAGCCTTGAATATGAAATAAAAAATACTGGAACTCAACCAACGAATACCAATTTTTAACCAAATACATGAATTTTCAACCAAATAGATAAATTCGCAACAAAAAATGTAATAGTTTTTATTTCAACCAAGCAACTAGAACAAAGTTTAAATTTCAAATTCCGAACAAAATACGTGAATTTTTAACTAGAAAGGATCAATTTTTAACTATAGAAGATCAATTTTTAATAAAAAATGGGATATTTATATTTTTAATTGAAAAAATTAATATTAAACAGAGAAAAGAAGTTTTAACTAAAAAAGAGAACTTTTCAAACAATAGTTAAATTTTCAACCAAAAAAATGAATTTTTAACAAAGTACTTTAACTTTCAATCAAGTAATTAAATTTTTGACCAAAAAAGATGACTTTTTAACAAAGTAGTTGCAATTTCAATGAAATAGTTAAATCTTCAATGAAAAAAATTAACTTCTTACCAAAAATAGTTGGATTTTCTTATAAGGTTCCATTAATTCAGTTCGCATTTAAGCGAAAAGCAATAAAAAAGGGAAAAAGGGGTAGTTTTTTGAAAACAGGAAAAAAACAAGAATTTTTTGAAAAAGGGAAAAAGAGGAAAGCAGGGAAAGAGTGTGAAGTCTGAAATAGGAAACTGAATTTCATACTTTTCAAGTCATTATCGAACTGTAGAGGTAAGGGGGTAATGCAGCGCGGCGGGAAATGCGGCGTGGTCACTTTTACAATAACCTGCGTATTACAAATAAGTGAGGTTAGATTCAGTATACACATTTTTTACTTTAATATCAAATTGTGAACAAATTAAGTCATTTGAGAAAATTATTCAATTTTTAAGGGGAAAAGTTTGTTCTGGTTATTTCTCATCTATTATGACAGTTGCAACAAAATCATTGAAGCTTATAATATAATGCTCCAAATGTGTTAAAACTTTGTGGATATTGATCTTCTGACTTTTTTGAAGAATATCAGGTGTTACAAATACGTAAAGTTTGTTAAAACCTGCAAATAAAAGTCTGATTTCAATATTACGCACAAGTGGGTAATGCGGAGCGGACGGCCATTTTGATGGTAAAATGTCGAGATATTGAATATTGTATGTTCATAGCTTTGGATGCTAATAGCTTCCAAAATATACCCTCCAATTAATTTTTTTAAACTGTGAATGAATATGGATATCTGATTCTACTGAAATTTCACGTTCGATTCTTAGAAAAATATTTTTAATTTGCAAACAGATAAAATTAATAGTGCCCGCCGCATTACCCAACAGGTAGAGTAATTCGACGCACATGGACTTTTTAGGAAGACCTTATAATTAAGTATTTTAATTGATATGCATTAAATTTTCCCTGCTAATCAAGCAAAGCTAAGATATTGACCTACGTGTTGCATGTTTTGTCATTACATTATAGATTATATTTTCCTTCCTACCGATTGACATA
>JAUMHM010000016.1:25329211-25340495 GCA_032362435.1 Melikaiella ostensackeni | reverse complement strand
GTAATTATCCGTTTGATGAATGATGGGTCGTATTCGACCTTGGAAAGCATGTCTTTTGCGACATCAACGCGATCCCTGTTTGAATTGAAATCGGCCGAACGAGAGCGCCACACGGTGACGAGTCCTAAAACTTTTTGATCAAGGTGGTAGCTCCGGAAATTGGTCCAAACTTCGGACACCTAATTTTATTTGCTTCTACATAACCAAATAGTATGAAGACAATAAAAACCTTGAATGTAAAGTCATAAATGACGTAAGGAGCTAATTTCGTTCTCTAAAACTAGGCATAAATCCAAGAAAAATTAGTGTCTGAGGTTTGGAGTAGTGTTTGAAGTTAGGTGATTTTACGGTACCCAACCCTGGGCATACTTTCATGTTTTGTTTATCATTAGATAGCAGAATTTTTTTTTAGAATTTTGAAACAAAATTTACTTTTATTATTTTCCGCTGAGTAAAATAAGACAGCTATAGACTTCTAAATTTAAGGATCATGTCTGAAGCTGGTACATCTACGGTAATACGGGAAAAACGATTTTTGCGACTCGCGAATCATGGCCCTTAAAATATTTATCGTATGGTATCCTAATGCCTGCAAAAAGTAAGATGAAAATTACATCTTCTTGATCCAAAATTTGTCTTTAATATATCTCGATTTTCAATTAAAAATTTTATTAAGTGATTAATATGCATATTTTTGACTCTTTCAAAATACATGCTCAATTAAGCCATTCACCTTTTTAGAATCTTTGTTGTGTTTTTTCTATAAAAACTGCATGACTTTCTGAAAAATATGACATAAGTTTCCTCCAACATAATGCAAATAATTTGAAGTGTACATTTATTTTAGTTATTCTCCGAGAGTCTGTTTTTTTATTTTTTTTCTAACCACTACTACCTTGATTTAAAAATTTTATAATGGCAAACCTTTTTCTTCTAATCCTGACTTTAAAAGAAGAGTTTGGCAATCCTTTGGCGATAAAAGAATTCTTTTCTGGATTTCTAATTCTAATGTTGCGAGTTATAAATTTTTGAAAAAAAAAAATAATACTGATTTAAAAACTCCTTACGTAGCTGAAATTTTGGATTTTAATCATTGGTAAGGGATACAACTATTTTTGACAATTTTCGAAAAATATGGTTGATATTTTTACAGTTAAGCAAGCCTCAAGAGAAAAGGAGTTCCATGAATTTCTGAAGAATTCGTTCAGTGTATTCTGTCATTTCCACACACTTCCAATTAACATGTAAACTGTCGAAAGAGGAGGAAAAAAAACTTGTGAAAAAGTATAAAAGTTAGGAAGTGAAAGTTTTCACTTTTCTGAAAACTTTTACTCTTTCACTCTTATTGCTTATTAGGAGTGGAATATTAGCCTAAATTTAAGCCTCATGCATTTAAAAGTTCACTAAAGATAAACATGCTTAGGACTGACTTTTTCTTTGTTTTTTATATGAATTCTGGATAAACCTCTCACCGTTATCCATATTTCAAAAAATTATTATTCTAGTACAGTTCTAGTACAGTACAGTTTCACTTGTTCGACTACACGAGTGTATAATATTATTATGCACATATCTGTTTTTTGGGAAAGTTATAAAACTTCTTTTCCGATTAGCTAGTGATGATAATATAATTTGTGTTGAAGCCATACATCACTTTTTTTGGTAAAGCTTTTTTAATTACCAGAATGCAGCTGAGACGTGATAATAAAATTTATTCATTATTTATAGGTGGATCGATTGTCATTACTAGGAAATCTTTAAGATGAATAAGTAAGCATGTAGAATTTTTATGTAAATACATTTTCTTTGCTAATTATCTCTTCTAACTACTTATGATACATTTCGATAATCAAAGAATTGGAATAATATACTTGGTAGCCGTATTTTGATTTCCGTAATAAAATATTTCAAATGAATAGATAAATGTAAAACTATACTGAAATACTGGAAATTAAAAAATGAAAGTTCAAAATTAATCTTGATTAGAAAATTGTTTTAACCTGAAGTATTCAGTTCTTAAAAATTTCAGGAAATTTCATAGCAGAGTTTTCATTAAAACTGCTCAAAAATTATTTTAAAAAAATCTATTCGGAAAATAAATTACTGGATACAGAAAGGTGTTGGAGTAAAGCTATATATCGATGGAAAAATGGAAAATTTTTATTTAAAAAAGGACTTAAAAATGCTAGAGATGTTTATTCGAAGAAATATTTCTTGGGACAAATGTGGCTCAGGCAGTGATGTGCTTGGAGTTTTTTCTAACGAGGTTGCCAAATAGAATCTCATGTGTCGCGTGTTCGAATCCCAATGTAAAAAGCGAAAAATTTTCGCAAATTCTTTTTATTGTTTCTCTTCCGTAAATATCTGTTCGCCTAATGAAGTAATCTACTATAGTAAAGTAATGAGAATAATAATTATTATCAATGATTAATCTAATAAAGTAATCTTTTTTAAAAATTCCATTTTCCGAAACCGTTTCTAAGCTTTTAATAAGTTTAAAGGAACTATTTTTTGATGTTGTACATTTACAAGACTCAAATTCGTTTATTCAGATGGTGTTCAGAAACATCAATTTATCAATGCAAATACATATGCATTTCTAAAAAATAAATATTTTGGAAGCTCCTCAATGCTAAGGAACTAATAATAGTTTTAAAATTTGCAAAAGTCTCGGAGCTACATAAGTTTTTGGAATTTTGAATATCCTTAAACCTTGAAGGAATGTATGAAAAATTAAATTTTGAAAGTCGTTACAACTAAGCCATTTACAATTCTAAGATTTAAGAAAATTCCTAAGTTTACTACTTTCCGAAACGACCAATCGAAGTTGTTTCTGTTTTCGAGTCAATCCCGAAAATGGGACCAAATGAATTTCTTTTTTTAACGGCAATCTGCAGGTCGTGTAACATTTTCTTAAAAAGTACTTATTCAAAAGGTGTACATGTACAACTATCACTTTCAAGCTAGGACTATAATTTCGACTGTTCTCACACCGAGTACGAGCTTCATCGCATACCAAAACATTATAATAGTGAAAGTTCGTGTTATCGTCTGAGACGTTTGAATGAAAGTTTATGGGTTCAAACCGAACTACAATGTCTGAGTGTAAATGGAGCAAGATGTGGCTAAAGCAAAGAACGTCCGAAAGTGATGAAAAAAACTCCTCCTGATCGAGTCAAATTAATGCCAGACTGCTTTCATAAAGATACACCTTCTTCTGCTACTATCATCCTATACCATTAAGTAAGAATTTGACGTGTGCAAAATAATTGGATCCGATTTTAAAGCCATTTTGACGTGAATTGAATGTCGGATTTTTCGACATTCGACGCGCGGCCGATCGATTCGAAAAAATCCGATCCCATTTAGCGCGCATCAAATGTAGGTTTTCCGACATTCGAGATTCGACAAGGGCAAGATCGGATCGTTTCTTTTCCGATTCGAATCTGAGGCCCGTCGAGTCGGAACTATCATGTTCGATCAAACATAATACACAAGTTTAGCAAGAATCGAAAGTATTTTGATACTTTAGAACATTGTGAGGTGATCCTTGAATATAAATATTATTAAAATATAATTTATTTTCTTCAAAACTTGTGTGAAAACCGCGTTGACTAGGGAAAAAACTGGGAGAAAAACTACTGCCCATTAAAAACACTCCTGACAGAGAGAGAAAAAATTCAAACATGCTGCCTCTGACTCCAATCCGCGATTTTCTACAATGTTTTGAAGGAAATATCGTATGCAGCACAGGATGAAGCAGAAAAAACGCCTGCTTTCATCCCTAAGTGCATAATATACTATTTTCAATTTTCATGGTTAAGCCTCGTTTTCCTTTAAAGTGCCCACTGAAATGATTTCAGGTTATACATGAAAATTTATCTTTATTCTATGCAGCCCCAAAAAGAAAGAAGCGAATGTGTAATTTTTTGGCATATATATTTTTTCTCTGAAAACTACTACATCATTCATAATGATTAATAATCTTTGTTCAAAGTATCTTAATTCTTTTTTAATTAATTCCAGATATGTCAAATATGGTAAGGAGGATTAGGAGAGACAAAGTGGAACATCACATTTTTATTGAAAAGTAAGTCGTGTCATTTATAGGCATCGTTTAGCAACTTGCTCACCGACATTTTTCACAGCCTCAATACCTTATTAGTCGCTTAAGAACTTAGACTTTCTTTTGGCTCTCTAAACGTTTAATTAAAGATTGTTTAGAACGAATAATTACAATTACTTATCACTTATCATTTGCTAAAAACCTCTTTTTATTCAAATTCCCCCCTCCTTCATGATGCTTTTTCTATAGAAAGTGTATTTAACTTTAAGATTGTTGTAACAAAAACTGGACAGCCCCCTCCTCGCTCTTTGTAATGTTACGTGATATATTAACGTCCATTGTACAATTTTCAACGTTTTAATTGGTAGATCTTCAATCGTCTACACGTGCATTCACCTCATTCATTTTTCAATGAAAGTGAAGGACACGTTCTATCTCCACTTATGAATGAACTTAGAACGCCATCCTTGATCCTGAAAACTTGCAGCAGACTTGCACGGCACTTTCACCACGATTAAAAAAAAGATAATAAAGATACAACATCTTCAAAAATTCGTTTGTAAATTACTTTAAAAAAGACAAAATGTTTTAAGATCTGAAAGAACATTTGAAATTATTTTTTCAAAATTATCAAACAATCTATCCAATAAACTTATTTACATATAACTTAATATTCACATTGATTTGTAGAGATAGTTAACAAACTGTAAACTGTCTACTGACACGTACTTGGTGATAAAGATAGAAGGTAATAAAGATACAACACCTGCAAAAATTCGTTTGTGAATTACTTTACAAAAGACAAAATGCTTTGAGATCTGAAAAAACCTTTAAATTTATTTTTTCAAAATTATCTACCAATCTATTCAATAAACTTATTTACATATAACTTAATATTCACACTGAGTAGTGGAGATAGTTAACAAACTGTAAACAGTCTACTGACGCGTACTCGGTGATTTATTACCAAAAACGCAAATAGAAAGAAAGTTGTCGAAATTATGTACAGTATTTATTTATGCTGCTCTCACATTCACATTCGTTCCATATCACCACAAGTGAAACTGAGTGCTAGTACAAGTACAAGGAGAAAACGAAACATACTGATTAATATCGTCAAGTTGCACAAATACACATGGAAATTATTTAAGAAAATATTGCTGTAAACACTGTTTTACTAGATCTAAGTAAAGTGTTCTTCTGTACCTTTTTATTAAAGCATTAAAGTGTAAAAGAACAGTGAAAACATGTTAAAAAATGAACAGATACTAACAAAAGGACAGTTATTTGTATTTTTATTATTGTCGAGATGTGTTACCTGCATAATATTTAAATGCACTGAGTATTACATGGTTACGGATATTGCAGAGAAAGTTCTACTGACATGAAACACGTTTAGTTTTCAATTGATAAATGCCATCAAACTTCTGTGTAGGTGTGCGTAGCCGCACCACCAAGCATTCATTCATGATGAATCGATAAGGAGATTTACGGTTTAATAGCCTGGTTCTAGCTTGTATTTCTTAATGGCTCGAGCTCGAGCCCGGCTAGAGAGCTAGTGGCAAAATTCCTGTTCCTGCTGCATTATTTTGACATGGTGTGGACCGAATTCATTCGAACTAACTCTAACCTCGAAACCATTTTCGAAGCGACGAACGAGTGTTGTTGAGCATCATGTTTGTGGTGTATTTAATTATAACTAATTTTCAATTAGTTTAAACTGCTTCTCAGTATTGGGAACATGCATGAAGAGTGAGTTGGGTTATTTTTATTTCAGATTTTCAACGCAAAATTTGATGCTTACAAGAAATAATAAGAACAAAGGCGGCAATTTACACTCGTCAATTAGTGTGTTTTCAACCTAACATTCTCAACTGAAAACTTGCTCAAAATTTCCTTATTTATTGATACGGAAACAAGAATAAAAAGATGTATGATACACATTTATACCGGTTTCATTTATTCGATCTTATGCACCTCGCTCTTCAACAAAATTAAATATGCTTTCAGGTTTGAGGAGTTTAATATAAGAAAAACCTGTCCAAGAACAAAATAACTATAGGAATCAATAAAAAACTATGGTCAACCCATGGCCAGACTTGGCAATCTAGTCTGGCAATCAACACATGCCCTGGCCAGATAAAGCGCTTCATTCTAGTTTGACCCAGGCCAGAGTCCAGTTGCCAGTTTTTATTCCAAGCTTGGAATAAAAATTTGTACAAACTTGTACCAACGTAATTTGTAGCTAAGTATTTTTTTGAAAAGTTTGAAAATAGTGCATGCAAGATAGGTTACCTGCTAATTTGAAGTTTGTGTGGAGTCTTTGCGGGATTACGAAATAGGAACAACTATAGCTTCTTTCCAGATGAAAAGAAAACTTTCATCCTTCCAGATATGATTGAACATTAATGACAAGATATTTTTCCCGAGAAGAAGAAAAGCTTTGAAGGAAAGTATGATATTCCGTTTGGTTGTACGCTTTTATTATTTTACTTCTGAATTGAAACTTTAGGTTCTTTCAATTTCCGCATGGGAGAACATTATTGACTTGAGGGAAGACGGTGTTTTTGGAAGATCTTATTTTACTTGTGGATTTGGATTCTACGGCTTCCATGGGCCTCCTAAAGGAAGAGTGAAAGTTCTCGTTGTTGAAGTTTTTCGCTAATGCTTCTTCATTTCTTTGGAGTCTGTTGTTTTAGTCCTATCCACATTTTTAATCCAACTAATACAGTACTCTCAGATGTGTTATGATAGATTGTCGTTGAAACTAGGTTATTAATGGTTGATAAGTATTCGATCCTTATGTATCAGCCATTCTGTATGTGAGTACGGCACGGCAGGCTGTAGCTCTTACCTTTTTCAATTTAATTGTATTTACTAACTTATTTTGTTTGTGTAACCTGTTGCTTGGTTTTTTTGCTTCTCTTACCTCTTGACAGGCTTCGTTCCACCTAGGGCCGTGAATTTTTGTTGATTTAATTTTAGTCCTTTCTACTGCAATTTCGGCTGCTTTATTAATTGAAACGGTGAATTCGAAGACAATATCATCAATTGTAAGAGCAGTTCGTAAAAACTTGTTTTGAAAATGATAAGTTTCAAGACCAAGGATGTTTTTGAAAAGTGGCCAGTTGGGTTTGTTCAAGTTTCATTTAGGCAAACTGGTTACAAATGAGGTTCTGAGCTAAGGAGCATCATGGATACACTGCTTCTTGTATAGATGAAATCAATTCGATTTTTATTTAGAATATTGTAACTCCGTAATGTTCTTGAAGCTAGTTTTTCGCACAGAAGCGATCGCAGAATTATGCTCTTATGTAATAAATTTTAGTTCTAGTATATGGGTCCAAACCCCATTGAAATTCCATTGAAAAATATTCATTACCCTGGACTAATCACAATTTTCTTCTGAGTAGTTAGTCGATAGTCCTGAACTTGAGATCCAGGTTGTAGCTTTGAAAGTTTCTTGATTAGTCTGGTAAAGGTTATTTTGATTTTTCGCTCTGATAAGAAGGGGTATGATCTCTTCCGGGTCAAGATTAGTTCTAGACAATCTTCCTTACAGACCATAACTACAGGAGCCATATTTTAGGCTCCTTGACACTTTTCTAGAAGCACCTTAAGTTGATCAGTGGGTTAGGAGGTAAGAAGTCGCAGTTGGAATGTCGTCTGACTTGCTGGTTGAAGACAGGAAACATTTGAATGGGTTTCGGCTCTGATTTAGATTAGGAAATTCCAAGGCAGATACTTGCATTATTGGGTTATATTGAATTTCGGTAGAAGTTTCCGAGGCGAGGAAGATTCGATAAGCGGAAACTTTGTGCTGAATGAGCATTGATTCCAATAAACCCTTCACTTCTTCGAATAGGATATACATTTGTCGAGGGAAACTGTTTACGTGGGAAAAATAAACTCCAGCAATGGCTGTTTTGAGCATATAATTTTACAGGATAAGTTGGTTCCTTTGAAGTTTTTATCCAATTATCTCATGAGGAATCACTGGTGAAACATTTGAGAGAAGGACTCACTTTAGTGGGCTAATTAGGGGTCGCATTACCAAACGCTGATTCTCAACTAAGATGTCCTTATGCTTTTCAGTGAAGTCCTTTACAATTTCTTTGCTGGGGAGGAAGAGACGAATCCTACCATTAGAAATCTTGAAAGCAAACCTTATGTTTTTTTTGACATGACAAACCTTTTGACATGGGAGACGATGACCTCTACGGCAATTCTTTTAATTCGAGAACACCTTGTTCCTTTTTAGGGAAACTGGAGGAGGAAGTGAAAGTCATGTTGGAATCGGAACTGGTCTGATAATCTAATCAAATTTAGGAAGCAACGTTGCATTCCAGTGGGGGAGTGCTGCCGTGATTTGGAAGAACACCGTTAACTGCAATTTGGATAAGTCTCTTGATCCACCTAATGTTAACTGCGTCCAGGTGACTTTTCCGATTTGCAGCTAGCATACACTTTAGTTTTATGTTGTGTTTAAAAGAACAAAATTCTGGGACCACTCGAAATATGATTACTCGTCACAAACACAACCAATTTTTTTTTTAAAGAAAAAATGATCTAATTCACAGAATCGTATATTATACATCTAAGGATGAAAAGACAAGTTCTGCAAACATCGTGCGATATAAAATGGGCCTGCTTCATCCCGTGGTGCATACGATATTTTCTTCAACGTATGGTGGAAAATCGCGGATTCGAGTCATTTGAAGCGGATCGGATATTGCTGTTTATTGACTGGAGAAAAGAACAAAAAAAAAGTCGTGACAGGGGAAAAAGCTCGTGACAGATGAATAACAACTCGTACGTGCTGCCTCCGACGGAGAATCTTGTAACCTTGACGGCGGCACATCGTAATGAGTCGACGCGTGTCATGCGAAGCGGGTCAGACATTGCTGTTTGTTGACCGGAAAAAAGAACTGAGAGAAAAAGTCTTGACAGGGGAAAAAGCCCGATACAGATGGAAAACAACATGGACCAATCTTTGCTTAATGTCTCTCTTTTAAAATCTCTTAAATATCGAAATAAAATCTATTTTCTTATGAAAATTTTTTGTGTACTGAAAAAGAACACCCAAAAAGTTCACAATTCAAAGATAGACTTTGAGACTACCTGTTTTTTCGGCTCATTAGAGACAGATGTACAATAAATGTACGCAACAGGAAGAAAGAAGAGGGAGAAAAAAGAAATAGTCAACCAAAACCATCCTCACACTCTTTCTTTTCTCCGTCTTTTTTATACATTACTTGAAAATTGAAAATTTGAAATAGGCGAATAATTCTGAATAAATCCCAAAGTTAAATCCTTTGATTTTTCGATTGGAAATTAATTTCCACAATTTGCAAATTATGACACAAAACTAAAGTCATTACATCCAATTAATGATTTTATCTCAAATTCTTTTGTATCTAGCAAGATCTCTTTTTAAATTAATAGCTTTGTTACTTTTCTTCTTTATATTTGTGACCGTCCGCGAAGAAAGGGACCTAACGCCCGGGAACTACATTTCATAGGAGGAGCGATTCAAGAGGCGGTCCAACACAGAAACTCCATAAGAGGGCCTCACTTTGCAGTTTGATAACAATTTGAATGTGGCAGATATGAGAATAATTTTTTTATTATAATAGAGCAAATAAGAAACTATCGATTGGCGCAAAAAACTAAAAATCAATTTTTTGTGCATCAGGTCCCTTTCTTCGCAGACGGTCACATTTGTCAATGTTGAATAAAACACAAAAACACAAACACTTTTTTTTTAAGTTATTTTTTTTTTACTCTTTTTTATATGCTAGGAATAAGTTCACAAAAAACCTATGCTCTATAGTAGTAAAATTTTATCCGGAATACAGAGACCGAAGTAAACTATCTGATGTCGCGACATATACTAAACTCTAAACCCAGAGAAATTCTCATATTTTAACGAAAAGCATTTCAGATACACTTGTACAAGATTTACGATGTATGACTTAGAACTCTTCTTTGGGCGAAACTGTCGTTTCTTTCGGCAGCATCGTCCAAACCCCAACCTCTTCTAAAAGACACGTGTTAGAAAATTTTCAAAAGACTTCATGGAATTTATTCAGATTATTTTAGCCTTTGAAATCAAGATTTAGAGAATACATACTTCGGACAAATTTATCTAGTTATTATAACTACCAATATGACATTATGAATATATTAACAAAATGTTCAATAAAGTCAAGAATAGAGTAGACATAAGAAAATCTAAAATAGACACAGAAAAACACATAAGCATCTGAAAAATTATGAAATTATGAAAATTATAAAAATTAGAAACATAAATGTGCACATCAATCTTGTAATAATTTTTTCAGTTCTTTCAATTGTACAACTTTTTGAAACGTTAACCTGGTACTTATCAAAAAATGAGGTTGCCATGAGGTTTTACGAACAATTTTCAATTTTATAACAAATTAAAATGTTAACCTAGTACTCATCAAAAAATAAGGTTGCCATAGGTTTTACATACATTCATTAAATGAAATTATACTCTCGTTACCTACAAAAAATGGCAGATGCCATACTAACTGGCATGTGCACATTATGTACCATTTAGTACTTTATTTACATTGTCTCTAATCTTATGATTTTTTACAGATTATTTCAATTTCAAATATTTTTAATATACT
The DNA here is from genome assembly GCA_032362435.1 of Melikaiella ostensackeni. NCBI lineage: Eukaryota > Metazoa > Arthropoda > Insecta > Hymenoptera > Cynipidae > Melikaiella > Melikaiella ostensackeni. Next base: position 25,329,770 of record JAUMHM010000016.1, on the reverse strand, counting down.
TTCAGTTTTTGCAGTTTTTTAAAAATTTTTACAACTCTTAAAAATGTTTACCTGGTACTTATCTTAAAATAAGGTTGCTAAAAGGTTTTACGTACATTTTTCATTTTTATTACAAACTAGAATGTTAACCTGGAACTTTTCAAAGAATAAGGTTACCAATAGGTTTTTACATACATTCAGGGTAAAGAAACGATACCCTCGTTGCCTACAAAAAAAAGGTATTCTGAGGAAGATGCCATATTAACAATATGTGCATATTTTATCATGTACCATTGTGTACTATATTTTGACTAACATTTGTGTTTCTAATTTTTATAATTTTTATAATTTTATGATTTTTCAGATGCTTATGTGTTTTTCTGTACCTATTTTAGATTTTCTTATATCTATTCTTGAGTTTATTGAACATTTTGTAAATATAATCATAATGTCATAGTGGTACTTATAAAAACCAAATAAATTTGTCAGAAGTATGTGATCTCTAAATCTTGATTTTAAAGGCCAAGATGGACTGAATAAATTCCATGAAGTCTCTTGAAAATTTTTTAACACGTGTCTT
>JAUMHM010000016.1:25318562-25328735 GCA_032362435.1 Melikaiella ostensackeni | reverse complement strand
TTTTTTTTGGTATGTTGTTCGGAAGAGAGCCCTCACCTCCCAAGTTTTACATTGAAAATGTTTTTTTTGGGGGATATCATATATTCGGATACCTACTCGCAATAACTAAACACAAGCTGCGTTAGGATAATTAAAACAGTGTTAATATTAATTTAGACAATATAAGTAACTTTTTTATGGAAGTTTTTTTATCGATGGACTTCGTCCGATAGTTTGTGCTTGGTGTTCACGTGACTCATTGTACATATATTGAAACCTTCTTCGAATTATCCTACTCTCTCTTGTACATGCTAGACTCCTCGTCTAAGTCTCTGGAGTAGATTATGAAGCGGATACGGAATATGCTCGGCATGAATGAAAGAAAACTGGTATATGTATATTAGGTTCAAACATCCCGGATACGACCTTCAGTCGCGCCACTTGCGGTGGACATGCATCCACTTTCTACTCTGACCCTGTGCAAACTTCTCACTGATTATTAGCTTGTCGTTTTCATTTCATTTCCTTTGACCCTCCGAGCTAAACCGGAAGTAAAAAAGATGTTGTTCTACCGAGACGGGAGAGGCCGCTCTTACATAACGATTTTATCCTTTCTCGGTATCGATTCGTCATAGGAAACTCGCTCAAGGCGGTCCTCAAGGAATAATGAACTTGAAAAGTAAAACCAAAGTTTCACTGTCTTCTACCATGCACCCAACTCGACAGACAGAAAATAATTATACGAATTATACCTGAAAGCGAGAATATTGAATTTGATGAAATTTTTTCAGCTAAATGATACGCTCGCGATTGATTTCAAGTTCAAATTTAAATTTAGAATTGTACATAAATAATAATCAGAATATATCAAATATCAATAAACAAAAATAATCAAAATATAGTTGAGTTTTTAATTTTCAAGCAACTTGGAGTTAAAAGACTTTAATTCAAATAAATTCAAATTTGAAGCTTTAGAAATCGGACAATTTGCGAATTGGAAAATTTTAAAAATTTATAAATTTGTAGTTGCAGCTGACAAAAGTGAACAGCTTAAATTTATGATAACAAACCTAACTAATTCGAAGTACCAAGTATTTGATGAAATTCATTATTTGAGAATTGATCAACTATAAAGTCAAAGCGTTGAAAATTAAATAATAATTGGAAGCCTTTTTAATTATAAAACTTATTATTCACGAATTTCACTACATTAGTGTTCAACATTTCCCAATTTGTGTTTTTGACATTAAACAATTCTCGTGGATACTAAAGACGTTTTTGCGGCTTGTAAATATAACCATTTCGGGACCATTCTTTAAATATATTTTGGAAGTTAACAAACTATTTTTGTTCAATTTTTATTTTCTGGTAATATCATAAGATATTTCAGAATGATCTTTCTTATAAGGAACACATGATTATTATTAACCTTTCAATACTTTTAAAATATACCTGTACAATTCCCCGATTTATTGCTCAATCGAAATTTTCACACGCAGTTTTCTTTCTTTATTTAATTATTTATCATCAATAATTTTTTATTATATTATTCATTTATTTATTTAATTCTTGAATTTTAAACTTCTAGAAATTGTTTAATATTACGAAATCAAAATTGTTTAATTTCAATAATCTGACATTGTCCAAACACAAAAACAGTATCTATTTTTAAATTTTTGAATGTACGATGTAAAACTAAAAGATTTATGTAACTATGAACATTTTCAAGGTAAACCCGGAGTTATACAAAGACTGTAAATTGCAAAAATACATTCTTTACTTTTATTTTGGTATCTAAGAAAAGCTGATGTTTCTTTATTTAAGAAACTTTAGGTTGAAAAATGCAATTATCACTCTTTATTCATGAAAATAATTTCTTGGAGGAAAAAAATTTAATTTTCTTTTGAGACCAAAATAAGACAACATCAAAAAATTGTTGAAAAGCAGAATATTGAAAATTATTTCAGGCATCCATTTTTGTAGGTAAAATATTTTCTTATTGCTTACGGTTTATTGAAGAGGGTGTGAACCCCCCTATCAAAATTGTGGTAGTCAAAATTTAAAAAATTGATTTTAAGAAATTCGTAGTTATGCACACGATTGAAACCCGAAACATCTCCTTTCATCATGATTTTAGGGAAGTTGCAAAATCATAATAACAGATGGTATGACTTCGAAAACTAAATTACATTATTTAAAACTCTACATCCAAAACTTATCAATTATTCATTAATTATTATTAATTGAAGTTACCGATTTCATTTGGAATCCTAGAAGATTTTTGGGGTGACATTTTTCCATTTAACAAATTTCGAACCTGTTCGAAAAATAAAATAACGCAGAAAAAATGTGAGAAATTGAAAGAAAGAAGTTTATTCGAATTTGGATAAATCTTTACATCAATTAAATATTGTACGGAATGTATATTTAAAGAAAAACTATTCTGTCAACTACAAAAACTGCGCTCGAATTTGTAGATCTGTTAAAAGCTGATTTTTTGTAGTTTTTGAAATTTCTTGAAATTCTAGAACTTATAAGCTTAAGTTTAAGCAAAAAATGTCATTAAGATCATTTGCAAATCTTGTGCTTTTTGTTTGAATTTTGGTCTTATAGAAATATTTCATGAAGTTCATTTCTATATATATTCAATACCTACTGAAAATTTTGATTAAGATTTCTGAATGTGTTAGAGGAAATTATTTTTGTTATTTTTTGAAAATTTAGAAAATCCTGTAACTTCTTCAAGTTTCATTCTTTTTATCATATAGCAGAACCTTTGACATCAATTTTTAAAACCCTTCAAAATTTTTTTAAAATGTTGAAAATGTTCTCAATTTAGGAATTTTGATAGGATTCCTGGTTAACGGAATTAGTGATAAAATGAAAATATTTCTTTATTTTTAATTGAAAGGACTTAAAACGCAGCGGTTAATACTATAAAGCTTTCAAAATTAAATGGTTTTGAACTTTGTTCAAAACTGAACAATTTCAAAATTAGGATCGTGAAATTGAATGGTTTAAAATTATTCTTTGAATTTTGTAGCATATATATATTTCCCATCCGGTAAACATATATATATATATATAACTGGAAATTACTCAAAATTACGATTACAATTTTAAATCATAAAATTGAAATATTTCTGTTTGGCAATCGTTCATCAGCTTTTCTTCCGCAGCCAAATGTTATTGAATTTTGAGTAGTTACGGTTTTAAAATCTCAATAAAAAATTATTTCCTTTTGAAGGTTTAAATTTGAAATGGTTTAATTATGAAAATTTCAATTTTATATTATTTAATTTGAAACATATTCAAGATAAAATGTTTTAATTTCACACACTTCTACTTTCAAGTCGTCTAATGTAAGTATTTAATAAACTAAAGTCAAAAATTGCGAATAATTTTTTCTACCGGCATCACTTCATACAAAAGGAAATTACCTACAGGAGTAAATTGAAAAATAAAATTCTTGCTTCGGTTCGGAACTCTTTGGAAAGTGGCAGAAATTTTTTCATTTAGTTTAAATTAAAAGAAAATCGAGTTTGCCTTTCATTATTCCTAACAAAAAAACTTTTACATAATTCTAATTTTAGCACTTTTTGCACTATTTCAGCTAATTTGAAATGGTCCTTAAATCAGGTAATAATTGTTATAATATGTTTAAAATAATGTCAATCCTTATTTAAATTTAAACTAAGAATATATCTATTCAATGGGAAACAACTTCAGACAGGAAGACAATTTTGAAAAATCTCGAATTGACATAGGTATATGTAATAAACTTCCAAACTGGGTGACAAAAAAATTATCAAACAAAAATATGCGATAAGCCATCTAAAACGTAGGAGCTTTAAATTCATAGAAAAAGTAAATTTATTTGCACCTGTTTAAGAATCTTCATCTTTACACAATTTAGGGTGAAGTATTTTTTTACAACAATCATAATGACCAATATTATATTTGATAAAATAGAAAATTATTTATGTAAGGGAAACGAATTGAAAATATTGTCTTCCATGACTTCGCCTCTTTGCATTGGGATTCGAACCCACGACATCGTATGATACTTCCTTGTCACCAATACTGAAACATAATCCAAGCATGCTACCAGTTGAGTCTCTCTGGTTCCTGATAATATTCCTTCCAAAAAATTGACTCTCCAAAAATTTTAATTTAACGTCGTTCGTCATGATTATTGGAAAAGTTATGCCAGTCATTCTTTCCTATAGATTCTTTTCATCAGAGTATGTTAAATCTTTAACCGGCAATAATGAAATTTCTTCTAATCTTGCGCTGCTTGAATATAAAAAAGTAAACAAATTCTACTACATATAATAAAGGAGACACAAAAAATTCTCACCAATAATTGTCAATTTAAGGGTACGATTTCAGGGCAACGAAAGTCCGATGACGGTAAAAGTTTCCAGAATCGTAAACACAACGTATTTTTTAAGAGAACTAGCAGGTATGATGATAAACAAATTTTTTTGTTTTCAGTCACGAAGTGTCTCGTCGTCCCGAAATTTAGGAAGAGTTGTCAAATATTTTTCATAAGTGTGGCTCGTCTATTCCTTTTTTCAGGTCCGGCAAATTTTTAGGATGACTAGACGCAGCAATTCAGTTATCCCTATAAATTGAATTAATATTCAAGTCAACTTTTACGAAACTTTTTTACAAAAAATATAATACACATGTTTATTCCTCATCCTGATTAATGACGATGAGTGTCATACTTGACAGAATCTAATGTTACGAGATGCGCCAGATGATTGTCCATAGCAATCAGCATTTTAATTTCTTACAAGAACGAAATTACGCTTCCGAAGAAATTTTCATTTTAGCAAATACTGGTTGATTTCCCTGCAAAAGAAACATAGTAGTACTGGGTACTCTTACTTGCATTATGTGGAAGTTTAGATTTTATAGCATTACCATCACGTTTGTGCTGAATTCTGATCAGCTTGAATGCACTACTTTCTTACCCCAATTTGACCATAAATTTGCTTCCTTACCCAATTTTACTATAAACATATTACTGTAGAATTACATTTCACCTTCTCTCAAGTAATGTTCTTCCCCTGAAAATATTCTTTCAACTTTATCTAAAACACTATATTCAAAATACGTGAATAATTTTCAGTCATTTATTAAAGATAGAAAGTTTTAGAAAAATTAAAAAACTTGAAAGGGGGACATACGTGTTTAAGAGAGAGCTTAGAGAAGATAAAAATGATTTTCATTTGGAGAAGAAAATCTTTTCAATATTCAGTAGATGCATGTTGCAAGTTGTAAACCTGATAGTTAGGGAAGAGTTGCGTGAAGAATTCTTGATCGATATCGAAGACCGCACACAAATATTTCATGTGAGGCCGGTGACACGCGTCCGACCTGAAAAATTACGTGGTTGAGAGTAGCCAGTGCCAGATTTGAAATTCAAATTTCCACCCAGGATCCTAATGAGTTTGGAATGTAACGGGCCCTCTCTCGCAAACGTAGGATCGGCTGTGGGTCCAAAACTCAGCTACTGTGTCGGAATGTGCGATATTAATAGATGATCAGACAGGCCAAATAGAAAGAATTTCTAACTCCAAAGAAACTCTTTTGTTAATTCAAGAAGAAAATGTTTTAAAAAATGAAATAAAAAACCGACTTCACAAAAGGCATAACGTTAAATAATAGTTTCTCGAATGCAAAAGTATAAGTAATTCTTAATTCGGCGCCTCAGTTTGATGGTTGTTTCTGGCGCCGACTTCAAAGTTACTTATACTTCTGCATTTAAGAAATTATGTCTCTATAATTTTTATCTTTATTTTATTTATTTTTTTTTCAATGTTTTCCCCGCCAAGTTGATCTGAACCCTTCCTCCAAGCAAGAATACTCATTCGAAAAACTTTCATAAAAATTGATTCAGTGGTTCCCCAGAAATTCGCGGACTTACATACATTCATAGCAGGTAAATACAGAACATCCTCTTTTCAAGCCCGTTAAATATAATCATGATTGGTAACTATAATTAAAAGCACTGTTATAAATTGATTGAATAGAAAAATTGTATAATAAAATTTTAGTGCACTCTCGAATCTTATTTTTATATTTAGTGTGCTCAAAACATATTTCGCATCTTCTGTAAATAAATGATGATGCGAATAATTATTGGCTGCGTTACATATTTTTATGTTTCCATCTAGATTTTTGTCGTGTAAGTCTAGAAAGCAGTTCACTTTCATTTTCACTATCAGAAATTAGGCCAAAGGAAAGTCAAGGTCTTTTTGTGAGGTTTTGTTTTCATGAGATTTTTTTTTCAACTTTTTATGAGTATGATTTGTAGTTGATATAGTCTTAGTAATATGTCACAAAATGATAAAAAATATTAAATACTTGGCATAAAATTTAATATTAAAAAAAATGAAAATTACACTGGCCTGTGATTTTTACTTTTCTTCCCCATACCTTTGTGCTCTATGCACGAATCTGAGCCCACCTATCACGTCAATTTTTTGAGAAAATTAGGATTAAAACCTTCGAAAACCACTTTTATTTGTAAATTTTCAAAGTTGTAACAAATTAACCCAAGGTGTTAGAAGCTCTGTGAAGGACTTAAATCAATTTCTAAACGTTGAAGTTTAGGACAGAAGTAACAAAAATTAAGAGATAATTTTGTTTAGAGTCCTGTATGCATATATCAAGAATTATGTTTGGGCGCATGCATTCTCATAACCCTCGAATGCATGTGTGCGAGTTTCAATTCCGAAAAATCAATACAGCACTTCAAATAAAATTTTATCCTCATTTTTATTATTCCTGTCTTAAAGTGCAGGGTTTAAAAATAAATTAAGCCCTTTATAGAGTTTCTAACACATCCGGTTCGTTCGTTATGATTTTTCAAAAATTACCAAAAAAACGTTTTTTAAAGGTTTCAACCCTAATTTCCTGAAAAACTTGACGTAATAGGTAGTCTCAGATTCATGTTCAGGGCATGAAGGTGCATCAAAAATGCCTAGTCGTATTCGATGGGCCAAATTATACAGACCTATGTTATAGAACTTTAGTAGAAAAAAACGAGCACTTTCGTACTTGAGATTTTTTCCATCGACTAAAATTACCCTTTTATATAATATAATTCAGATTTTTTCACATTTTAAATCAAAAGATTACTCTGAGACATATCCATTTATTTATTCATTTAGTTACTTGTGAAATATTATCATATTATTCTTATTTTTTCTTAGTATTTTCAGCAAATTCGTAAGATTCAAAAAATGTTACTTATTAAAGCATCAGGTGGATTTGTTGCAACAGTACTGGTAAAAAATGTCGCATTAGGGATAAATTCATGATTAATAGAACACTTTAGGAGTTTTAATTTTTCAAAAGTAATTTTATAATTGCAAGTATTGATAACCTGCATTAAGGAGCTTTTGTGAGGTTTTGCTCAAACTAAATTTTTTTTCATTTTCATTATATGTAATATAAATCACTGATATAATTCACAAATTTTCTTCTATGAAATCTTTTCAAAAATTTCCAAAAGGGTCCGACGTGCTGAAACGTGTTTTTCAAGTTTTATATTTTGCGTCTCTAAGGTTATTTTGAAAAGGCGACATTGTAAAGAGACTAGACTCCTCATATCTTTCTCCCAATAATTTAGAAAAAACAACTATAATAAATTCTGTTTGATAAAAATGTTCATTCAGACATATATTAACATTTTTGTAAGGTGAAAATAACTGAGAAATATATTTGGATTCCAATACTAAATGAAAAGTACGACATAATGGCCAAGTCTAAACGTCGGGACAGTATAAATACTAGGGTAGTTAAAAAAAATGAAAGTTCGAATTTTCTTCGGGATAATGGCTCATTGTGTAAGGTTCCGAAAATATTTGAATGTGTATTTTTTTTCAGACAATGTTCAGGGGTTGCACCCACCCCCCTCAATTTTTCCCTTGAAAATATATGGAGAAAACCTTCATCTTTACGAATATGAGACTGAAAGAAGTACATTTCAATAAAACGAGTGCAAATTACATGAACTTCTTAAAATCACTTCCTCGAATGTGACGTATGTATTTATTTTTAATTTGGCCCCTCCAACCCCATACAGCATGCCCCAAAAGCACCCTCTAAACGAGGAGTTAATTATTAATTATTTGAACAACTTTTATTCATTCATACAATTATACTTTCATACAATATTATATATATTTATACAAATACAATTTATACATTGCAAATTATAGGCACCCTCACAACAAGATAAAATAATTAAGCGATATAAAAAATCAGAAGTGTCGATTTAATTTGTTGTTAATTTTCTAAATAAGTTTTTATTGTTCAAATGTAACTTTTGATTAGAATAAGGCAGAAGAATGTAGTTTTTTGCCAATCTGGCTATGAATTCGACAGAAGCCTGATATGCCTGGTATTTTTATCACTTACTCATCACTGTTTAAACAATTTCCACTTATTTAAACTTTTTCTTTCGACAAAATATATAAAATGTACACCTCCTCTGTATAATATGAACTAATTGGTTTAAATCAGAGATCAACACGATCGATTCACTTTTTTGTTCATTCTTTAAATAACGTTTCATTGTCGAAATGTAACTTTTAATTAAAATAATACAGAAAAGTGTATTTTTTTGAAAATTTAAAAAAAAATCTCATTAGCGCCTCTTATGATAACACTTTTTATCACTTACCCATAATTTGGAAAACAAATCTCATTTATTTAAATAATTTTTTTTGTAAAAATAGACAAAATTTTTACTTTTTTCTGAAAAACATGAACTAATTAGTTAATTGTTCTTGTTGATTATCAGTTTAAAGTAAACAGTTCAAGTGGTTTTGAGAAGGTGTGAATTTTTGATATTTCGTCCAAAAAAATTGTTTAAGCAAATGAAAATTGTTTAAAAAAATTAGTTCAGTAGTGAAAAGTGTCAAAATAAGAGAAGCTAATGAAATATGTTTAGAAATTTTCAAAAAAACTACCTTTTCCAGCATTATTTCAGTCAAAATTTACGTTTCAACAATAAAGAATTATTCAAACAATTAACACTACAATTATTTGATCGTCTTGATCTTTGATTCAAACCAATTAGTCCATGTTACTCAGAGAAGATGTAAATTTGCGATGTTTTTTTGAAAAAATTTTTTTAAACAAATGGAAATTATTTAAGCAATGATGGGTAAGTGGTAAAAACAACCTATATACCAGAATGTTGTCAGCTTTGTTGAAAAATTTGCAAATTTTTTCTGACTCATTCCAGTCAAAAGTTACATTTGAACAATCAAAAGTTGTTTGAACAATTAACAACAAATTTAATCGACCGTTCTGATTTTTTATACGGGCTAATTATTTTATCTTGTTATGAGGGTACAGGCAATTTGCGATAAAATGTGAAAAAATAACTGTTGAAACAATTCAAAAGTTCAAAAATTCAAAAGTTGTTTGAACAATTGCTAATAATTAAAAAATACATTAAATATTTAAATTGATCATCAAAAATGATATGTGATAAAAAAATACACAAAAAAATATTTACGACCAATATGCAGCAAAATACTTGATCCTCGTTTAGAGGGTGGTTCCTGGGGCATGCATACATCACATTCGGGAACATGGGTTGTGTCCGGGCACATAGAAACTTACCTAAAATAATACACTTGAAAAAAAACTTTCTTATCTAGAATTTTTTTCCATCGACGAAGTGACTTTTTCTTACAAATATTTTCTGCGTGAATGTGTGTAAATGTTTTTAAAAACATCCCATGTGTTATCACTTGATTTTTAGATTATTTATTTAGTTTCTAAATTGTAGGCTAATTAGGAACTTTTTTATAGTTTGTGAGATTTGTTTGCGTCAGATAATTTTTAGGACGTTTTTTCATATAAAGTTAATATAACATATTAGCGATATACTCTAAAATAATATATTCTATGTAAATAAGTATTGTGAGCAATTTTATACTTGAGATCATTCTAAATATTTTCAAAAGTATTGAATGATCTGATCGAAATTTATGCGTACTTATTTATTCTTGTTTTTATTTGACGTAACCCTTACCCAGAGCAATGTAATTTTTCATAACTTCGTATCGATAACACAGGCCGGCAAGATTCCAGAACCAGAAACCAGAGTATACTTTTCCGAAGGTTTTTGGTGCGCTGAAAAAGAATCTGGCCTCAGAA
>JAUMHM010000016.1:25298866-25317806 GCA_032362435.1 Melikaiella ostensackeni | reverse complement strand
AACCTGACGTGATGGAGCAATTCTGAGGCCAGATTCTTGTTCAGCGCACCAAAAACCTTCGAAAAAGTATACTCTGGCTTCTGGTTCTGAAATTTGTTCGAATTTTGTCGGCCTGTGTAATCTTTGGGTATTTACAATGTCCTTATACGGGAAAATATGAATATTTTCAATTAATAATTATTCAGAATTAATTTTTTTATTATTTGCCATTTTATTCTGTTCGGAATTTTCTAAGTGACAAAAATTTCGTGTTCTACAAAAGATTTTAATTATTGCCGATAGACTCAGAAAATCAGTGACAGATTCGTGATTACAAATTAATTATCAGTAATTACTATTAAAAATTAATTAAAATAATAATAACTTAGTGTGGCGTAAATTTTTTTCAAAGACCTTGAAGGTCATGATTTTGAAAAAGCAAGGAAAGTTAAATTAACTGATGCTGCTTAAAATATTTCCTCAAAAATGAAAATATTAGAAATAATTTTGTTTAAAAATATAATAAAATTTGAACATTATTTGTCATCCTGACCAATGTATTTTTTCTAATCCCTAAAAGAAGAAGTCGCTATACATCTGAAGCCTGTTTACTTTTTAAAAAATATTATCGTTTTGAGTAAAAATGAAGAAGATCCTAAAAGATCATTGAACGTAAAAGGTAAGTCGATTTTTCGCCTGACAAGAGTTGACCTTACGTCACTATTTGTAGTCTTTCTTCTCACTAGTACGTACTATAAATTTTTCAATAATAACATTTTTTATCCAATTCTAATAAAAATTTATTTTGCATATTTTATCATAATTGTAGGATAAGTAATATTATAAGTAAGAATCTACTAACAAAGTTCGTTCAATTGATAGGATTCAGTCTAGGGCCTAAAATATAAAAAAATTTAAAACTGCAAACTATCTTTGACCCCATCCAATAATCACAATAAAAACTAGGTATACTTTCAAATAAAGTACATATAGAGGTAATAACTAAATAATTATCATAATAAATTCCAGAGTGAATAAGGGGTAAGTAATAATCTGAGATTGCAACAATTATATAAATTATCATTTTACAAATATATAAATTCAGCATAATTCGCATTAAATATATTGTGCATTTATTAAATTTCATTATTATTTTTAAAAATTTTTCTTTGTCTTTCTCATTTTTATTCTTTTTTTCTCTTGTCTGTTTTCTATGACTTTTGGCCTTTAAAAATGCACCACGAAACCATGCCTGTTGTTTAGACTTTTGAATTTTGAATTCTCAATTTATGCTTCTGAATTTAGAATTGAGAATTTTTCAAAGTAAATTTGAAAAATTATATTTGAAGCCTGCTATGTAAGCCTCACTACAAGAATCCTTCCTACCTGATTCGTTATTCCGTTGGGCCTCCTCTTTCAAGGCAGCTCTGTAGTTTCTTGCTATTTGGGAAAATTTTGAATATATTTACAAAACCAAGTATATCAGCCTTCATCAAATTTCTAAGGGCTAGTTAGATCTTCAAAGTGCTTATCCTGAGTACTTGTAGAGAGAAATCTTAGAAGCTTGACTAAGCCTGAGAATATTTAGTAAATATCCAGTGAAGTTTTATCGGCAGGGTATCTTCATTTCTTGAGCCACTGCGTTATTAGCTGGTTGTGTTAACCTTACTACACTTACTACCTCACTACTACTACTACTTAACCTACCTGATTCGTTATTTCGTTAGGCCTACTCTTTTAAGGCAGCCTCTGTAGTTCCTTGCTATTAGGATAATTTTGATTATAATGACAAAACCAAGTTCATGAGCCTTCAAAAAATTTATAAGAGCAACTTGGATCTTTGAGAAGTTCTACCTGAGTGCATGTGGAGAGAAGTCTCAAAAGCTTGATTAAGCCTGAGAATATATAGTGAATTTCCAGTGGAGTGGTAGCGGTAGGGTATCCCCATTTTTCGAGCCACAGCGTTATCAATCCGACTGCGTAAACCTTACTGCAAGAATCCTTCCTACCTAATTCGTTATTATGTTAGGCCTACTCTTTCAAGACAGCCTCTGTAGTTCCTTGCTATTATGAAAATTTTGATTATATTGACAAAACCAAGTTTATGATCATACAGCAAATTCATGAGGGCTACTTTTAGCTATAAAAAGTGCTATCTGAGTACTTGTGAAGAGAAATCTCAAAATCTTGACCGAGCCTGAGAATATTTGACGAAATTCCAGTGAAGTTGTATCGGCAGGGCATCTTTAACTCCTAGACCACTGCGTTATTAACCCGACTGCGTTAGCCTCACTACAAGAATCCTTTCTACCTGATCCGTTATTTTGTTGGGCCTTCTCTTTCAAGACAGCCTCTGCAGTTCCCTGCTATTAAGGAAAATTTTGATTATACTCACGAAACCAAGTTTATGAGCCTACAGCAAATTTTTGTGGGCTACTTGGATCTTTAAAAAATGCTACTCGAGGGCTTGTAGAGAGAAATCTCAGAAGCTTGACTCAGCCTGAGAATATACAGTGAAATTCCAGTAAAGTTGTATCGGCAGGGTATCTTCACCTCTTATGTACAAGAAATAAGAGCCTCGGCCTTCGTTTATCTTTGCGACAAGGAATGTGTGTACGCAATTTGTCGCAATTTTCATTGCGTGTTTATCCGCATATGCGGAAGCGCCATTGTCGTCTGCGCTGTTCCAGGCTGGCACCTCCTCGTTTTATGACATTCGAAACGTAAAAAAGGAAGTGTATGGAATCTGTGTCACTGGGTCTCGGTCTCTGCCAGGGATCCCTTCTCCTTGCTATGTTCATACTCTCCATGAAGAGGAAAGAAAGAGGAGATGGATATGGAGTAGGACAGAAACTGCCTTCTCTTTTCTTTCACCATTCCACCTAAGAGAGAAGTCTTTCTTTCTCGAATTTCAGTTCTTACATTTACCATCTATAGCCGGGAGAAATCTGTTGCTGTCATACGTTACGATCGATAGATTCATCCCTTGACACAATGACCGTCTACTTGACGAATGTGGAGTTCACATTTTGGTTTCTCTTCTCTGAATGATCAATGAAGAGGAACATTAGATTCATTCCACTTTATCTGACATGTCTTACTGTCTTACTGTCTTTTTCCTTTCACTTGACAAGATTCTTTCACCAGGGATACCAGTCAAGGAATCTTTCTCAAAACTTTTATGAATCTAGATACAACAACTTTCAAAAGCTCCATCAGTTTTTGGTGGCTTTAGTTGGAATAGATTGTATGATAGTGCCAATAAAAACGAAACGATAGGTCAAACTGAAAGGATCATCAATTTAGAAAACTGATACGTGAAATCAAAAAATTATCAACAAAAAGAAAACGTTAGATTCACTCGATTTGATTTTCACTTGAAGATTTACTTGAACTAATTCTTGACATTTTTCCAAATCTAGAAATATAGAAACTTTAAAAATCTTTATGAGACCACTTTTTTGAGCTATTTGAGATATTTAGGATTTGGTATTTTTACGAAAGTAGTTGTAGAATTAACAAGTCGAATGCAATGCACACGCTCAATAAAGGAAATAGTTAGGAATATGTGGATATAGGCCTTGATGAGTGTTTGGGGCAGGTCACTGACATACTTTCCTCATTAACAGATATGTCCTTCTTTCACAACTTCCCTTCCTTAATCATTCTAAGCTGACATATCAGTTTGAATAAATCATTTGAGCAAAATAAGAATCTTTCAATCAGTCACCGTTAAATAAAATGTAATAGTTAAAAAAAGCGAATCAAATTTCACTATATTCCTCTGCAGAGTAGCGACACCTGTTGCCTGAACTCCCAACCTTTTCGCTGCTGAGAACTTAAAAACAACCACTATCCATCCCAAATTAATGTCCTGGATAATATAAAAGTTGAGAATTCTGGTAAAAACCTATAAATTAGATCCATGCGAATTGTAACGATGTTCATGAAGTAAAATTAACTAATAATATGTTTGGATCAAATCAATGCAACTCAAGTTATTTTAGTCAATAAAACGAAATTCAAGTAGCTTAAAGTGAATTCCTCTGAATTCTAGTACAGTTAAGTAACTTCCGGTAAAATGAAACCATTCAAACGATTCAAATTCTTAAGAACACCAGTCACTAAAATGAACTAATTGTGAAGGTTCATAAAATAAAGAGGATTCATGTAATTCGAAGTGATTTCTTCTGAATTCTAGTAAATTGAAATAACTCACGGTAGAATCAACTGCGATCAAATCAATTTTGGCAAAATGAAATAAATTCAAGCGAATTCTAATCGAATCAAGTGGATTCAAGTAAATCTTGTCGATATCAACAGAATTCGAGTGAACTTAAAGGAATCTGGTGAAATGAAATTAATTTGAGTGAATTTTCTTGAAATCAATAGAATTCAAATGAACTTTAACGAAATCGGGTAAACGAAAGTAAATTAAAGACAATTTTGATTAAATAAATGGAATTTAAGTTATTTCAAGTGAATTCCTCTGAATTTCAGTAAAGTAAAGTAACTTCTGGTAAAATGAATTCATTCACTCCTTTCAAATTTTAGTGAACTTCCGTAACTGAAATCAACTAATTATGAAGTTTCATAAAATGAAGAGGATTGAAGTGATTTGAAGTGAATCCCTCTGAATTCCAGTATATTAAAATTAATTCTGGCAAGATCAACTGCATTCAAATAAACTTTGGTGAAATAAAATAAATTCAAGCGAATTCAAATCAAATCAAGTGTATTCAAGTGAATTTTGTCGAAATCAACAGAATTAGAGTAAACTTCAAACAAATTCGGTAAAATGAAATTAATTGCAGTGAATTTCGTTCAAATCAACAGAATTTAAGTGAACTTTTACGAAATAAAGTAAACCGAAATGAATTAAAGTGAACTTTGATTAATTATATAAAATTAAACTAATTTCATGTGAATTCCTCTGAATTCTAGCAAATTAAAATAACTTCTGGTGAAATGAATCCATTCAATCCACTCGAATTCTAATGGACTTCAGTAACTACAATGGAGTAATTATGAAGTTTCTTAAAATAAAGTGAAACTGAATGATTTTAGGTGCATTCCTCTAAATTCCGGTAAATTAAAATAACTTCAGGTAAAATCTACTTCATTGAAATGAATTTCGGCGTTATTAGAGAAATGCAAGCGACTTCTAATCAAACCAACTGTATTCAAGTGAATTTTGTCGAAATCAACAGAATTCAAGTAAACCTTAACGAAACCCGGTAAACTGAGATTAGTTAACATGAATTTTATTTCAATGAAAAAATTCATGTAAAGTTTAACGAGATCGAGGAAACCGAAATTAATTAAAGTGAATTTTGATCAGTTAAATGAAACTCAAGTAATTTCAAGTGAACTCTTCTGAATTCCAGTAAAGTAAAACATCTTCTGTTGAAATGAATTCATTCAATCCATCAAAATTCTAATGAACTTCAGTAACTAAAATGGACTAATGATGAAGTTCCTCAAAATGAACTTGAATGATTTTTACGTGAATTCCCCTGAATCCCGGCAAATTAAAATAACATCAGGTAAAATCAACTGCGTTCAAATGAATTGCGACGAAATAAAAGAAATGCAAGCGAATTCTGATCAAACCAAATGTATTCAAGTGAATTTTGTTAAAATCAACAGAATTCAAGTGAACCTTAACGAAAGCCGGTAAACTGGAATTAATTAACGGGAATTTCGTTCAAATTAACAAAATTCATGTGAACTTTAACGATATCAGGTAAACCGAAATTAATTAAAGTGAATTTTGATTAACTAGATGAAATTCAAGTAATTTCAAGTGAACTTCCCTGAATTCCAGTAAAGTAAAGCAGCTTCTGGTAAAATTAATTCATTCAGTCGATTCAAATTCTAACGTACTTTAGTAAGTAAAGTTAACTAATTGTGAAGTTTCATGAAATGGAGGGGATTTGATTAATTTTAAGTAAATTCCTCTGAATTCCGGTAAATGAAAATAACTTCGGGTAAAATCAACTGCATTCAGATAAATTTTGTCGAATCAAAAAAAAAATCAAGCGAATTATAATCAAATCAAGTGGATTTGAATGAATTTTGTCGAACTAACAGATTTCGAGTGAACTTTAAACAAATCCTGTTAACTGTAATTAAATAAAGTGAGTTTTGTTCAATTGAATGAAATCCAAGTAATTTCAAGAGAATTCTTCTGAATTCTGGTAAATTAGAATAAAGTCTGGTAATATCAACTGCGTTCAAATCAGTTTTGGCGAAATAAAATAAATTCAAGCAAATTATAATCATGAAATGAAGGGGATTCAAGCAAATTCAAGTGAATTTCTCTGAATTCCGGTAAAGTAAAGTAACTTCTGGTAAACTTAATTCATTCGATCGATTCAAATTCTAACATTCTTTAGTAACTAAAATGAACTATTTGTGAAGTTTCATGAAATGAAGGGGATTTAAGTAAATTCAAGTGAATTCCTCTGAATTCCGGTAAAGTAAAGTAACTTCTGGTAAACTTAATTCATTCGATCGATTCAAATTCTAACGTTTTTCAGTAACTAAAATGAACTATTTGTGAACTTTCATAAAATGAAGGGGACTCCAGTAAATTCAAATAAATTCCTCAGAATTCCGGTAAATTAAAATAATTTCAGGTAAAAACAACTTCATTCAAATAAATTTTGGCAAATCAAAATAAATCCAAGCGAATCATAACCAAATCAAGTGTATTTGAATGAATTTTGTCGAACTCAACAGATTTCGAATGAACTTTTAACCAATCGGGTAAACTGAAATTAAAGTGAGTTTTGTTCAAATAAATGAAATCCAAGTAATTTCAAGTAAATTCCCCTGAATTCCGGTAAAATGAAATAACGTCTGGTAATATCAACTGCGTTCAAACCAGTTTTGGCGAAATCAAATAAATTCAAGCGAATTATAATTGAATCAAGTATATTCAAGTGAATTTTGACGAAATTAATAGAATTCAAGGGAACTCAGAACGAATCCGTCAAAGTGGAATTAATTACAATTATATTTGTTCAAATCAACAGAATTTGAGTGAATCAAGTAAAACAAATTTAGTTGAAGTGAATTTTGATCAATTATATGAAATTCAACCACTTTCATGTGAATTCCTCTGAATTCCAGTAAATTAAAATAACTTTAGAGAGAATTGACCGTATTCAAATAAATATTCGCGGGATAAAATAAATTCAAGCGAATTCTAATTAAATCAAGTGTATTCAAGAGGATTTTTTCGAAATCAACAGAATTCAAGTGAACTTTCAAGAAACCAGGTAAGCCGAAATTGTTTAAAATGAATTTTGATCAATTGGATGAAATTCAAGTAATTTCAAGTGAACTTCCCTGAATTCCAGTAAAGTAAAGCACCTTCTGGTAAAATTAATTCATTTAATCGATTTAAATTCTAACGTACTTCAGTAACTAAAATTAACTCATTGTGAAGTTTCATAAAATGAAGAGGATTCAAGTAATTTCAAGTACATTCCTCTGAATTCCGGTACATTAAAATAACTTCAAGTCAAATCAAATGTATTCAAATAAATTTTGGCGTAGTAGAATAAATTCAAGCGAATTCTAATTTAATCAAGTGTATTCCATTGAATTTTGTCGAATTCAACAGACTTTGAGCAAACTTTGAACAAATCCTGTAGAAGAAAATCAATTAAATTGAATTTTGTTGAAATCAACAGGAGTCAAATGAACTCTAACGAAATCAGGTAAACTGAAATTAATCAGAGTAAATTTTGATCATTTAAATGAAAAATCAATGTAATTGTAAGTTAATTCCTCTGAATTCCGCTACATTCAAATGACTTCAGGTAAAATCAACTACATTCAAATAAATGTTGGGGAAATAAAAAAATTCAAGCAAATTCTGATTGAATCAAGTGTATTCAAGTGAATTTTGTCGAATTCAACAGATTTTGACTAAACTTTAAACAAATCCTGTGAACGGAAATTAATTAAAGTGAATTTTGTTGAAATCATCAAAATTCGGATGAACTTCAACGAAATCAGGTGAATCGAAATTAGTCAGAGTGAATTCTGATCATTTAAATGAAAAATGAAAGTAATTTTGAGTGAATTTCTCTGAATTCCGGTTAATTAAAATAACTTCTGGTAAAATAAACTGCATTCAAATCAATTTTGTCAAAATGCAATAAATTCAAGCGAATTCCAATGAAATGAAGTGTATTCAAGTGAATTTTGTTCAATTCAATGAAATTCAAATAATTTCTTGCGAATTCCTCTGAATTTCAGTAAAGTAAAGTAACTTCTGGTAAAATGAATCCATTCAATCCATTCAATTTCTAGTGAACTTCAGTAACTAAAGTGAACTTATTGCGAAGTTTCTTAAAATGAATGAAATTCAAATGATTTCAGGTAAATTCCTCTAAATTCCGGTAAATTAAAGTAACTTCAGGTAAAATCAACTGCATTTAAATAAATTCTGGCGAAACAAAATAAATGCAAGTGGATTCTAATCAAAACATCTGTGTTCAAGTGAATGTTGTCAGAATCAACAAAATTTAAGTAAACTTCAACGAAACCCGGTATACTGAAATTCATTGAAGTGAATTTTGTTGAAATCAACAGGATTCAAGTGAACTTCAACGAAATCAGGTGAACCGAAAATAATTAAAGTGAATTTTGATCGATTAAATGAAGTTCAAGTAATTTCAAGTGAAGTCTGGTAAATTGAACAACTTCTGATAAAATTAACTGCATTTAAATAAATTTTGGCGAAATAAAATAAATTCAAGTTAATTCTGATAATATCAACTGTATTTGAAGTGAATTTTTTGGAAATCAACAGAATTCAAGTGAACTGTGACGAAATCCGGTAAATTGAAATTAATAAAAGTGAATTTTATTCGAAATCAACAGAATTTAAGTGAACTTTAACGAATTCCGGTAAACTGAAATTAGTTAAAGTGAATTTTTATCAATTCATTGATATTAAACTAATGTCAAGTGAACTCCTCTGAATTTCAGAAATTTAAAGTAACTTTTTGGAAAATTAATTGCATTAAAATAAATTATTGTAAAATAAACTGAATTCAAGTGATTATCAATGGAATCAACTGACTTCAATTGAATTCTAGTGAACTTCAGTAAATTTATCTAAATTCATATGAAATCCAGTAGATTTCAGTAAGCGAAAACGACTTGAAGTAACTTTTCATCAAACTGTTTAGTGAATTCTAGTAAAATAATTAGAGTGAATTTTGGAGAAGTCCGTGAATTTAAGTCCATGCTGAAATCAGCAGAAGTCAAGTTAATTCTTTTGAATTGCATTCATTGAAAATAAATTCATATCAATTCTAATAAAATTAGCTGCATTCAACTGAATTCTAGTAAATGCTAGCTCAATTTAAGTCTAAATGAAGAAAAATCGAGTGAAAATTCCAAGAAATTTTCGTGACTTTCATGAAATTGAAGTGATAATGATGAGTAAGTATTATTTAAATAAAACACCATTTTTCCACAACTTAAAGGACTATCTACAAAGAATAGCTACAAGGAATGACTCATTTATTTGATGAAAGCTAACTTCTAAAATAAATAACAGAAACTATCCTAAATAGGAAAAATCGAGGTCGTATAGTCTTTGGGATTTCGTTGTAAGTCCGTAAGTCATCGAATGATAGTCACCACTATCTGTCTATATTCTATTACACTCAACTCTGAATTTAAGTCATCTGGATTTAAGCCGCGATTAAAATTTCACCCGGCCCGCAAATTTGTTAATGAGGAAGTCCAAAGAGCCGAGACATAGGTGCTGTGAGCTCAGCGGAGTTCAGCAGTTCCGTAGCCACAAAGAGGACAGTTCGATCACTCGCGTGCATATTTCGCATTTATTTCCAAATACACGCGGAAAATTCTGTTTTCATTAATTAGTCTTTATTATTGAAAAAGTTCCATCCTTCACGATAACAAAAATCTGCATTTGTACAAAATACAGTTAATTAATATTATGTATTCTTACTTGAAATGGTATACGGCCCTGAATGTTTACGAAATGAAAATTCTTTGAAGGGCTTCACAGCCACAGCAGGCCATACCCTCAAGCCGACATAAATCCAGAGTTAAGTGTAATAACAATAAATATAAGAGTGATTATCAACTTCCGTGAAACTAGAAATCTCACATTTAAAAATCACTTGATTTTAAGCAGACATGTAGTTACGTATATCTTATTTTCTGCGAAATGTCACTTTCTATTTTTCAGTCACTATGGCCTAGTACCAGTCATTTTTACTGTCACTTTACAGTTACCCCATTACTGTTTACTGTCACCATACCGCAATCAGTAGCATGGAACGCATGACTAAAACGCTAAGAGTGCGTTGTGAGAAAATTAACAAAATTGGCTACGACGATTTAAATTATTGTCACGATGATTTGGCGTTGGCATATAGGTCGACGTACCCACGATAAGGTGAAAATTGAAGGTCATCGATGGTTGGGACACTTCTTTTGCTATGATGGTGTCCAACTTCTTGGGCGTAGACGACGTGATGTTCATCCTTATCATCTTTGCTTGCAAGCTTTTTGACAGCAGTAATGAGGGACAGCATTAGAGCGAGAGCGGATACCATTAGGGCTTTCATTGCTAAAGCACCAAGGGCGCTGAATCCCATCGCCATCATCATTTTACCTGTATAAGCAAAATTTGTCAAGAAAATTAATTTGAAAGTATCTCAGAGATAAATCAACGCTCTTAGTAACACAGCCACACAAAAAAAAGATCAAGAACTTTTAACGAGACACATATATTCCTGTGTATTTTGAGTCGCTGAATCCGAATCTGAGGTCCAAATAGCACCTTTTACAATTTGTTTTCGACAAAACCTCAAAAAACCTCATTTTTGAGTATGTAATGGAAACACATGGTTTTTTATGGATTATAGGTCGCTGAATTGAAAAATGAAGTCAGATTAGTGATATTACTAAGAATTCCGTAACATCACCTCCAAAAAATATTGTTCAAGCAGCAATTTGTAGTCCAGCATCGTATTTTCATGGATATCAAGTCACGGAACCTTGTTTTCAAGTTAGATCAACATAGTAACGAAGAAATCTCAGGCATTATTCAAAAAACGTATCTTATAACAACAATCTCCTCTTTGAAAAGTCTTCCTAATAATATCCTTCGTAAGAAAATTTACTTAGTTTCTTGTGAACCATGAGTTCTGAGCCTCTTGTGTTATGATTCATTCATAAATCGTCGGACTTAGGTATCTACTTATAGTATATGCATTTATTGAATTTATCGAAAAATGCGATGTCAATACCTGCTGCTGCACCAGGTACTGGGAGTGATGATAACTGCCCTGAACAGGGGTGTGTAGAATGATTTACCTTCCAGCCTAGTCAGTAACGAGGCCAGCGAAGCCGCTGACCTGCAGGGGGACGTTAGGGTATGAGAATAAAGCCGTAGTGTGTCCAGCGATGAGTTAACATTGTCCTCATCGAAGCCGGATAGCCCTCATACTTAGCCTTGGAGAGGTATGAGGGTTATCACCCCCAGGACCGTGGACTCGCCTGCGATCGGTCCAGGATTGTCAACGTGCGGGGTTTAAAATAACCATGGCTTTTAGAAATAAACAAAACTTGAACAAACGCACAGTTGTGTAAATAGTCAGGATCAATTTTGTTACATTTATTCAAAATACGAAATCCCAAAATATCGGAAGAACATTACTGAAAAAATTTTGGACATGTATGCAAAATACTTTAATGTTAAGTTTCCAAAACGACACAGTAAAAAAAGGTAATTTTCTTTGCAGAGCATTTTGCTCAAGCGATCATTTGACTCTCAGGATCATAATTGTCTGTTCAATCGGATCATTTTGATCTGCTTTCAGGGTCATCTGTCAGCATAAGCAAAATGGCCGCCAGTTTTTGGAGCGGATGTAATAACCTAAATATTTTGTCTAAACGCGTGCAAGTGACAACTAATCTTAACAGAAGATATATTCTGATATCAAGTTTCATTATTTTTTAACTTTTCAAGTACACTGCATGATAAAAATCATAAAAAGCTCGCATATGAGCTAAAGTACTCCAAGAATGTCGACCATCTTCAATAAAAAATCAGTTACTTATAATACAGTCTCTTCAGTAATAGAATCAGCAATGAAAAAAACCTGCAGACATTTCAAAAGCCGCTGGCACCTCTCACTCTAGCACTAAAAAAACGAAAGCAGTGCAAAAACATGAGAAATGCACAAGCAGCAGTGAAGATTCCGATGCTGAAGTGAAGCAACCGATAACGAATACACTACATATGATACAAAAACGCGATATTCAGAGACATGGACCCAAAAAGAATAAAGTGACTTAATTTGAGAGTTAGGATTACCTAAAGATGGCGCTGAGAACCTTACCTCTGCTTTGAAAATAAGGAAATTTAGCAAAAGAAACGAAGTCAAGTGTTCATTGGAAGAGAGAACAGCATTTTCGGAAATACTTTCATCCTGATCAAAAACTGTCTTTAGTCTATTGCACGGATGTTAATGGACTTA
Source organism: Melikaiella ostensackeni (assembly GCA_032362435.1). Lineage (NCBI taxonomy): Eukaryota > Metazoa > Arthropoda > Insecta > Hymenoptera > Cynipidae > Melikaiella > Melikaiella ostensackeni. The sequence continues at coordinate 25,305,282 of JAUMHM010000016.1, read as the reverse complement.
TGGCTGAATTCAAAACAGGACTTTACAAATTTGAAGAGAGGAGATTATTCATAGACTCTTCTAAACGAAGCCTGAAGGCCATCTTATTGCACAGCACAAACGCATATGCATCGACACCAATAGCTTATTCTGGGACAGATGTAAGGAATACGAAGTACCCTTGTTTCTCGTGCTTATGGGACAGCCGGAATCGTGGTAATTACAAAAAAAAGTTTGGCCAAGAAGAATGTCGCTGGAAAGAGGATCCAGGGACGTCATCAATAACCCATTAGTGGAGCCATCAAAAGTCCTTCTTTCATCTCTTCCTAACAAGGTGGGTCTCATGAAACAATTCGTGAAAGCACTAGAAGAAGAGGGACAATGTTTTCAGTATTGGGATTGAAAACATCCACCGCGCCAAAAGGGACGCTGCGCTGCCACACAAACATGGCCGCGGAAGCCATATGGATAATATGGAATAGTAGCAATAATTTAATCAAAAAGTGTGTTTAAGTTTAGAAAATTGTATTTTTGGACTTAGATAGTTTGTGTAGCTATGCAACGGCTACACCTGCATCCAGAATTATGATCGAAGGCCAAAATATTTTTGATTCTGGTATGATTGTAATGTGCAGATCTACCATAAAAACTCGCGAAAAAGTTGAAATATATTCATTGTGCCTTCAAACCAGTGCTTCAACTTCAGAACCATTTCAGTAACTATTACTTCAGTAATAACTTTCATTTAAATGCGAGGAGCAGACAAGTAAATTCTTGACGCTATAATCTTTCACATTTAAATTTCTCAACCACTCACTGTGTTTATCTACAACTTCAATTTTTTCAAAATGAGCTTCGCCTTTTTAAAAAACACTCTTAAGCTTTGACACTCTATGAAAAATTGAATTGAAGTTTTTATTCTCTTTAGTCACAGCCACTGACGCAACAACCTGAGAAACTTGTTGATTTTCGATATTGACGTGCAATTTCCATTATTGGAGCAAATAATTATCAGCTCGGAAGTATTCTACTCAACAAAGCTACTTATTACAGCACTTTTTTATTCATTCGGACAATCATTACAGTTAAAATCTATGTTTTTGCTGGTTTTCGTGATGTTTCACGCGTATTTAATATGTCATCCACGGCCATATTGGTTATTTCGCTTAGGGGCCGACAGTGTCGCATAGCATACTTAAATCCCCAATATGATGTCTCAGTTTCCACAACTGTCCAATGCTAAATAGAAAGAAGGGATATTTGATGGACCTTAATTTCGACAGCTATTAAAAGACGACGTTTTTGTTACTAAAATGACTTCAAGTGAGAAAAGAGTATGACTCGATTTCAAAAATTTTGTTGAACAATTCCTGGGAAACGTTAAAAGTCCAGAGTGGAAAAAAAAGATTTCGAGAATGGTCGATAGTTTCAAAAAATTGGAGTGTTTAATGAGCTTGAAGCTCCTTTTCATGGATTCTCATGTTGAATACTTCCCTGAATACTTGGGGACTACAGTGAAGAACAGGGTGAAAGGTTCCATGAAGATATTAAAGTGATGGAACAACGATATCAAGGAAGATGGGATGAAAATATGATGGCGGACTACTGTTGGACATTGGAAAGAGATTTACCTCAGAAAAAAAGTTTAAGAAGAAAAATGCCGCTACGAAGGTCTTTCGAATGCAAAAGAGTGCGTTATAATAAAAAACAGCTGTCCTTTCATACAGCCATGGAAGGCAAACATTAATTTGACTTACGTATCGAATCCAATGCCTGAAAGTACATTAATTAAATTGATGAAAGATGCTATTTTGACCTCAGATTCGGATTCAGCGACTCAAAATACATAGGAATAAATGTGTCTCATTAAAAGTTCTTGACCTTTTTTTTTTGTGTGGATGTGTAGTTTAACAACAAAGTTTCTTCAGGGTGGGTCTCGACTGACTTCAAACCAAAAGGGCTTGCATATCCCGTTTTTTTTTTATTAAGCTTCTGGGATGTCACACGATCATTCTGAGCCTAAAAAGAAATAAATCACGTGAAGCGTTTTTGAGAAAATTCTATTTTTAATTTTTCTAAAGAGGTTAATCAACATATTTTCATGGAAATAAGTTTAAAGTGGGATCTCATTGGCTTGAACCATTTAGTTTATCATCCAAAAAAAGGGCTGCGAGAGCTAAACTTCTTACGAGAACTGAAACCCTTCAATGTTTTTGAAAAATGGCGAAAAAAGTAGGAAAAATTAGTTCTTTGGACATTGCTTCTTTCCAAATGATCCCAAGCCCCAAGTACTTGTAAAAGAATTAAAGTGTAAGAAATTTTTCGCGAAACAAAGAAAAAATCGAATAGTTTTAAAGTTTTCAACCTCAGAAGTCGAATTTTAGCGAATACTTTAAGCAAGCAAAAAAATTCAGTTTTGTGAAAAAAGTTATTTCCTATGCATCTCTGGTAAAAATTGCCATTCAATTAATTGAAGTAAACTCAATTTTCAGTAGATATAAAAAAAACATTGCTCAAGCTCAATAGCACCAAAATTATGGCCTTCGTGAAATTTTGTTTAACATCAATGTTTTATATAAAATTTTTCGTTTCATAAAATAACTCATTTCCTGAGAATAGCAGGTGAACTTTGCGAGTGAATTAATTAAAAAACACTCAATTTGTATTGAATTAAAAGGAACATTGCTAAAGCTCTGAAAGCAGTGGAATTATGGCTTTCTAAATATGACCCTTTTTTGTGAAATTTTGTTCAACATCAATTTTTTATATAAAATTTCTCATTTTATAGAATAAAACCTAATTTTGAGTAGATTAAAAAAAAACATTGCTGTAGCTCTAATAGCACGGAAATTATGGCCTTCTCTATATGACCCTTTCTTTCTAAATTTTATTTGACAATAATTTTCTTAATGAAATTTCTCGTTTTCAAAAATAACTGATTTCCTGAGCATTGCAGGTGATTGTTGCCACCATTTTATTTAAGACGGACTCAATTTTGAGCAAATCTTCAGCTCATAATTAAGTTTATTAGGTCTTCATTTACTACAAGCACAAAATACAAAATATGATGAAAACATTTTTCGATGTCTCATCCTCCAGAAACCAAAAATTAAAAAAAAAATGTTTGACAAAATTGTATGAAAAATGTTATTCTCAGAAAGCCATAATTTCGTTGCTATGAGAGCTAGAACAATTTTTTTAGATCTACTCAAAACTGCGTCTTCTTCTATTAATTTACTTGCAATTTTTGACAGAGATAATAAGAAATGAGTTATTTTACATAATACAAATTTTCTGTTGTTTATTTAAATTAGTTACTCAAAATCGGTTTTCACTTTTAACTCATTTCCATGAAAATAGGTTGATTAACTTTTTAAAAAAAATCAAAAATAGTGTTTTGAACAATGGCTTAAACGATTTTTCTTCATTTTAGGCTCAGAATGATCTTAAGGCATCCCACTTTCGAGGATTTTTCGGGAAAAGAATTGTTTAAAAAATGAAAGATAGTCTAAGATATTGACAAGCACATATCTTTGAAAAAATGACAGATAATGCAGAACTGAGTTCTTAGTTCAGTCACATCAGGAACGACGTTTTAATTTAAATTAAATTGGAGACTTGAAAGGCTTAAAAGCATGCGTTCATTTTCAGGATATCATTTTTTGTGTTAAAATTCTGGGAATATGATGGAAAAAAACCCTAATCATATTTAAGGTCTGCGTCACCATATTCTTAAAGGAAAGCAATGTAGCTAAAGTTATTAACTGCCATTTTTTTTATGTACCAAATTTGGAAAAAATAGAAATTAAATTTCTTTATGACTTATTTTCCTATCTTATTATATAGGAAGAGAGAAAAGTATTTCATAAAAATTCATTGGTGCTCACCCTTTAGTTAACAAACTTACTTTAAAATATTATAACATAATATACTTAATAATAATGATGAGTATATAAAACTAATCTACGCCTTGAAAATGTTTATAGTTATGGAGAATAGAGAAAATATAAATTGATCAAATCTTTCTTTTACTAGTTGCTTAGATGGTTTCTCAATTATTTACAATTGTTCAACTGTTTCCTTTAATATTATACATTTTATGAAAATGTTTACTATTTTGGTTCTAGAAACATCTAATTGTGTTTAGTCAGGGCTATTTTTCGAAACTATTATCATTTTATAAAACAATTTCTTTCATTTTTTCGTGAATATTACCTGAAATTATGATATTATATAGACTTTGTATGTTCTTAAGTACATATTTGCATTCAAGTTATTTGCGTGAGTGGAAAAATACTGCAAATTACTTTAGAGAAATATACAATTATTTATATATTTGAAAGTAGTTTTCAGTAACTTAAAAAAATAAGGATGTATCGAAACAACCGAACTGTTTGGCAATGTAGGAAACACAAGCGTTCGAAGTTTTTTTTCAAAGATTTCATTTCAACAATTAGAAATTGTTCAAACAGTTAAGATATAACCTAAACAAAGCGAATAACTCTTTGCATATAATTAGAAGCTTTTAAAATCCGGCCACGGATAGTACTATTCGTTTAATAAATTGTTGTTTAATACTGATTTCCTCAACCTTGTTTCGTTTGATATTATATTTTATGAGTAATTAAGGACTTCCTAAATGAATTAAAAATTACTCAAACAAATGATTCGACTATTGGTGTTTTCATGACAAAAACTTATAATATCCAGAAAATGCTATACAATTTGAAGTCATTGAATAAAATCGATGCAATTGATAAAAATAAGTGAAGAAATTATTAGCATATTGCATTCAATTTGTAGCAATGTTGAAAAAATAAAAAAATATCAATAATAAACGTTAATATATCGCGAAACTTTAATTTCTTAACTTACGGATGTTTTCCTTGGGGCCAAATACTTTTGCGGGACAGGTTTTGCTGAAGATTAACAAAAATTTGAACTCTTTTTTCGTCGACAAATATAACAAATTATAATATTATTGACATAGAATTTTTAATTGAAGGGAAGCACCAATAAATTTTCAGCCTAATAAAATTGTATAATACAGGGCTTTGGAACTTTTTCGGATTCACATTCAGCCATCGTAAAGAAAATTTAACAGATTTGCAATCGAAATATGTCCAATCTAGGTTTACTTTCATAATTTTATATTTGCTTTTATTTTTCGTCCATATTTGTGCATTATATGTATTATGAAGAAAATCGAAAATCAATGCGTACCCATCATTAGAGCCATAATCATAACGCCTCCATCGCCTTTTTTGCCTCCACCTCCTCCACCCCCACCTCCGCCACGACCTGTGAACAAAAAGATTTACATTATTTCTTCCTCATAGACGAAGCTTTGTAACGAGGAAAATTTTCGAACTTCATTTTTTGACATATCTAGACACAATTTGACCTCAGGAGTCCGAAAATGAGGTTTTTAAAAAATCTCCGTGTGTGTGAGTGTCAACAACACTCTTTTTATGATAACTCGAAAACAAGCAGAATCGGGGTTATTATATTTGGAGGGATTGTAGTCCTAAATAATGCTCATTATTCATTAAATTTAGAACAAAATCAGATGCAAATAAATTTTTTTAAATATTTTTCTCAAAAACCGTTTTTAGATGTAATTTTTTTGCGATTGTGCTTATATTAGGAATAAAAATTGAATGGAAATTTTAATAAAATATATTCTTTTTAAACAAAAAAAATTGAGATTCACTCATTAAATATCGTAGGAATGACAAAAAATGAATTTGAAAAGTTCGAAAGGTTAAGAATTTTCGTCACAGTATTGACAGTCCCAGGCTCTGTAATCCGAATTTTTTCAAACACGGTTTGTTATATAGTTGACATAATTCAATAAAATGTTTATAGCTATCTACATACAAAAATGTTCATCTTTGAAAATTTTTGAAGTTTTTAATTTTTCGCTTATGAGTCTCTTTTTTTAAATATTGAGAATATAGCAACATAATAACTACCAAATTTGTTCATTTTGACATGAATCGATTGATGTATTGAGAAGCACTCTATGAAGAAATGAGGTTATGATATGTACAGATTTGTAAATTTTTCGAAAGTTTGTGAGAGAAAAACTTTTTTAATTTTGGGAATATACCAATATTGTACTTACTAAATTCATTCGTTATAATAAAAAGAATCGATTGATGTTTATAACAGTTCTATGCAGTGGCGTAACTAGAAACGTGGACGCCTCCTGCAAACATGTATAAGAGGCCCCTTTGAAAAAAAAAACAGTTCATATAATACAAAGTACTGTCCTATTTGAAAAAAGTGCCAAGTTATAAATTGCTTAGTTGTGAAGAAAATTTTCCAATAATTTTAAAAATAAAAGCTTAGGGGTCATACACAGATTACGTAAGGTGTTTCTGAAATTCTCAACCCTCTCTCACCCATGTAAGATACCGCAAGATTTGCTTCAC
>JAUMHM010000016.1:25285704-25298766 GCA_032362435.1 Melikaiella ostensackeni | reverse complement strand
AAATCTCACTAAGATTTTATAAATTTAGGGAACAGACATACATATAAATTCTGTTAATTAAGTAAACGAACAACCTTAATGAAATTAGTTTTAGAAGACAAAATTTTCACTTTTCTAAAGTAATATTTCTAAAGTATTAAAAATCAACTACAGACTTTATTTGAACTATTATTCTTTACAGTTTAATAATATAATAATAATAAGAAGTTAATGATTTACAGATAAATTATCAAAATTCCTATTTTATTATCGCAGGCTTCACAGTTTTTCCCCTATTCCCTTCTTTTGCCCTTTTTCTCGTTTTCAACTTGAATGCGAACTGAATTAATAGCAACCAATGAAAAATCCAACTAATTTTGATTGAATGCTTATTCTTTTCGGTTGATGTCTACTATTATATTTTTGGTTATTACAATACAATAATATATAATTATATATTCTAGTATGAAAGTCTATCTCTTTTGGTAGAAATTTCATCCTTTTTGGATAAAAATGCATATGTTTTGTAGAAAATTTATCTGTTTCCGTTGAGGATTCAACAATTTTTTTTTAAGTCCTCTTTGTTGGTTAAAATCAACTTTTGTTATTCAAAATCAGAATCGTTTTAGTTGAAATATCAACTATTACGTTTTTCATTGTGAGTTCATCTCTTATGGTTGAAAGTTCAAGTACTTGGTTGAAAGTTGAACTACTTTGTTAAAAATTTATTTATTTTTGGCCGAAGATTCATCATTTTAATTGAAAGTTTATTTCTTTGGTAAAGAATTGAGCTATTTTGTTGAAAATTCGTTTTTTGTTAAGAATCTGTCTATCAACTATTCGGTTAAAAATTTATGTATCTTGTTGAAAATTCATTTTTTTCATAGAAAATTAATCTTTTCAGTTAGAAATGCAACTGTCTGGTTGTAAATTAATCTGTCAGTGAACTATTAAGTTTTTTGTTAAAAATTTATTTTTCTTTCTTGAAAATTCAACTATTTATTTAAAAGTTCAACTACTTCGTTAAAAATTCATTTTTTCGGTCGAAGATTTATCATTTTAGTGGAAAGTTCATTTCTTTAGAGGAAAGTTCATTTCTTTATTCAAAAGTTTAACCATTTTGTTTAAAATTCGGTTTCTTTGTTTTTGAAAATGTATCTTTTTTAATTGAAAATTCTGCTACATATTTGGTTTGAAATTCATATATTTTGTTGAAAATTCGTCTTTTTCATTAGAAAATTAATCTTCTTGTTTAAAAGTTCATCCTTCAAGACTAAAAATTTCATTATTTGGTTAAAAATTTATTATGTTGTTGAAAAATCATCTTTTTTGATTGAAAATTAAAATGTTTCACTTAAAGATTTAACTATTTTGTTGGAAATTCGTCTTTTTAAGTTGAATTCAATCATTTTAGATTCAAAATAAAAATATTTTTTGGTTAAAAATTCAACTAGTTGATTGAAAGTGAAACCACTTTGTTAAAAAATCATTTTTTTGGTTGAAGATTTATCATTTAAGTTGAAACTTCATCTTTCCGGTAGGAAATTGAATATTTTGGAGAAAGTTTTTTTTTTTTTGATTGAAAATTAATGTCTGAACTGAAAATTTAACTGTCATTTTTCGTTGAAAATTAATTTCTTTTTAGTTGAGAATTCAACTATTGAAATGAAGATTTATGTATTTCATGGAAAATTTATCTCTTTTAGTTGAAAGTGAAATTATTTCGTTGAAAATTCTTTTTTACTTGAAAATTCAACTATTTGATAGAAAATTTGTTTTTTTTGTTTATCTTTTTTATAGTTTTTAGTTAAATCTTTTTTATTTAAAAATTGAACTATTGAGTTGAAAATTTCATTCTTTTGTTAAAACTTCAACAATTATATTAGGAAGTCATCCTTTTTTGATCAAAAAATTCAACTGTTTGGTAGAAAATTCGTCTTTTTGGTCTAAAAATTCAATATTTTTCACGATTTTTTTTTCTGTATTGACTGAAAAACCTTTCTTGGTTAAAACTTCAACTCTTTTGTTGAGAATTCGTTTTACTGATTTTAAAATTCATGTTTTACGTTAAAAATGTAACTATTTTATTTTTGGTTAAAAATTAATCTTTTTTAGTTGAAACTGCAACTATTAGGTTGACATTTTTTTGTATTGAGTTCGTAATCATCGTATACATCTTTAGTTCTGAAATTCATCTATTTTGTTCAATATGCAATACTTTTATTTGAAATTTCAGGGATATAAAGTATTTCAAGTTAAATTTTTTAACAATATTAAAAAAACTTATGATGCAATAAATTACGCCTTTCCTTCAAGAGAAAATTCACTTTTGGCTTAACAGATCGAATTTCTGCTGGACTTTCCTCCAGGTTGTGATACTTTCGAATTCATATTTTGTTTTTAGTAACCTTTTCCATTCTCTCAGACTTCTTTTACAATCCAAAATACTCTTTTTCATCCCCTCAGACTACTTTTGCTATCCAAAATTCCCTTTTCAATCCCCTGACTCAAAAATTCTTTCAAAGAATCATATTTATCCAGGAAGTATCTGTAGCATAATAACCATTGCAAAATCTTGAAAATTTATAAAGATACTGAAATGAAAAATTACAAATTCGTCGTATTCGCTAATAAAAAATAATCATAAGAAATTTATCAGTCCGATTCTCGTCAATGAATCATTTATTTATAACAAAACAATACTCTATGAGGAAGCACAGTGTTCATGAAATGATTACAATTAAAGATCACCATATAATGAACAAGCCCACCAAACTATTTTGCAGCGGTTTTATGATATAATATTATTACCTGATAAAAATTTTGTTTATAAAAGATAGGTTTACAAAGTATATAAAAGTAATAGTGGTTCATATTATTTGAAGGACGGATTTTTTGTAAATAAAGTAAACTTCAGGTTTATACCATGATTTCTATAAAATCGAGATGATATAAGTAAAACAAAATTAATGTAGTTTATCAAGCTCTAAAGTCTAAAAAAACCAACTATTTTCAATCTAAAAGAGAATTTATCCTGAACATAGCTAAACACGCTACTAGCCACAATTAAAAATATAACATAGAGTATCTAAAATTATTTTGCTTCTATAAAATAATTCATCACAAGTTTATTCAAATTCTAATTCCCATTTCTGAAGTATATACATTTCCCAAACAAAATACATAAATTTTATCCAAATTTACCTTGATTAGAAGCAGTAGGTAAACTCTCCTCCAAAGCCGCCTCGATGTTGCTCGGAAAAAGACTCGGCAATTTGATCCTGAGTTCCCTCCCCTCCAGAAAATGAATAATCGATTCAAAGTTACCAGATCCTTTCAAAACCCTCGCACTCCTTATCGACCCTCCACTCTTGGTATCCACCAGACTGATTCCATCAAAAAGCTCCACACTTCTTTGATTAGACGATTTCTCCAACAGTTGTTGCACGATCCTCCTCACAATTCTCACCCCATGACAAGATACCGATACATTCTGAGGATCTTCGCCCATACAAGAGACGCTGAACCCCTTCCAACCATCCCTAAACATTTTCGTAGAATTGCAACCCGCAGTTGTTAAGAAAGTAAGAATCGCGATGAGCCCGATAGAAATAAAATTTCGACCTCCACACGCCATCTTAGTATATCCAACTTCGCCTCTAAATCCGGAATTGAAACAAAGGATCCACCTAACGTGAACCAGGGATGACAAAGTAACAACTCGTTGGAAAGAACCTACAGCGGAGGTTCGAATGACGGAACCCGCTCAGAGCAAATCCTCTTATATACATCATAGATCTATCTCTTCTCTTCAGTGATTGTAGCACTAAAAAAGCAAAGAAGAGATCAGAGTTCTCTACTCTCTTGTCTTCGGAACGTTTTTCGTTCACTTTAGTGGTCGTTCTTCCTATCATTTTATTTCATTTTATTTTAAAGTGTTTCAGAGCGTTACGAGCCTATACCGTCGGTTTATCACCGCCGAACTCCGCCTTTTTTGTTCCCCATCAATTGTATTGCTTAAGAGCCCTGAATAAGAGCCTCTGCACTCTTCTCTCTTGCACACTTTAGTGGAGCGGAAGAGAACGTGCCCGAATCGAATGACGGTATTATAATTATTATGAACGCTAGTCTAATTTTCTGGATTGTGGAATTGAATCCGAGAAAGAATGAGCAATTTAGAGGGAATGAGCTTACGATTCCATGGAAGAATCTTGAGCTCATGCGAGATGTTAGTTGTTACTGAGGAAGGTTGCCATGCGTGAGTATGTGACCGGCTCGAAGGACCAGTAGTGAGTGGTGTGTCCAGTGCGAGTTAAATGCGTGAGGATCGAGATCGATGATGCCATGATGGGAGAAAGAGAAAAAGAAGGAATGTCGGGAAAAAAGGAAGGAAGAGGGAGAGAGTTGGTGGAAGGAAGAGGGAGAAAGATGAAAATCATTGAGGGAATCTAGTTCATCTCCGTATGCCTTTCTCTTCTGTTCCACTTCCCTTTACGTTTACGCCATTCCAGTATGTGCTATATACTCCGTTGCAGGGTATAACTAGAGCTACAAGTGACTTGTAGCGGTCGACGTACCGATCGCATGCGGACGATCGATATCTTGTTTACATCCTGATCTGGGAGGAAGTCTCACGATATAGATCCATATTTCATCAAAAAGACATGTTTGTCTTTTACGGAATCTTTTCTTTTTGTTAAAATTTTTTCATTTATGCATTTCTATTTTCTTAATCGATCTGCTTCCGGTAAATTGTATTGAAAATAAACAGTTGATTAAGAAGAAATCGATGAAAGTATTGAATTTGTAAGCTATGCTGTGAAGTCAAGATAAATTTTAAAGTTATGAGACCTAGTTATTGTACAAGTCAAAATGCATATGTTTTCTAATTTTTCTAGTATGGAAGATAAAATATTTCGTTCACAATCGCAAGAGAGATATAAAAATTCAGAATTGAATAAGCCCTTGGGAAAGTAATCACAGAAATAACCGGGGATAAGAAACGTTGCAGGTAATCGTGAAACGGGGTAACAGCAAGCTGGGTAACTCAGGTTGGGGTAAACCATAGAGTAATAGTAAGGAGAGCAAACTGTGTGTAACAAATTTGGTTGCCATTTTTCCGAAAAAAGTTTGAGGGAGAACGTACGCTGAATTGTAAAGGTTCACCTCGTTTTGAGTGGAATACATGTGAAAGGTCTTTAATTGGTAGGTTATTCATGACTCAAATAGAGCGTAAACAAACAACCAATCAAAAATTTATCGAATTTGTCTCTCGCAGATATTCCACTCAAAACGAGGCGGCTCTTTACAATTCAGCGTACGTCCTCCCCCAAAAGCAACAGCCAACTGCATAAGTGAGGTTGGGGTAAACTCAAGCTGGGCAACTGAGGTTGGGGTAAACTCACCGTGAAGACTAGGGAGATTTTGCCAAAGGACTCCGCTAGAGGCAACACCCTACGGCCAGTAACGCGCTGCCTCTAGCGGAGTCTGTCGACGAGATCTCCCAAGTTTTCACGATGAGTTTACCCCAACTTCAGTTACCCAGATTGAGTTTACCTCAACCTCAATTACCCAGATTGCTGCTGCCCCGCTTCACGATAACTGCAACGTTTCTTACCCTCAGTTTTTTCTGTGATTTTGTCAACTTTCGGATATAATGTGTACATATGGAATTGTTTGAAGCATCTTTTTCGATTGACGAAGTTAAGTAACGCTTGGCTCAGTTATACTCGGATGGTGCTCGTTTTACTAGATGGGGTCTATTTATTAGCTTTCAAGTTGCCTTACCTTCGAACTCATACTAATACTTTTGAAAATAAGAGTGTTATCATGAAAAGTATTTATTTTTTTATTTTTTATGCCTTAAGCATGTCAATAGTTTTTCTATATCTTGAATAAGTTTTCATTTTTTTATCAAGATACTCGGGCGATGTATAGTTCTCGAAACTGGGACAGTAAAAAATGCATCCATGCGAAGATTGGTTTGGAGTTTTAGATTTTTAGTTTTTAAAATCATTAATTTATTTTTATCCATATCAATGTATCCATCTAGAAAAATGTTGCTTAAACTATTTACTTACAAAGAAGTGGGTTGAATGATTTTTTTTCATTTTGAGAAATAAGCTCTTCAAGTGCAAACTTCTTATATTTGTTAATACTTTCATTCATTTATTTTTGTCTCACTGAAAAAGTGATTCCATTAAAAAATTGATGACAATTTTCAGAAAATAAACTCTAAAATGAATAAAATATACGAAGTCATGGAAATTCGTTGTTTTCGTTGAATGTGCACATGGATTTCTATTGGAAAAATTTCATAGTTTTTTTGTTTCTAAAACGCAGTATTTAATAAAATTTCCCAAATTCACAAATTTGAAGAAACTGATGAAATATGTCTCTTCCGTTCCATTTTGAACTTTAAAAAAAATATTGTTAACCTCCTTCTGTGTAATTCAAAAACATTTATCATACATCATTCATATATTATATAATTTTAGACCAGTATTCTACAACTTTTCCCATCGATTAATTAATTTATATCCTAGTCGACACGAAGAACATCAATATTTTTTGTTATATAATGAAGAATAGTGAGATAGATATGTAACAAACAAAAAATTTTTTGAACATATACTTAACTTTTTTTTAAAGCCAATTTCCCATCCCAATATTTTCATGAGAAAGATTTTTTCACAAATTCAACTAAAAAATTAATTTCAAGATAGAAAAAAATATTCTATGAAAAATATAATCAGTCTTTCGAAAATTTTCTTTTAAATTGCTTTGCATTCAGAATTTCATAATAACTGAATAATTTTTTGGTTCAAAATTTTCTTTAAAAAAATAGATTCACGGATCTAAAAAAAGTAATAAAATATTCAAATAAGTCAATTAAATAAACAATAAAAGTTTCTCTAAAAAAAGTATTATTTACACATTTTCAACAGTTATTGGAATTTAACCCAAAGTTACGAATTTTTACTTACAATTCCTTGCGTGGTTGCTTATCATTTTCCTACCTCACTAGTGTATTTTCAGACCGTTATTTCTTGCATTTTTAAATCATTTTTTTCCAACTTTGCATCGCTCTATTCGTTCCATAATTTTTCCATTGAAATATTTCACATCTTTGTGTCGAACCCATTCCTTTTCACTGCTGCCACCTACATCATAAATACGCAAGCTTCCCAGGCATAACTTAAAAATTAAAAAAAATATATATTTAAAACAAAACTTCAAAATACTATAAGAAAAATATTCATGTACTAAAATTAAACTTAGTTATTGTTGTAAATTATTCAAAAGATTACACTGTGATAATTCGGATACAGGTGCTTATTCTCGCAAAGAAAGAATTATTCTTATTTTCTTTATTGACTGTGGCAATAAGAGATTTGAATAAGATTCAAGAATTCGATAAGAATTTTTTAATTTACATGAATAAGGTGCAAAATCAGCATACAAATTGTGATAAATGGTACAGAACTTTCTTTTAAAGTTCTGTTAATGTTTTATAAGGAATTCCAGAAGATGTTCTTGAACTCTAATTGTATAATTAATTGCACATTGTGGTTAGTTTTTTAAAGGACAACGCAGTCACTTCAAGAATAGCTTTCCTTGCGGATACAAACATTTCCTGGAACAGTGAGGCTTTGAAACAAAAACTTGTAGTGTGGTACAAATTCACACACGGAGTTGAGGAAATTGAAATAAAACGGATAATTATGTACATAAGACAAGTAAAACTGATCCTTTTTAACGCTAATAATTGATTTATCAAATGATTTCATTTTGTTTTTCACTTAAAACATGTGACTGAAGAAATTATTTGTTATCAACAGAATATTCAAACAGCGGCATTTAATTCCAGATAAAGAGATGTATTCTATATTCTAACAACAAATAATTAATTGGTTAGAAATTCACCAATTTTTTTAATGTACACCATCATGAATCACTTTGTCCTTCATACAGCAAGCAATTCTAACATACACACACTGGAACCTTCAGTTAAGAGCTCTCCATTCACTCATGATGGACTTAAATCAACTTTAAAACAAAAGCCCTTGCACAGATGGGATTTTTCCTAAATCTTTTCTTCGAAATCTGACGAGTATTTCATGTCAATATATGAAAATAATTGGTAGAGAGATCCGTGAGATAAATCGAACACTGGGGATTTTTATTTTTTGGCAAAGTTATTTCATCCCTATATGATTCTAGTTTCTTTGAGATATCACACTATGAATGTTTAAAAGAAGAATTCATATTTAGAAAAATGTATTTAATATTATGAAAAAATTAGTTTTTCTATATGAAGAAATAGTATAGCGGAGACAAAACTCACAGGATATCTCCCTCATAATTCTATGAATCAACAAAAAAATCGATAAAAAACATCAAAGGTGGCCTTTTTAAGAAAATTTACTTTTTACTTGTTTGAAAAAATGTACGCAACATTAGTAATTACAAAAATTCTCCAAGTTTCTCTCAGAGTTTTCAAAAAGTTTAGATTGTATTATGAGCTGCTGCAAAGGAAATTAAATTATGTCAGTTTGTTCCCAAGATACAACTGTTTAAGGAAAATGTTCGTTAATTTTTTCATAAATTACCTGAATACAAGTAGCCTGAATACAAGTAGCCAAGTGGTACCTGAATACAAAGTAGCCTTAAGTTCGTAAAAATATTTTTAGAAAAAAAAACCTTGCCTTAGAAAACAATATACTTTAGCCCCAAACAATACCGTGACATCACCAAGGTCAGACTGCCCGATTTCGTATCAAATCGATCAAAAGTCACTTTCTTGTCAGTATTGACTACACTGTTAAAATTTCTGTTGGAACTTTGCATTAAATGTAGTGAAAGTTTATTTCCGAGACGCAAGGTAATGCTCCAATACATGATATTGTAGCTTTCAAATGCTTTTATTGTAATACTGACATACATGTATTGTAATATTACCATGCATGCAATGCAATGTTGGGGAAAAAAGTTTTTTAAAAAATCGAAATTCACAGGCACGGAGAATTGAGCCCTAACCACCAGGCTCTGAGTCGGTTGCGTTGAGCACTAACTAGCAAGGCACACTTCTCACCTAACTAAAATAGAGGGTCACTCATCACGTATTGCAATTTCACCTTCTAATAGCGGTATCGTAATTTTTCCTTACACTCGTATTGTGAAAGTGTTGTAAAATCCCAAACATTTTTAACAATGTAAGAAACAGTGGCTTCTCTGACCTTCCATTCAAGGACTTCACCCTCCCGACTTTCATTTTACTTTCGTAAAAAAACAGTATCAAGACAAGTCGTTTTTATTTGCAAGCTTCAAACTCTAAACCATTCATTATGGACCAGACATAATCAGCAATCAACCTATGTATTTCTGCAGGCAAGAATAGCCTGGGACATGGTCTGCCAGAAAATGAAAGTCAGTTTTCTCCGAAACAAAAGCATCGATTCTCTCTCAATCGATCAGAACCATATAGAGAACGCATCATTTGATCCTGTTATCCCGGATGGAGAAAGTTGTCTACCGAAAGAAGGTGGTCCACACGTTCCATACTTTTCCTTCGTTCCACAAAATTTCAAGAAACTCAACCATTTATTCTTCCCGGTAATGAACTTAAAATTGGATTGGTAAAATTCTTCTCTTCCTTTCGATTACTCAAATCAGAGACTGACCCCGAATAAACAGGCGATCGGATTTCTTGATCATTCTGCTTTGAAGAATTCAATGGTAGAACAAACATTTTTCTTTTGATCTGGTTTAGAGAGGTATCAATCCACACACATTTGTACCCTCCTCCTTCCTTTGAATTCGTTTCTGTTTTTTGACAGTAATATTTTTTATTATTAAGAATTGGTTTCACTATTGGAGAAGTTTGCACTTTTTTCGTGATTTTCGGCTCCACTATGTAGTGGTAAGTTTTTTCAGGTTTGTTAAAGTTTAAAAAATCACTGATACCCGCACCACCACTTGGCATAACTCGAAACACTTTTGGTCCTTTAACAGATTGTGAATCTAGAAGAATGTCGAATTTGGTTGTGGGTGGAGCAGTTTCAATGGGTGAAATTTCAAACTGTGGTGTCTCCTGATCATACCAACTCCAACGATTCTTCATAAATGAATTTTTTAGGCTAAGTACCACTGATAGGAGAAGATTCAGATTCGATGCAATGAAATTCATAATCCCAAGGAGTGCTATTTTAGAGAGCATGACTGGCAAAAGTGCCAGGAACTTCAAACCAATTGTTGCGAGAAATGGTATCAGCATCAACTTGCCAAATATGAAGGTTCCTGGAAGAAAATAAAATAAATGGAGCAAAAATCAGTCTAATTTGTTCTTTTTTTAACTTTTGATCCCATTTTTGAGATCACTTCTTCATTGAATATTCCGAATTTAAGAGAAGCAAACTAACTTACGTTTACCTGACGTAAAGTCGAGCGTATCTGTCCTCGCAATTTCTTTTTCAAAACTAGCAGAACCAGTACTGGACATAAATGACAAAATAAGAAACACTGATTTGAATCTTGTACTAAACTTCATTTCTGAAACACTCAAGCACAAATGCGACGTGAATTATGAGTGAAGTAAATTCTGGTGTCATTCTTCTTCTTATAGGTCGTTAACTCGACATAAATACGTCAGCGTTCGTTTGCCGTAACAAATAAAATTAAACACTAGTTACATAGAGCATAACGTCACAGTGTGTACTATATTTAAAGTAACTAATTATGTCTATGTGCTATCAACATATGAAAACTATAAACTAGTATAAAAGTATATTAGTATAAAAGAGCTTTAAAATTGCTATATTAAAAGTAACTAATTATATCTATTATTAACATTAGGAGAAGTATAAACAGCTTCTAAGAATGATCAACTGAATATTCGCTGTTTGCTGTTATCAGTTTCCTACTGTCAAGATCGAGATAATTAATTTAATCAAATATATGAGAAACATACATGGTTGTACAAAATTAGGAATATGTGCGACAAAGTAACAGGATGTAAGAGAAACGCAATTACATTTCTCATAAACTTAGATTAATAAATGTGTGTCAAATTGGAATGAAAATACCAGAAAACCGGTTGTCATTAATTCTGCTAGGCATATTTTGTATAATAATAAAATATTTATTGATCACGTTTTAAAACATGATAGTAGTTTCTTTAGCCAAATGTTTCGTTTTACCGAAGAATCCCATATGCGTTACTAAAGTTCCGACACACCTTGAATTCACCTAACGGATCATCTTTACGACGTAAACAATCATGAAGGATAATTCTACATTATCGCTATGGGCGAGATTTTTCGCATACCTTTCACATGGGATTAAATCAAGTTAATGCAGTTAAAGATCGGTCTTTAATCATATAAGTCATTATACTATTTTCGCAGATCGGATAGTAGAGCAAGGAAAATTAAAGAGTCATAGTGCTACAAAACGTTCCCTTGTAACTGTTAAATAACTGTTGGTTACATTTTGTGTATCAAATCATGCATTTGATATTGAGGGACTTAGTGCAATCAATCTATAAAAAAAAGACAGTTAAAAGGTATTTCGGTGTTTACACCGTATCCATAGAAAACTACTCTCTAAATCTGAAGCTTTGAAATGTCACTGATTGTGAATGGAATTCCACTGATTCAAATAGCTAGAAATGGGTCACTGACAATCAGTGAAAAGTTACCTGTACCTTCGTAATTATTCGCGCCAAATTTGAATAATCCTGAAGGCACGTTGCTATCATGTAATGACAATTAAAATTCCAGCGCATTAAAAAAATATTAAATACTAAATGGACCATATTACTGAAAATTATAAATTTTTTACACAAGAGTTTGACTTTGGGAAAATAATAGGAAATAAAGAAGCATCGATGTCTGCTACAGGAAAGTTTCAATTTTTAGTAATATGACGAATTTTATGATTTTTAATTTTATTAGAAGGTCGCTGGAACACTAATTCAGATTACATGACTTCAGTCAAATAATTATGGTGGGCGAGAGGGAAAATGAAATTCGCGGGTAATAAAGTTACGTACTAAATGAATGGTCCCTCATATATTGAATGAACTAGAAAATTAAGGTTTTTGGTTTTAAAATTGAAAATGTTCAAATCTTAAAATTTTTCAGAGATCCTAATTTTGAATTTCATTTTAAAATATTTTAAACGAGAATTACTTAAGACTTAAGATTCCATTAGATATTAACAGGACTAAGAGATAAAAGTGTTCGGAATTAATTTATTCTATACAATATTTGTTTTAGTATGATATCAATTTTTAATGCAAAGTATTACATAAAACAGGAAGATTTGAACGATATTGAACATGAGCGAGATTGAATAAAAGGAAAGTTCATTTAACACATTAATAAGTCATTCTCTGAAATTCCGAGATAGTCATTTTCATTTTCGAATAGTTTGAAATTTGTTGTAGTAATGTGGAAAGATGACACGGACTATTTAACGGATGATTGTATTTTGTACACATAATACTCAAGGACGTTGTAAAAAAGAACAACGAATCAGCAAATTTCACGATTACCACAAAATGTAATTTAGAAAGAATATCGAACGCAGAAATGGGATTTGAGTCTGAATCTAGCGGTATAAATTGTCCATCAATGGCATGGCCAACTATTAACGGGTTGTCTTTTTTTAATACTGGAAATAGGGACAAATATAATTAAAAGCTATTATTTTTCCGAGTTGGGGTTCGGCCAACTATAAACGGGTGTTTTCTTCTTAATACTGGAAATGCAGTCAAATATAATTAAGAGGTATTGCTTTGACGAGCAGGGATTTTTCCAACTATGCACGGGTGTTTATTTCAGTACTGGAAATGAAGTCAAATATAATGAATATAATGTGCCAAGTTGGGGTAGGGCGAACTATAAACGTGTTGTTGTTTTTTAATACTGGAAATGAGGCCAAACATAATTAAGAGGTATTACTTTGCCGAGTTGGGAATCGGCCAACTATAAACGGGTGTTTACTTTTTAATACTGGAAATGCAGTCAAATATAATTGAGAGGTATTGCCCTGACGAGTGGGGGTTTCGCCAACTATGAA
>JAUMHM010000016.1:25265562-25282637 GCA_032362435.1 Melikaiella ostensackeni | reverse complement strand
GGTTAGCCCTGAAGAAGTGAACTGCAATGTTCACGAAACGTTGTCAATATTCGTAGTTTTGCACACGATTGAAACCCGAAACACCTCCTTTCATCATATAAACGAGTTGTTTTTTTTGTAATACTGGAAATGGGGCCAAATATAATTAAGAGGTATTATTTAGCTGAGTTGGAATTTGGGTAACCATAAACGGGTATTTTCTTTTCAATACTGGAAATGCAGTCAAATATGATTAAGAGGTATTGCTCTGACGAGTTCGGGCTTAGCCAAATATGAAGCGGTGTATTTTTTTAATGCTGGAAATGAAGGCAAATCCCTCACAACAAAATGATATCTCCGGCATATCCCTAGAATATCCCGGCAGAATATGGGATATCCTGAAAAATGTCCCTAAAATCTCCCGGGATATCCGTGGCATAATAAAGAGGTATTGCCATGCCGAGTTGTGGCTTAGCCAACTATAAACGGGTGTTTTTTTACTGGAAATGAGGTCAAATATAATGAAGAGGTATTATTTCGCAGAATTGGGTAAGGCCAACTATAAGCGGGTTGTTTTTTTCATTACTGAAAATGGGGCCAAGTATAATTAAGAGGTATTATTTTGCCGAGATGAGGTATGACTATTTGACCAGCTATGAACGGAAGGTTATTTTTTAATACTGGAAATGGGGTCAAATATAATAAAGTGGTGTTATTTTTCCGAGTTGGGGTATGGCCAACTATAAACGGGTTGTTTTTTTAATACTGGAAATGAGACCAAATATAATTAAGAGGTATTACTTCGCCGAGTTGGGGCATGGCCAACTATAAACGGCTTGTTTCTTCTTCAATACTGGAAATGGGAACATATTTAATGAAGAGATGTTGCTTTATCGAGTTGGGGTTTGGCCAACTATGAACGGGTGTTTTTTTTTTGATACTAAAAATGGGATCAAATACAATAAAGATTTATTATTTGCCGAGTTGAGATATGACTATTTGACTAACTATGAACGGCAGGTTGTTTTGAAATACTGGAAATGGGGTCAATTATAATGAAGAGGTATTATTTTCTCGAGTCCAACTATAAATGGGTTTTTTCTTTGATACTGGAAATGCGGTCAAATATAATTAAAAAGTATTATTTTGCCGAGTTGAGGTTTGGCCGACTATGAACGGGTAATTTTTCAAATACTTGAAATTGGATCAAATATAATCTATATATTCTACCGATTTGGAGTATGGAAAATTATAAACGGACAGTTTTTTAAATATAGAAAATTGAGGCGAATGAGATTCATGTGTGTGTATCGTGAAGTTGGTGTATAGTCATTAATAAGGAAAAGTATTTTTAAACTTTTGAACTTGACAGTGACATTTGCAAGTATTGCAGACATTGCCATGACCATACTCGTAAACAGCACATCAAAATACTTCGACATATATTAAAGAACAAAGAAGACCCGTCACATTATTGAGAAAAATGTATTTTGTTTCAATTTTCACCTTCAAAATCAATAAACGATGTTTTATGCGAATCATTCAATAATAGCTACTGAAATTGGGGTAGGTGAAAACGATCGAATGAAAAAAAAGGTTACTGGAAGGGGGATGCGGGCGTGGTCCTACTCAACACTACATGTTTCTCAGTATAACCCTTTTTTACAAAGACGCTGCCCTCTTGGACCCTTGAATGCCTCTTTCTGCATTTTTAGTTGAACCCCGTAGTGTTTTCCAAGCGCTGACTTTGAAAATGACTTTCGCGGGTTATGGCCTCGAATTATGATCGACGCATCAAAATACACTACATACGAGATTTTAAGTATATCAGATTTATGAGCTTTCAGGAACTCCACCCTGATTCTTATCAAAAATAGTGTAACATTTTTGTCAGAGTTTCATGTACACAATTTATTTGTCACTGATTTTTCATTGATTTTGAATGGTTTCATGCAAATCAGTCAATAATTGACCGAGATATCTAATTCAGGTCAGAAAATCAATTTTCCATGTAACATTTACATGATTGTACTTGGCTTTGATTAAGAGATTTAAATCTTCATGTACCTATATTACTCTGTCAATCATTAGGTGTACTTTAAAAAAATCCATCCTGATATATCAATCCTATCCAAAAATATAGTAGAACACAAACAAAAAGTTAATGAAAAATAAATTTTTGATGTAACATTTTTGAAGTTCTACTTGGCTGCGATTGATAGACGCAAATCTTTATGTGCTTATATTACTCCGACTATCATTACCTGCATCGAAACAAAATTATTCCGACACGCCATCCTGTCCAAATTTATAGTGACACATGAAAAAAACGTTAATAAAAAATCAATTATGGATGTAACATTTTCGAGGTTCTACTTTGCTGTGATTAACAAACGCAAATTTAGATGTTCCTATGTCACTCTATCATTACCTGCATTTAAAAAAAAATTATGAACATATAAATCATCTTTTTGCTGCGCGTATTCGACTCAACCCATAGAAACTTTATTCTAACATAATAAATTCATTCGAAAATCTACCAACCTACCCTTTAATAATTTAACAATCGAGGAAGTGTTTTCCTATATGACTGTTCTAATTTAAGGCGATATTAAAATTCTTTTTACTTATATTAGATTAAACTTTTTATCAGTTTTGTCGGCTCCTTTTCCATTGTGAAACTTTGGAATGCGGTATCATCATAGAGTCCGGTTTACAGTAGCGCCACTTTGCACCGAGTGCAAATAGCTTTAATCACTGGGAAGATGTACGGACACGCTACTTACTCGTTCAGCGTAAAACTTGGGCTCTATTCGAGATAATGAATTGACACTTAATCAGCCTTAAAAAACGGCTCATAAAACGAATTATTTATTAAAGTGTATTAAAAGACAAATAAAACATAAAACCGTGATTTACACTTACCATGCAATCTATTGAACCATGAACCATTTGTTGACTCATTTCTTGACTAAGCAACACAAAATATGAATAATGGACAAATTGAAGGTATCAAATACAAATGATCACTGTTGAAAAGTAACTTAAAAAAATTAGTCAAAAATTTTTTTAATTAATCTACAACAATTCATTCAAACGTAAAATATCATAAGCCACTAGAATCCTAGGTGCTAAATAAACTTTTCCTTTTCTAATCGTTTAAGGATCTGAACTATATACATTTTCTCTTTCGCTATCGAATTTATGGACTGACAAACATACTCCACTTGTTTGTCTCTACCATACCATCTGTCGATGAAAAACATTAACGTGTACATTAAATGCTTATTAGAACGTGCAACTGAATACTTTGCCTAATAAACTGCATTTTCACTTAACTTTCTTATCCTTGAGTTCCAGTTTTGAAAGTTTATGAAAAAAATATCCATCCTTTCAGATCCGTCTCAGTGTAATCATAGTGCACTTTGATTGAAAGCATTTATCTTGATGTACGTGTTCAACAATGCTTGAAGAGCTTAATTGAGATTTAGATGCCTAACTACAATTTTCGCGTTAATAGATCGTTACAGATTTGAGTGAAATTTTTATTGATGTGTATATTTCATCGAGGTGTAAAGCTACTCAACTTTGGTAGTATGGATCATCAAGTTCGGGATACTTAGCTAGAGACAAAGAGAAATACATTTTGAGGTTTGGATCATCATTCAAAGTAGCATGATAATGTTATAACAATCTTTCTAGATGTTCTCTAAGACTCTAGATAATCTAATCTGATATTTCTCTTTGTGCAGAATGTGGCTATTAAACAAAAATAATTTCCGTCTTATACAAAACAATAAATATTTATTCTCACAATGGACAAAAAAGTTATGATACAATCTTCACTCTCGTTGGAGAGTTGAAATAAGTTAATTACTTAATTAATTCGATGAGGGGATGTTACGCGAGTTTCGTGGCGCGACTTATTATCTAATTCATTTCTACAGCACGTCTGGGTCAATTGAGTCCTAAGGTCTGTCGCCTTCTGTTGGTAGGGTCATTGGTAATCTTGTCAGGTAGTCTTTTGTCAACTCAGTCCCGTGGTTGTCCCGTTGAGTCTTAGTCTCTCAGTCTCGATTACATGTCTTCAGTCATACACCGTTTCCTAGTCGTAACCTTGATCGGTTCTGTCTGGTATTAAGGCAGTTAGTTTCATGACCACTTCGCTCATGGGAAAGTAGGTGAGCAGTGCGTGCATGCATATCGCAGAAACGCACCTTGATGCTCACCATTCTGAAAAACACCTCCGTAATGTTCGTCCGTTATACAGATTAATTTTGCGTACTAGTGCGAGTCAAAGTGTAGTTGGTACCAGTCCGGGTTCAGTCCGGGTCCAGTCCTTAATGATAAATAAATAAAAAATATAATATCCGGTTCTCAATCGTCGAATCTCCTGAATGAGTGAGAACGTCTGTATGAAGATGGCTCTGGGGGTCGATGAAATGTCGAAGGGCAGATTTTTAAGTTACGACTTAACATTAACGGCAAGAGTGTGCGCGTGAGAATTTTGGCAAGGCCAAAACGAGATCTCGAAAGTCAGTTTTGGCAGGTAGTACGACTACCTGAGACCAGGTGCAGAGGTGGAGGAGAGATTGCCTCATTTTGGGTGAGCAGAGTAGGCTAACTCCTGAGCATCAGGTACACCAGCCAAGGGTGGTTGATTATGGAAAGTCCTTGCCCATCCACTGGAATAACTGTCACCACCATGTCCGTGACCCTCGCTGAAGCTGTGACTGGCACTGTGGTGAGGGTGAGCCACAACTTCATAGGTCACGTGTTTTTGATGAGAGAAGAGCTTCTTGAGACCGATGATACCAGCCAAGAGGAGGGCGATTTTCGAGAGCAGGAGAGCCTTTCCTACTAGCAGAGCCAGACCCTTGAAGGCGAGACCCCCAATGAGACCGATTTTCAGGACTGCTGCTGCTAAGAGTGGGCCCATGTTGTTCTTCTTACCACGACCTGAAATGATGGACCAATGATAATTTAATGTACATCGTTGTTGATGATGAGTTGATAGCCTGACAGTTTTATGGCAACGAGAGTCACGAGCGACGAGAATGAAAGAGAAATGTTATTGCTTTCTGAAGAAAAAGCGAAATGGAAAGTAAGTGAATGATTAGGGTTTCATGTTTTGAATTTCTTCTATTTATGGTTGCTGGAGAGTAATGTCCTGCCAGTAACCTTAACCAAATAATGTTCCTTAGGTGAAATTTACAAATTAACATTCACTTGTTGACGTTCACCAAACAAATTTCATCTGTTAATATCTACCTGGCTACATTCACCCAGTAACGTTTACCAAGTACAGTTCGTCCAGTATCGATCACCAAGTGAAATTTATGAAGTAATGTTTACCTAATAATGTTCACTAAGTAAAGTTTACCTAGTACTTCCACTATGTTTAATATTGTTAATAGAAAGATTACCAAGTAAAATTTATGCGGCAATGTTCAGCACATAATGTTTATTTAGCAAGATTTAAACAGTAAAATTTTACTGGAAACGTTCACCAAATAAGTTTTACTCAGTGAAGCTTATCAAGTGACATTGAAGCAGTAAAACTTACTCAAATTTATTCAAAAAATAGCGTTTGCTCTCGGACGTATTTCGACTATGGTTCGCATCGAGGAATGCTCATCAATTAGAATACTTAATTAGAATTATAATTATCATCATTAGTCATTTGCTAACAAGAAGAGATAAAAATGCAACAAAATCCATAAGACACGTATTTTTTCTTTTATTCCAATGGGCCTTAGTTTCTGAGATATCGAGGTTTAAATATTTGACCTTGAGCGCTCGGCTCAAGTCCGGGCTCCGGACTGAGCAGTGGCGTGTCGCGGGCCCAAGCGTAAATATTCAAACATCGATATCTCGGAAACTAAGGCCCATTGGATCAAAAGAAAAAATACTAATCCAATGCATTTTGATGTTCTTTTACCCTGTAAGGCCCCAGTCAAATCGGCGTCCTGCATTTCATGACCTCTTCTTGTAAGTGATTTCCACCCAGTGAAAGTCACGAAAGATGTAATCAAGACTTAATTAAACAGAGTATATTTTTGTAAACGTCAATATTTTACTGAATATTTTAAGCAGGCTATGCATTTTTACCGGAAGTACTTTATCAGAATAGATAATTCCAAGCTTAAAAAATACCTTCTTTTTATATTCATAAAGAAGCGAAAGACGATATTTTCGATGATGCTGATTTTTCTTACTATCTAGCCGCTTATAATAAAACTCATTAATCTTCCATCAAAGCTAATAATCGGAATTTAGTAATGACTCTGCAAAAATACACCTCGAATTATTAGAGAAAGTGCAAGTTTCAAGATAAAGGAATAATTTCTCCCATCACAAGAAATCAAAAATCAATAATGAGACATAAGAAATGAAAAATTAACACAAAAAAAGCCTTTCATCAATTAAAAATTACTAAAAAAGGCAATTACCATCTTCAACAGCATCATCAGCGCGTTCAATAGAAAGTCCCAAGTTGAATGATCCACTTTCGTCCTCGGAAGCAGAAACAACAACATCCTCATCAGGAAGAATTCTCCACTTAATGCTACGAGATTTAACAAAAGCGTAGAATTTGTTAGCTACAAGATCTAAAATTTCGGTTTCGTCGTCCTTGCTCCTTCCAGCTTCGAATGTAATGACCTCCTCCGTTGCTTGGCTAGTTTTTCTGATTTCGATGTCATCAGTGAGTTCAATGGAAGCCTTTTTCAACAGCTTGTTCATGTAGGTGACCAATTTCAACATCACACAACTGTTGATGTCGTTTTGAGAGCATTTGGCATTGAGCTTGCGTAAAAGTTCTTCCTCGTATTTCGCACGATCGGTCAACGTCACGGACTGCTGCTCGAGGACGCTGATTTTGTCAAGCTTCTCCAAAGGATTGGCGAGGGTCAAGCCCACAGCACAGACTAGTAGTATCCCTAGTATCATCTTCATCTTTTCCTGCTGGAAATGGAAATGTAACAATGGAGTAACTGTTTTCTGGTAGTCAAGCGATTTTTTGTGGTCTAGTTCTTTAAGTAAGAAATATAAAGAGAATTTTCTGTCGAGATTTTGTGAAACTGAACCTAATTGGCTATCAGTCTGCATTAGATTAAGATAATTTTATTGAAAAGTAAAATTGACTACACAAATTATAAGTAACTTAAATTTTATACATATGTACAGAAAATTTACTTTTTTCAAATCAGATCAAGAACCAGGAATAAACAAAACTGTTTGTGACGATTTTATATTATCAAGTGAAAAACAATCATTTTTAAGAGGTTATTAAAGTTATTAAAGTTATTAAAGTTATTAAAGTCTTTATAAAGAAGCAAAATCTGTTTTCGTTAATCTTTTAATGAATGCTTTTTCTTTGTAAAAACGAGAAATCTGAGTATTGACGCAGAAAAGGAAATGGATCAGTTTCTTGCCTTTCTCTGAAGATTACCTTGTAAATAAGCAAAAAAGATTCAAAACATTCCAATCGAAGTTATTATTATCACCTCCCGCAGTTACGATGTTACCACAAACTGACCTATTCTGAAAAGTGTACTGTAGTCCTAAAAAAAAATAAAATGCTAGAAGATGACATTAAATTGAATATCAAAAGTAACATTATTTGAACAATTTGTTCCCATAATATTTTTTACCTTATTAAAAACCTATTCTTGTCAAATATTTCTGAAAGCATTTCCATGTGCAAAGCTATGATACACCAAATATTGTATTCACGCTCTATGAAATTACGTACGCGAAATAAATATATTTTAAACTTGCAAAGCCCGACACACTTCAAGCTCCAATTCCTTACTTTTGTTTGGAAAACTTCTACGAAAAATCTACATGTTCTGTTTTCCCAAAATTCGACTACAAAATTATTATTTGTGAGTGAATCGTGGCACTTTAACGTAATAACTGAATTAGTGACATTGAGACCGTTATGCAAATTGCAAATTCGAAACAAATTTGTATACACACTTGTCGAATGTAAACTCGTTCATTTAATCAGGAAAAAATTATCCAAAAACGCGTGGTCATCTCACTCGGTGATATAATCACTCACCTCAAAAGACGTTATAGTCCGAATCTCCGAAGCAAAGGATGCGCGCGAAGCACACTTAATCACCTGCGATCCTTCGCGTGTTCCTATCTCTCTCCCTTAGCGGAGGAGGCCTTTTTTTCGATGCGTGAACGAGCGGAGCAAGGCTTCTGAACCGCGTCTCTCCCCGGCCAGTTTATATACGTAGATCTCGCTTAGTAGATTACACGAGGTATACGAGGAGTCGCCTCCACCAGGAGGTGGAGACGGCTCGGTGGTGGGAATCATCGCTTGTATTTGTCCTGAGACTCGTGGTACCCGCGGATGAAGAAAAGAAAGAAAGAGACCGACCGATCCCAAGGTGAGGATGGTTCTTCATCGTGCATGAAACGAACTGGTTCCCGCAATGAGATACACGATACAATGCGTACAAGTACACCAACGCGTAAGTCGGGTCATAATACGCGTACATGAAGGCGCGAAACTCACGCACACTTTCTTCTTTGCAGAGGATAACGCCACAAACACAAACACAAATAGGCATGATGTGTTTGATTGTGTGAGAGCAAAAGTAACGTGCACACCTCTATTTCTTGGGTTACAAGTATGAAGGAAGCACATACTTAAAAGCGTACCACACTAACTTACTCAACAACCCAACCCACCACGAGAACCGTGTCACGGATGTAGAGCACGCACGCTGTCCATCCCGTCTGAATGTATAAGCCTTATATGATCACTATTGCCATTTAGCGTCCCCTGCAAAACGCATCCGATCCTAGTTGCACTGTCAACATCGTCAACGAAGATCCTCTAGTTTTTGTCGAGTGTACGACAATGTACGGAAGTTTGCGATTAACTCTGTTGTGGGACGAAAAGAGTTTAAGGTTGAAGATTAGAAACTTAGAAGCTAGGTGTTTGAAGCTATTTTGGAATAGGAAGTATGAGTTAGATTATCAAAAACAATTATTGTGACCGAGTTATCAAATGTAGAAAGAGATGGATTGATAGGTATTCGCGTTTTTGGAAATCACTATTGTCATTTCAGATAGTTAATATGTCAACTGGTAAGAATAAATAAGAAAATATTTAGTGATAGAGATTTTGGTGTAGACATATGGTGACTAAGTTAGACTCTGTGCGGAAGCTTGCGGTTGGCATTATTTTGGGATGGAAAGAGTTTAAGGATGAAAATTATAAATTTGATACATATTTAGGGATGGATAATGTGAGAAGGATCTTAGTGCAGTCCTGGTTACTGTAAGAAGGATTATTTTTTGTAGCAGGAAAGATGCATTTATATTTTCTGATTTTGGAAATAATATGAACACAGAATTGAGCACCATAGGTTCCTGGTGATTAGATGTGCTTTTCAGTAAGTCGAATGTATTAACCCATCTATAACACCACAGAAAGTTATTCCAGTCCTGTTAAACATGATGATTATTACTGTCATTTCAGGTTTATTGATGAATTTCTCTGATTCTGGTTGCACTTTTTTGTCACTTTCAAAATAAAAAACGAAGATGCTGTCCGCTTCGTCCCTATGTGCGATGCTCCTATATTTCAATGTACGAAAATTTGCAATTAGCGTTATTGTGGGATAAAAAGAGTCTAAGGAGAATGATTATAAATTTAGAAGATATTTAGGAGGAATAATATAAAAAAGATCTTGGTTTAAATCTAGTTACTGGAAGGAGGATTGATTCGTAGCAGGGAAGATATATTGATAATTTCTGATTTCAGAAATAATAAGAGTATAGAATCTATTACCATAGGTTGTCGGTTGTTAGATTTGCTTCCTCAATATGTTAAAAGCATTAACCCACCTACAACTTTACAGAAAGTTATTTCAGCCCTGTTAAATTTAATGATCATTATTGTCATTTAAGGTTTATCCCTAAATTCATGTGATCCTTGGACATTTGTGACACTTTGAACAATGATAACAAAGCTACTCCTCTAAGTTTCGTTCATAAGTAGTATAATGTATGGAAGCTTACGATTAACTTTGTTGTGGCACGAAAAGAGTCTATGGATGAAAATTAGCAACTTCGAAGTTAGGAATTTGAAGTTATTTCGTAACAGGAAGTATGAGCAAGATTCTAAAATACAATTATTGTGACCTATTTATCAAATGCAGAAATTTCAAGTGCAGAAAGAGATGTATTGATAGGTATTCTTGTCTTTGGCAATCACTATTGTCATTTAAGACAGTTGCTCTGTCAACTGTTGGGAAGAAATGAAAAGATATTCAGTGATGAAGACTTTGGTGTAGATTAATGGTGGCCGAGGTACTGAAAGAAGAAAAGAGGAGGTACACTGATAATAATTACTGATTTTAGAAAAAAAAGTTTCAAACTGATGAATATAGGTTGTTACTCTTGTTAGGATATGGCAGTATTAACCTATCTACAATTCTACAGAGAGTTTTCCAGCCCTGTCAAACTCAATGGTCATTACTGA
Source organism: Melikaiella ostensackeni (assembly GCA_032362435.1). NCBI lineage: Eukaryota > Metazoa > Arthropoda > Insecta > Hymenoptera > Cynipidae > Melikaiella > Melikaiella ostensackeni. The sequence continues at coordinate 25,272,148 of JAUMHM010000016.1, read as the reverse complement.
AATTTAAGGTTTATTGCTAAATTCATCTGATTTTGGTTGAACTTTTTTTCACTAAAAAGGTATGCTACATTTCATTTCTATACAGACACTGTACGGAATTTTGGGATCAGCATTACTGTATGATGAAAATGGTATAAAGATGAAGATTATAAGTTTATAACATATTTAGGGATGGATGATGTGAAAAGGATCTCGGTATAGAGCTAGTTACTGCAAGAAAGATTAATTTCTATCAGGGAAGATGCATTGATAATTCATGATTCTATGAATATTAAGAGTACAAAATTGATAACCATAGGTTCTAGGTTGTTGGTTGTGCTTCCTCAATATATCGGATGTATAAACCCGTCTGTAGCTCTACAAAAAGTTTTTTCAACTCTGTTAAATTCAATGATCATTATTGTCATTTGAAGTTTATTGCTAAATTCATCTGATCCCAATTTGAGTTTTGTGTTACTTTCAACATTATCAACAAAGTTGGTCCTCTAAGTTTCGTCCTTAGGTACGGAAGCTTATGATTAACTTTGTTGTGGAATAAACAGAGTTTAAAGATAAAGATTATAAACTGAGAAGATATTTAGGGACGGATAATGTGAAAAGGATTTAGGTATAGACTTATGGTGACCTAGTTACTCCACAAAGATTTAATTTGTAGCAGAGAACGCGCAATGATAATTCTTGATTTTAAAAAGATGAGTCTGAACTTGATAACCATAGCTTTTTAAGATATGTCTTTCTTGAATGTTTCAGCATGATTCAAACCTCTACTTAGAATTCATTCAGTTCTGTTTTTAGTAAACATTATTAGCATTTAAAGTTCATTGAAAAGTAAACACGATCCTAACTGGACCGTTTTGTCACTGTCAACACAAATTGCACGAAAATGTACGTAAGTTGTCTGTTAAAGATTGTTGTTGGATGAAAAAAACTGAAGAAAGGAGAATTTAAAACTGGAAATTAAAAGACATACATGAATTTAAAGAGAAAGATCGTAGTTGGAAATTGTCACTCAATTATTAAAATATTTCATGTGTAGCACAGAAAGTGTATTGGTAACAAGTGACGATTTTACAAATTAGGTTCTAAAATTGATAAACTGAAAGCTATTTGGGGATGAGCAATATGAGAAACATTGAGGAAGCTTTGGATGTCCATTAAATTTAGTGCGCATAATAAACTTAAAAAATAATAATCTGAACTTCTTCTGTGAAGATGACTAATGTTTCAATAACGAATCTCCATTTGTAATAAAGCTAAATAGACAATATGATTTCGATATTATGCTTTCAGGAAACTAAACTTTAATAAAAATCAAATAATAAAATTCAAATTCTTAGAATAAATTATATTATTTTTTTAAGCTGAGAGCCTTCTCTTACATTCAGTTTACACTTTTGCCTCCTGTTAAAAAAAATGCTACAGAAATGAGAAAGCTCGTAAAACGAAATGTCTGCTGGGTGTTTCCTTTTTTGCTTGTGTAATTTGAGGATGGGTAACATGAGGAGGTTGTGTACAATTATTGTGACCTACTCATCAAGAAATAATAAATCTTTAGTACGGAAGATGTGTGTATGTAATTTCAGGAATTGAAAGCTCTCTTGTTGAAGATTGAAAGTTTAATAATAAAACGCATGAGTAGTTTATAGAAAATACTAAAGGATTAGACTTATACAGATATAATTTAAGTCTTTTTCATTCATTATGTTTGCGACTCAATTATTTCTGGCACAAAAAATAAAGCTCGTTCTGAAAGTCATATAAAAAACTCAAAAATCTTCTTAGAAATATTAACATTCAAAAGAATCGGACTTGAGAAAATTGATAATTCAATAAGAGTTCAGTAGAGCTTCAGTGATTAAAAAAAACGAATAAATTAAAATGATTACTTAGTACATAAGACTAATGTTTAATACATCTCCCACTAGAACAATATGTTTTGTAATTGAGTTAGGGAATAAATAATGAAGTTATTGTCTATTCGATTTTCTAGGTATATAGAGAACCGTGAAATAAGGAATAATAAATACAGAGTTTATAAATCACAATAAAAAATTAGGTGTTTAAAGGCAGTGATTTGCATCTACATGAAAAAAATTACCTCTCACAAGGTGTACATAAGAGTATAATAAAATAATGTTTATATCTCTGTTGACGTCAGCAGGAAAGTTTCTCATAATCTCAAATACGTGATTATTTTCTCCTGAAACTGATGAAAATAACCAGGCTTGAAAAGGCGGAATTTCTTCTATTCTAAAGTGTTTTGTTTGTTTTACCAAATCTCTAGAAAAAAAATTCTTTGTGTTCTGCATGAGCATGCTATTCCACTTCTTTATGGTTTAATATGATGAAAATGCCTGAAACACACTAACTTCAAGCGTTATGCTTATCCACATATTTATCAGAGTGGTTAATTAGGATCCTACAATTTTAACTTTATAATCTCTCCTTAGACTACCATGGAGTATGAATAAACAACATCTGTGGATACATTGTTACAAATTGTATAAATTATTTAGTCAACCGAACACACATATCTTATCCGGTGTGGTGAAACAGTTGCTTGCAAATACAGGATTTTGAACTTGAAAAAAAATGGAAAAACCTTTTTTTGCAATTCTAGTGCTGAAGAAAAGACTATAAATTTCTTGTGAATAGATTATATATCACCATGTGTTTTCACATATGGCGATAAAAGAGCCATAAAATAGATAGCAAAACAAGTGGACGCTCTCCTCGTTCCTGACGCCTTAGCAATAATTTCTGACGTTGCAGCTTCTTTAGTCTGTAATTTCAATTTCAATGTTCGTATACTTCAAATCACTATTAGTTCTTATACATACTTATGATAAACTGCTAGTAATCAACTGCTACAATAGTTCGTATGACCGTGGTTAATTACACCTATGGACACGCCTCGCAACCGTAAGATGGGAGGCCACAGTGTACGATGGAATTTCAATGAAGGGCTGGCAAAACCCTCGTGTGCCTTGAGGACACGGAACGACCCAAGAATGGCGCCTCCCTGAATCCATCTCGCAATATATTCATTATGTTGTTGGCACGCGGGTATGACTTCAAGGCTACGAACCATGGAGTAATGGCTTTACATCTCCGAGAGCACCGCTCACTAGGACAATCATTCAAGCCAAATATTTTGGGAACAGTCGCCTTTTCCTTTTGCTTAAGTGTAATGTTGCTGATGGCCAGAGCCGAGAACTCGATCACGAACATAGTTCGTTTCTCGAAGTCACGGAGAACGATGTCCGCCCTCAAGTGTATAAAATGAATGAATGCAAATAATTAATATAAATAAATATATATACATATATCAAATACTCTTCCCTATTCAAATAAAATTGCGTATTAATAATAATAAGAATCCTAAAATTGTCTCAATCGTATGTATATCCTGGATTATTTCATGCTAAGGTGTCGTGAGATATTAAAAAGAAAGTTTATTCTCTGCTGAGTTGTTACACCTGAAGCATGACAAATGAACATTAGACGTAGACGAGCCTTCAAGAGTCATGACATATACAACCCTGATAAGTTTCTGCAACTATTCATTCCATAGCCTCTATGTAGTATGAATGTCCTTGATCTTTCAGCAGAGATTTAGAAGCAGAAACATTAATAGCATAATAGCAGGTATTACAGGCCTCAGTGGTAATGAAGGCATATAACGTCTACTACAATTGTTTGCCTTCATCATCTTGCGAAAAATATAGAAATAATTCACTTTGTTATGCGAAGAAGAAAAAGAAAATGCGAATAGTTCTACTTTTGAAGTCGCAAAGAGATCACTAGTAAGTGTTTCTAATTCACATATTCAATTCAATAGAATTTTTCTATTCTAGTGCAAAAATTACATAGCTGATATTTTTCAATTAGAGAACAAATTCAATCGGAAGATTTCCAAAAATTTTAAATAAGTAATCAAAATCAATTCTAAAAAGGAAGCTAAAATACAAGATATTTTCAATATTAATCCATCTTTCATGGTGAATTTTGTTGTTCTTTTGAGAATTTTATGACTTTTTATGGTTATTTTCTTCTTATTTCAAAACTTTTCTTTACCCTTTTTTCGAAATTTCCTCCAGACCTGGCTTGGGCCATGTTGAAGATCATGAAAAATCTCGACGATTTTGGGATGACTTATGATTATGTCTCTTATATTTTAAAATAATTCTTAGGAAAAAAATGTTGCTAGTTTAAGTCTTTATTTAACATTTGAAGGAATGATAAAGGAAATTGATGCTTTCTTTTGCGAGTTCAAATTGAGCGTGTTTCACTTTATGTGATTAAAATAAAAAAAATTTACTAAAGTACAATCAAAATTATACTTTATAACTTTAAAAGCTTAAAATTATGGATTGTTAGCTTCCGAAAGCTTTTAAATTGAGTTTCTTTTTCTTTTGTACAGTTAAAATTGAAATTTCTCGAACATTTAAAAAAAAGAATCTTTGAATTATTATATTTATAAACTGTCTATTTAAACTAGTCCAATCTCAAACGATAACAAATTCTAAACGATCCCAAATTCAAATCATCGAAGAATGTCAATTAAGCAGAATAGTTTATTGTGAGTTGTGTTTATTGAATACTATAACATTTTGACTGTTTGAAATGCAGAATTTTTAATATTCAGCCTGGAAATAGTCGTAACTGTCACGATTTCGATTTAACGAGGGTCGTGCATGGCAGGTTTAATCAAAAACACACCTCAATTTTTTCCGCAGAAATTTTTTTTAGCAAAATTTGGCAATTGTTTACTTTAATGGCTTTCTCGAATTTTTGAGTAAATGATTCAAAACCTTTTGAAAAATCTTCTTTCTAGTCGAAAAGTAAAATATCACTGGAGGAAGACCCAAAAAAATTCATATTTTCCCCGAAAATCCCACAAAAATAAGAAAATTAAAAATATGTACAAATCGTGTTCATGAATAATTTTATTTTCGTTCCTAGAAAATATTCATAAATAACATTTTCAAGATCAATTCGAAAAAGTAATAATCAAATTGCCAAGAATAGCAATTATAAGTAATTTTTCGAGTTGGGAAAGAGGTAGGGTGTGAAAGGACTTTTCTCTTCCCTCTTCTAACTAGAAAAAATCCCATTTAAAATTTTAAAAAAATTTATAAACGTTTGGATTCTTTTAATGAAACGGAATTTATTTGATATGTTGTAATTTCAATGTTAATTATAGCGCATTTTTATTCTCACTATTCTAATATTTGAAATTATTCAACTGCTAAATAATAAAATTATTCAACAATTATTGGAATTCATTAAAATAATTAAGATCTATTAATATTCAACATTAATTAAATCTTTGATTAATTCACACTTCTTTCAGTGTAATAAATTGTTTCTCCTACTGTTTCGTTCTGAAGTTTGAATCGAAAATTAAAAAATAATTAGAAACAACAATTTTTGATTATTTTTGTGTATTTTTTTTTTAGAAAAATACAAAGCTTAATTTTCACAATTTTTATCAATTACTCGTACATATCTCCAATTATTCAATATTTAGTTTTGAATTATAATCAAATATACTCTACATAAGTTTTATGAATTTAGAGTTCATAAATAATCAACGCTTAGTCAAATGCATTAAAATAATTCGAATCTATTAATATTTAACATCAATGAAATCTTCGATCTCTTCGCATTTCTTTCAAAATGATAAATTTCTTCTTATATTGTTTCGTTCTGAAACTTTATTTGAAAAAGAATATATATTTTCATTTAGAAAAAATTGATTATTTTTGTGTTTTTTGAGGAAAATACAAACATTTTTCAATGATATTTATGAAATTGAGTATAATGTGATTATAATTCCGTGAAAAAAATCGAAACTTGGAAAAAATTCAGTTATTGAAAATATATTTTTTGATTATTTTTCTGGTTCTTGAGGAAAATGCAAATGCTTTTTGATCTACCCCAGCTGATATTTCACTTTTGGACTAGAAAGAGAATTTTTTTAAATGTTTCAAACCCTTTATTCAAAAATTCGGAAAAGTCATCAAAGAAAAAATTACCCAGACTTTTAAAATTGTGAAACAATTTATGAAGCCAAACTTTTATCATTTTTCGTGTGTATAGCTATGGATTAAACCTAAACCAATTCGAGAGGAAATTTTAGTGCACAAGTACTCAAGTTTCTTTAATTCTCAAAGTTAGAATTTTACGTAAATAAGAATAAAAATGTGATATGGCGCAAATCATACACCATAAGACACATACTAAAATCATAATTTTCAAAGTTTAATTTCTCGTGAATTAATCCCTCTAGATAGTCTGAAATTTTTACTGAAGATAAATCTCATATTCCTTAATAATTTATTTTTATTCAGTTTCCAAAATTCAACTACCTAGCCACGCCAACCCTCTTCAATAAAATTAATATAATTTTGGTAATACTTCCGTATCGCGGCTTTTTCGAAAAATGGGGCGTATTTTTGAAAATGGTCCAGAATGGGCTATTTCTGAAAAACTCAGGAAAAAATGAGGGGGAGGCTTTTTTATAACTTTTTTATCACTTTTCAATGTGACCTCTTTCCAGCTCTAAACCCGTGTTTAGAGC
>JAUMHM010000016.1:25242059-25265462 GCA_032362435.1 Melikaiella ostensackeni | reverse complement strand
TTGTTAAGTGAATCTGACCCGTGTTAAGCGCTGTTTTGGGGTCACATTTTGAAAAAAATATATTAATTTAGGGAAGTTTCATAGAAAAAAATTTCAACACTCCCGACCGATTCCGAGCAGTGACTGTAAGTTTCGCGAGATTTTGGGTCATTTTAAAAAACCTCCTCCCCCATTTTTCGGAATAGCCGCGATACGAAAGTATTACCATAATTTTGATAGCTTAAAAAGTTGAAGTTTTTTGAAAAATTTCTCCAGATTTTTTCTTTTCCGATAAGAATTCGTTGAATGATCCAGAGTTTCATCAATTTTATTCTTCCAAAAAATAGGTCCAAAGGGGCCCCGTTTTTTTTCAATTCTTGGCCAGGCTCTTTTACGTTATTTCCAAGCAAGATTGCATGTTCTTACAGTGAAAGAAAGCTGTCGTAAAAGCGAATGCCTTCATCCTCCCACACGGGTCAAGGCAACCTCTGTTTTGGTTCCGGACCGCATATTTACCGTTACAACCTTCACCGGTTGCCAAAAGAGATTTTTGAGCCTGAGACCCACATTGAAAAATGAAGATTGGTGACTGGAGTCATAGACACCAGATTCAGAAACTTTGATTCTATTAGAGATTAGATCTCTTCATTTTGACTACTCATTCTTCGGAGTGCAGGTCAGGTATAAATAACTTAATGCGTACGAGATCTTTCACCGAGACGATTTAATGCTGTGATTCGTGGAGAACTACTGTTATGATGCGGCAATCGTGCGGTGTTTCAAGGTGAAAAGTCTCGTGCGAAGTACGCGGTAGCTGGAACATATCAAGGCCGATTTGTAGCAAGGTCGATGAAGGTCAAAGAATTTCTCTGAAAATCTAAGAAATAATTGGGAAATCAGAGAAAATCTGCAATTTAGAATTCTTATTGACTATGTTTATTATTCAGTTTACGTTCTATGATATACCTACTTTCGAATATATTTTTTTAATTTATTGTGCGTGTCGGTTTATTGATACGATTCGTAGTGAATATTAAGTTTTTAATAAAACTTTTCATCGTTTGGGAAATTTAAATGCTTTAAAAATGAGCAGCTTCTGACTCTGTGAACAGGAGGGTACTATGGAAGGCCATGAAAGAAAGAGGAGTAGAAGAAAGTTTGATATAGAGGATAAAAAAGATGTAAGATATGTAAATACTCTTAAGTCCGTCAAAAGGAGAGAGTATAAGCAAATAAAGAAGAAATGCTTAAAAACTGATAGCAATTTTGTAGTTAGGATTTTTGCAAGAAATAATTGATAGTTGGAACAGCTTTTCAATCTCTTCTGATAATACAAATGTATTAAAGGAAAAGGTCAAGATTTCCTTCTGGATTTGACCAGACGTATGAAGTTATGCTAATGTCAAAACTTATGAGCCGAGTTTTTAAAAAGTGTCATATAAAACATGACGCGTTACATAAATGTTCATAAATTAACACGCTCCAAAATGTACCATGTGAATTTGAGATTAGTAATCTTTCTTCTAGATTAGGGGAATGAAAGAAATGAAGATTGTACCTGAAACAATTAACCCACATAGATCAAGAACATGGTTATAATGTTCGAATAAATGGAGAAAATTTGAATAAATATTATAAATATTCCTAAATAGTTTCCAAGAATGATGGAAATCGTTGAACCCAATCTGAGGTTGAAGAACACCTTTGATTCTAAATGCTTAACTCAGCTTTTCTATGTGGATTTACTAACATATTTATTAATTGATTCGTAGAAATATTTTCATTGCATAAATACTTCATTAAATTTTATGGAGGACTTCATCATGGGAGTTTCTATCGGTAAACCATCCATAAATTAAATGTTTCACATAGTCAACGTGCAGATGGCCATAATTATTGCGGTAGAGACTATCCCAGAATTTGCGGGTAACCTCTTGAAGAACAATCATCAACCCTGCTTATACTATTATACAGTAAGTGATAATGCAATTTTTTTTTCAGTGAAATAGTTGTAATCGCGTCTCTGCAGGAAATTAATTTCATGTTTATAATGTAAAATCGCTTACTTCAGTATCATGATTATTAAGAATGAACGTTTTATCATTTACTTAATGATTACACTTCTTATATCGCATACAGTTGAATGCTTCGAATTGTAAAATTCTAAATACAAATTGAAATAAGTAGAAAAAATATTTTTCTTTAATACATGCGTGAAAACCGCGAGTTTTCGAGCTCAGGAAGCAGGATGGACGTTGTTGTTTGTTGGCCGGGAAAAAAACTGGGAGAAAAACTCCTGACCAGGGAGAAAACTCCTGCCATAGGGAGAAAAACTCGAACTTACTGTTTTCCATCGGTCACGAGCTTTTTCTTCCTGTCACGACTTTTTTTCTCAGTTCTTTTCTTCGGTCAACAAACAGCAACGCCCGATCCGTTCCACATGACTCGAATCGGCGATTTTCCAACATGCGTTGAAGAACATACCATATTCACCACGGGATGATGCAGGCGTATTTTATCCCTAGATGCATAATATACCACTTCCAACACAAAGGGTCTAATTTTATAGAAAAATATTTTGCAAACGACTTTTTAAAAATATTTTATTTTAGCTGTGGTAAGGATGAATGAGCATCGCATTACCATAATTTGAATTTTTCATATAGCAGATATAAACTCATGCTAATTTACAAAATTTGGATGAATCTCAAACTTTAATTTTATGAGATTTATGATTTTCGTACTTTGAAATTCCAGAACAACTTGCCAGTAGGAAACTAGTACGAAATTCAGAATAAAAGTGTTATCCTTGAGTGTGGCTAGAGAGTGAGTTGACAAAATTATAAATCAGTAGTAACGACCTACAATGGTCAGACGCTGGAAATAATGTAATATATTTTGACTATAACTTCAAAGCGTATTATTATAGTTATAATAACATCTTGTATGGAAATATTATGTGAAAGCTGCAGAGGTCATTTTAGTTTTGAAATAAAATGGTTTCATTACTTGAAAATAACAGGAAAATGTGTGAAATATATATATTGCAAATTAAAATTTGTTTCTACTAAAATGAAAAATCTTTGAATGATGTTGGAAAAATCTTTAAGAATACATAAAAATATTATCACTAATTTGATGGAAATTTCCTAACATTGTTTTGCACAGTAAGTATATTACTTTGAATTTAATATTTCAGGAAAATCACCGAGGTCGCAGAATACATGATGAGATTTTATTCCTGTCAGTTGCATAGATTTTTTTGAGAGAAATTGGGACAGTATGCGGAAATGAATTAGAATTTCCTACTACTGATATATCTTCTAACTTCAAATTTCACAAACTCATAGAATACTATTTCGAAATTTTAGACTGATATCGAATTATTAATAGATTGTTGTTACTGAGCTTGATTATTATAAAGAGAAACTGGAAACTAAATCAACCTTTATACTCAGAAGGAAGTTTCTTGGATTCCAAAGAACAATTTTTGAAATCAAATAATTATGTTTGCTTAAATAGCAATAAATAATTGCAAACTCTTAAATATCAATTTGAAAACCTCAAGCACTTTTGAGAAAACTAAAAATGCCCCTCCCATTCAATAAAAAATTTCAGTTTTGATGAATAATGGTTTTCGAAACAAGAATCACGATCGCAATTTATTTTATTTCCGTACCTAGAGACTCCCGGGTATTATTTTTGAAAATTTTATTGAGAAAAAACATCACGTATAATTATCTCTAATTCTTCCTAAATACCTAATTTTGGGAGACGATTCGAAATTTCAGACTTTCTGTCTTAATAATATGTTTTTTGTTCCTTCACAAAAAAGTACTTGATACTATGCACTTCCGATTTAGATCATCTTAATAAATGCAAATTTATTTAACTCTCATTCCTTGGATTGAAGGCAGGTTAGTCATAAATTAATACATTCTATTAAGTACGACGACCTCCATAAATTGTTTGTAAAAAACTTCAGCATAGTCTAAAAATTTTATAGTCACTGCGACTAAATTGGAAGCATTACATAATACATTAAATTTCTAGTGTAACATTTTTTAATGTCCTGGAACTAATAAGTTTGAACCTTGTCCTGCACAATTATAAAATTGATTTTTCAGAAAATTGTAAAGTAAGTAGAATATCTCAAAAGGAAAAACAATGATATTATGTTGATGTATATTTGTTTCTCAGTTGGCAACTTAATAAATATTTATTGTTATTATCATTATTGAATTGTAGAATAAGGACAAATTATTCTAATTTAATACGAATTTTTACACTTTAATAATGTATGTACAACCTATCGCATATATTTTGTATTAATTTGAAAATGCTTTTTTAAATGAAATATATAATAATAACACGTCATAGCCTTTCCTTTGTCGAGATTTTACAGTTTTTATAACGTTTTGACTAAATTTGACCTTCGGATCTCAAATTTGTCAGAAATTTTTTATAAAGTTTGCCTTGCCTTTTTGCAGTATCTATTCATTCAGCTTTTCTGATTTATAGCGCCGGGAAATGAAGAACATTTGAGGATCACAGGATACCCTGATGAAAGATTTCTTACATTGCATAAGATGAAATAATTAAAATTGTAGAAATTCGAATTCAAAAAGTAGCTTCGGCATGAAAACTCACGTACAGACCTGTAAATATTTTCTAAAAACCTCAAAAATATCTGGAAGTTTTTCCATGTACTTTCACCGAGGTTCTAGTAGTTTGGATCCCACCTTGAAACCCGTATATGATGGGGTAAAAATTACACCAGACTGCCCAATATGTCGAATTATGCATATCGCTCTCATCAGATCACTCGATTGCATTTAAAAAATGCGTCAATTATTAATGATATAAACCGGGATAGCCCCGAGCAGAATTTTCAGCTCAAGACAAAAATCCAGCTCAAAAATTGCCTTCCACATATTGGTTTGTAACCATTTTAAGTCTGAAATATAATTATTTCTGTTTGTTTCATAATAAAGATAATAATAAAGATGGTAGCTCTAAAAAAGTATGCAGAGACAAATAGTGACAATTAAACTAAACTATGCGACATATAAAAAAAGTCTACAGAGTAAATTTTTCCTTTTAGGAAGACGTACAAAATCGCTCCTGATCTTTTTCTGATAAAACCTACGGTTTTTCTTTGAACATAGAAATTGCTGTTGAAAAGTCGAAAATTTAAATTTTTGTGATATAATTATTGGAGAATTACATTTCGACTGGCGTGCCCTATACAGAAGGGTGCGGTGGACGTCGTATTACTGTCGGTTTATTTAAACAATATGAAAATTGTAAAATGAAAAGTATACGATATAATAATTCTAGGAAATCTCATGAGGAGGGGGGGCGTTGTAAGATCTTATGCAAGAAAAATTGTTATTAGAAAAAATGATGAATGCAAAGATATTACAAATTGAAGGAAAATCAAGCAGAAAATCGATCTGTTAGACCAAAAGTGAATTTACTCTTGAAGAAAATGCGTAACTTATTGCATTATAAGTTTTTGGATAATGTAAAAAAATTTAACATGTAACGCTTTAAACCCCCTCAAATTTCAAGTAAAAGTATGGCATTTTTGACATATCAGATGAATTTTTATCTAAATAGATGGATTTTCAACTCAAAAGATGAATCTTCAATAAAGAAGGATAATTTTCTACCAAAGAAGGCAAAATTCCAACAAAATACATGAATTTTCAACCAAATTGTTGAATTCACTCAAAAAACAGGAATTTTTAATAAAAATAGTTGAACTCTCAACCGAAAACGATTAATTTTCAAGCAGACAGTTGCATTTTTAACTAGGGAACATGAAATTTCGACCGAAAGAGATGAATGTCAAAACCAAAAAGACAAATTTTCAACAAAAGAGTTGAATTTTCAACCGAGAAATATTTTTTAGTCAATAAAGAAGCAAGTTTTTATCCCAAATGTTCAACTTTTTGGGCCAAAAAGACGCACTTTCTACAAAACAGTTATATTTTCTACCCGAAAATATCAATGGCCAACTAAGAAGATTAATTTTATACCAAAAAGATGAATTTTCTATAATATGAATAAATTTTCAACCAAAAAGATTAATTTTCGAACCAAACAGTTGCATTTTCAAACCAAAAAGACGAACTCATTACAAAAGAGTCGAATTTTCAACCAAGGGAGATCTTTTAGTCAATAAAGAAGAAAAATTTCATCCAAAATGTTCAATTTTCAAGCCCAAAAGACGAACTTTATACAAAACAGTTGTATTTTCAACCCGAAAATATGAATGTCCAACTAAAAAGATTAATTTTCTACCAAAAAAATAATTTTTCAACAAAATACATTAGTTTTCAACTAAGAGGATCAATTCTTGACCTAAAAAGACGAATTATTAATAAAATACATAAATTTTGTATCAAATAGTTGAATTTTCGACTAAAAAATATCAGTATTCAACCAAAAGCATGAAATATCTACAAAAAGAGATCAATTTTAAAACCAAAAGACACATTTCCAATAAAAGAGTTGAATTTCTAACTAAGAAACATTTTTTAGTCAATAGAGAAGAAAACTTTCATCCAAAATGTTCAATTTTTAAGCCAAAAAGACGAATTTTCTACAAAACAGTTGTATATCCAGCTCGAAAATATGAATGTTTTACCAAGAAGATTAATTTTTGAACTAAGAAGACTAATTATCACTAAGATATATAAATTTTCTACCAAACAGTTGAATTTTCAACTAAAAAGAATTATTTTTATATTTAATGATGAATCTCTAATAAAAAAAAAATTCCCAACAAAATTGTTCCACTTTCAACCAAAAGAGATGAATTTTCAATAAAATACACAAATTTTCAACTAAATAGATGAATTCTCAACAAAAAAAATTTCAACACAAAAAACTCATTCTCAACAAAATTGTGAAATTTTCAATCAAAGAAATGAACTTTCAACTAAGATAATGAATCTTCAAGAACAACAAAAATTTTAACAAAATAGTTCAACTTTCAGTGTCGTAGTTGAATTTCCGAGCTCAATAGATGAATTCTCAACGAAGCATTTAATAGCTGATATTTCAACCAAGAAAGATTTTAATTTAAAATCATAAAAAGTTGAAATCAAGCAAGAGAGACGAATTTTCAAGCAAATAGTTGAATTTAACAAAAAAACTAATTTTCAACAAAATCCTCAAACAAAAACGGATTAATTTTCAATCAAACTGTTGCATTTTTAAATCAAAAAGACGAATTTTGATTTGAATTGTTGAATTTTCAACTAAAAAGATTAATTTTTTATTCAAATAATGAAACTCCAATGTAACAAAATTTTTTTAAACAAAATTGTTCCACTTTCTACCAAAAGAGTTGAATTTTCAATAAAGTACACAAATGTTCAACTTAATAGATGAATTATCAACAAAAAAGAATTTCAACACAAAAAACAAATTTTTAACATAATTGTTAAATCTTCAACCAAAGAAATGAACTTTCAACTGAAATGATGAATCTTTAACAACTAAAATTTTAACAAAATAGGTTAACTTTCAAGGAAGTAGTTGAATTTTCAAGCAAAATAGATGAATTCTCAACGAAACATGTAATAGGTGATATTTGCAAAAAAAAATGATTTTAATTTTAAATCGTCAGAAGTTGAAATCAAGCAAAAGAGATGAATTCTCAACAAAGTAGTTGAATCCATAACTGAAACAGATCAATTTACAACAAAACAGCTGCATTTTTAACTAAAAAGATTAATTTTCTACCAAAAAAGAAGAATTTCTAACAAAATATATAAATTTTCAACCAAATGGTTGTATTTTCATTTAAGAAGATTGTACATATTTTCACCAAAAAGATGAATTTTCAACAAAACGGTTGAATTCTTAATTAAAGAAATGAACTTTCAATTGAAATGATGAATCTTCGATCAAAAAAATAAATTTTTAACAAAGTAGTTCAATTTTCAACCAAGTACTTGAATTTTCAACCAAAAGCGATGAATTTATGACGAAAAATGTAATAGTTGATATTTAAACTAAAAACAATTTTAATTTTTAGTAAGAAATACTTAAATTCAACCAAAAAAGACGAATTTTTAACAAAATAGTTGAATCCTCATCGGAAACAGATTAATTTTCTACCAAACTTTTGCAGTTTTGTCCAAAAAGGATGAAGTTTCTATCAAAATAGTTGAATTTTCGAACTAGAATATATAATAATATATTATAATATTATAATAACCAAAAATATGAAAGTAGACTTTTCAACTTAAAAGAATAAACTTTCATACAAAAAAAAGATAGATTTTCTTATTGAGTTCTATTAATTTAGTTCGCATTCAAGTTGAAAATAAGAAATATGGCAGACGAGGAGAATAGGAGAAAAACCGTGAAGCCTGCGATAAGTACAAACAGGAATTTTGATCATTTCTAGGCTAAAGAATAATAGTTTAAACAAACTTTGGAATTCATTTTTAATACTTTAAAAATATTATTTTACAAATCTTGCAATTTTCTCTTCTAAAACTAATTATATTAGGGTTCTACGTTTATTTAATTAACAGAATTTATATTCATGTTCGTTCCCTAAGTTCATAGAAACTTAGTAAGATTTGGGTGGGGGGGGAGTAAATCTTACGGTATCCTAGATGGGGGTGGGGGTTTGAAAAGTTCAGAGAAACACCTTATTTAATTTGTGGATGACCCCTCAGCTCTTATTTTTTAATTTATTGGAAATTTTTTTCCACTACTAAGTAATTTATAACTCCATATACCCATATACCTAATTTTGTGCTTACTACATCATCGTCGCAAGAGATTTCAAACATCGTATTAAATTCATAACATCAATAATTCATCAGGCACTTGACGTAGTCCATGGCTGATGATAAAAAACCAAGTTCACCCGAGAAAAAGTTGAAAAACGCAAAAAAAAATTATATATATATATATTTTTTTTTTTATAATAAAGATGATAATAAAGATGAGCTCCAAAAAAGCATCCACAGGCGATAAGTGACAACAGCGGTAAATGTCGGAACTCCAAACTACACCATATACCTGATTTTGTGCCTACTACAACATCGTTGCGAGACATTTCAAACACCGTATTAAATTCGTAACATCAATAATTCATCAGGCACTTGACGTAGTCCATGGCGGATGATGAAAAACCAAGTTCACCCGAGAAAAAGTTGAAAAACGCAAAAAAAATTATATATATATATTTTATAATAAAGATGATAATAAAGATGAGCTCTCAAAAAGCATCCACAGGCAATAAGTGACAACAGCGGTAAAAGTCGGAACTCCAAATTACACAATATACCTAATTTTGTGCCTACTACAACATCGTTGCAAGAGATTTCAAACATCGTTTTAAATTCATAACAACTTTAACTCATCAGACACTTAACTTAGTCCGTGGTTGATGATGAAAAACCGAGTTGATCTGAGAAAAAGTTGAAAAACCTAAAAAAAATAATGATGTTTGAAAACAAATTCTCTACAAAATTAATATTTCAATAATTATGGTATTATCAAAGCTATATATTATCTGAAACAGAAAATGCGGCACCCTAGTAGATAATTACTGAATAAAAATTCTAAATTATTCATTTATATTTTAAATTTTCCCAATGAAACTAATGGAGCATTCAATAAGAAAAATCGGGAAGTATAAAGATCGTAAAGGAACCAATACAGCATTTTCACCTCCTAGTTTCTGTCTTGCGAGAGGTCAAGAACGAATTAACAAGGTACATTAAAGAGACAAAGTCCATCAATCAGATGAGACTTCAGAGGGATCGAACCAATTTGATTCGATCTCAGTGCATCGTATCGTCCGGCAAGCTCTTCCGGTCTTCACTTTGAAGGAGGCCACTTGGTCAACAGGTCCGTTCCGACCGATTCCCAGGATCGCGAGTGAGAACACATCCGACCGGTTCATACATTCCCACCTCATATGAACTGAGGAAACGAAGGTGTTTTTTGCATTCCTCGCTGACAGTCCAGATTTTCTCAACTTAGAAGATGGAAGCTAAACCTCGCTAGAACGGAACTATAACCTCCAAGAGCAAACATAACACGAAAAAGGAGACCCTTCCTCTTCCGCAACATCTGGTGGAAGCTGCATCCTCAAAATTTGTTGACTCGTCGACCATGACCCCATTTTTTTGAGACCTTCCGGTTTAGAGATCAAGACAGAAGATCTTTCGAGCGTTCAGCTTCATCGTGTTCCAGAACGGCGTAGAGTAAGCTTACAAGGAAATAAGGAGGGACGTATCGCCATTAGAGAACAGCGATTGAGGACGGCATCTAAAATAAAGTGGTTAGGAAAGTGACCTGATACTCAAGTTGTATTTAATACTTTTATTGGACGGTACGCCTGTATAATTGGGTTTTAAGCCAATATGCGTATATCTACAACGTCACGAAGACAACTTCACTTATTTTCACATCAAGTCTAATATTTACCTCTAATTTACATACAACTACATTCGCTGTGGCTTAAATTACTTGAGAATCTATCTAATCAAGAGTACAGTCAAGTTCAACAAGGTTTTGTTATATTTACATCTCGAATTAATCTATGATAAAGATAACTGCCATTTTGGTAACGTTGATTTCAATGAGAGTTGCTTTCGCCTCGTTGAGCTAAATTATATAAATAAAAAAGTACAAAAATATTTACATATTTTTTCTAGTGTTCAATGTTTCATCTATCAGAAACAGCGAACAATTTTAATTAATTTATCGGTCGAACATATCAAATTTGGTTTATATCGCTTTTAAGAGAATTTTTACTGTATAAAAAGATTCTCAAAGTAATGTACGTATGGATTTGATAATACCTGAAATTGTTGAAAAAATAAAATTTTCAAATTATTTGAAAATTTTTTTAACTTACTACGGGAAGGTCGGAAATTGTGATTTTTTGCATTCATAATTTTTGTAACGAAAAATTTTACCTGCGTATTAATTTGCCAAAGCAGCAAGATACGTTTTTTAGGTATTTCCTTGAAGAAAACCTTGAAAATTAACAAATATATGTACAAATCTTTTGTCTTGGAGTTGGAATGTTTTTTTCTTCTTCTTCACAGACAAATACTTCAATTAGTAGAAAAAAAAATTGTAAAGATTTGTACATCGAACTTGAAATATAGTCACCAGTATTAGTATTATATCAGCTTAACAGCTGATTACACCCCGTCTAATACCACGGCCCCCATCTGAGTATTTCTAGCAATTTTTAACTATGAGAAATACTGGTAAGTACCAGTATTTTTCATAGTTAAAAGTTGCTCTCATCCTTTCCTTCTAGATAATGCTTTTGTTCATTTGAAATCCTTAAGTTAGAAATTATTGAGTTACTTTAATAGCTTTAACTTAAAATTGTTTAGATTCTAGGAATTTATATTGAAATATGTGGTTCCTTTCTTTTATTTTATGAAGTTTGGAATATTGCTATTGACAATTTAAAAAACTCAAAGTAAGTACTCTTGTACGTTAAATTTTTAAATTTGTAAAAGCCTAATTTCATAAATTGTTTCCTTTTCCAGTTCTTCAATTAAAAATAATTCAATTTTAAAAGCTCAAAATCTGAATTAGCTCAGTTACAAATGCTTACACAGTGAAGTATCTTAACTATGCAGGTTTAATTTCGTTTGGATTTTCAAATTAAAATTGCTCAGCCTATTATTGCTGATAGATAAAACTTTAGACACCAATCTTGTCATTTTAAATATTCCTAAATGCCTTTCGTTCAGCATATGTTAGGCACTCAAGGAAAATATTTCCTACCTTAAAAGCTACGATAAAATTATAAAATGTGCAATTTTTTTCTTTTATCGTTTGAAAATCTATCTTCTTAAGATTACCAGCGCCTCTTCTCATTCGAAGCTAAACTTGGATCCAATGACTCTGATCCAGTTTATAAGCAGACATAAGATCTACAACTTTTTGATAGTATTGACCAAAATACATTGCTTTCAGAAATTTTTCCAAAAAATGACAAAAAATTAACAAAAATAAAAGCAAAGAAACATTTTCTAAGGCGACTTGAAAAAAGTTCCACCCAGGAAAAAAGAAACGATTGAAAGATTGCTTTAGTAAATCAGTTTCTTTAAAGAAAGCGGATTGGACGATCGTCCAGATTTTGTTATGCATATCCATTTTGAACAAATATAAGACATATCGGTAGAACAGACGTTTAATAAATGAATAAAACATTAAATTTGAAATCGTAGTGAATCGGCCGCTATCGAAAATGGCCAATTAAGAGTGTGAATCACTAAGGCTTCAGATCCATTCAAATTCTCCAATCGCTTCTTTGTTTCTGGGTATTTATATTTATAATTTTACTGCTGATAATCTCTGTATCCTTGGTAAGCAAGGTCTTGTCCGAATGATACGCTATCAGCATGATGATTATCATGATAAGCTGGCGAGTAACTTCCATGATCTATGAAACCTTGATTTGTACTTTCCTTGTAATGCGGAAATCCAACACCACTGTGCGTGTAGGCTGGAGGTTGGTAAGTGTTTGTCATTGGTTTGCAGAGCTTGAAGAATCCTATCAGCCCTGGTATCACAATCGCCATGAATCCCAGGAATTTCTTGAAGGACGCCAGACCCAGGATCAAAGGCAAGAAGAGAAGAAGCTTCAATTTGAAGAGCTTCAGAACGATCAGCATAGGAATCAGGAGCCTCTTCAGGCGATTGCGAGCTAGAAAACGGATATAAACAGGATAACGGTCGATAGATAGACGTACAGGTTTCGAAGATACATGTAGTCCAGAGGCGAAAGTCGCCTGATTCTTTAATGAGAAAAGATTGAAAATGGCTGGAGAAATTTCTGTGTGAAAGGAAGTCGTTCAATCGATTAATTTTGCATAGCACATATTCATTTTTTTGTTTTCATCCTTCACATTTCATCTTAAATTGCTTGTTGTTGTGTATAGAAAACTTGGAAAGTTAAACAGATTTTGTTTCATTACGTTTCCTGAAACCAAATCTAATTAATTATGACATGCGTTTCTGCAGTTGTTGGCTTTAGGCATATGATGATTTTAATTTTTTAACTTTATACAGAGGAGGTCTGATCAACGGATATCTCTTGTATCGACACTCATGATAATGAAAATTTATGAGAACAAATTTCGTGTGAAAAGAAAAGATCCAAGATTTTCAGTAGCGTGTTGCGATGTGTTTTTGAATTGGAATATGTTCTGAATTGATTGAAGTACCTCCCATGAATAAAAAAGGTGTCGGTTCAAATACGACTCACAGTGAAATGTTTGGAACTTATTTTTCGTTTCACACAAAACTTATTTTGAAGAATTTCCTTCATCATGAGGGTCGATACAACAGATATTTGTTGATCAGGCCTCCTCTGTGTGAAGTTGAAGAATTAGATTTACCGTAAGCCTAAGGCCAAAAATTGCAGAAATGCATGTAATGAATACCACGGCATAAAATGGAACAATTATTTAGTTAGTTATGTCTCAAATCTCCAAAATGAATTTGTGAAATTTCTGATTAAACTCAGATTGTTTCACTTTATTTAATCGAAAGATAGTTTGGGTAGGTATGCTCTTAAATTTAAGTAAGTAGAATATGAAAAGCATAGTCTATTTACATAGAAATATGTTTACCTACAACGATTCCTTTCCTTGTAAATTATCAGTATGAGTATCAGTGACACTATAACGGTACCTCATACATTATAAACAAAATGGTACCAATGAAAGGTAGATCAAGATATGCAATCCAAGTTATTTTTTTGTGGTAATCATATCCAACCACACAAGAAAACCCACATTGTAAATGTGAGGTACCGCAAGAATCAACATTCCAAAGAAATATGAAGAGGGGAAATAAATAAAATCTGATTTAACGAGGGAGGAAAGCAAAAAATTTAATGCTAGTATTTTCAGCCAAGATATCTACATGTCATCAGTGAAATAATTATTTCATCAATAAAACAATTAGAAATACAATATTTTATGAAAAGAAATTATTATGCTCATATTCAAGGGATCTAAAACAACTTTAACATTGATTTTACTTTCGACATGAATAAACTTCATCAGAGTTTAACAAATATTTGAGGGGTGAGATTAACTCATTTATAAAGCTGAAATTCAGGGTACACTAGAAGATTTTCATAAACCTTACACACAAATAAAATATTAGTTTAATTCTTAGAGACTCAAACTACGAACTCTTCCTTCTTTTCAGGCCTCGAAGACAAAACACTTTTAATTGCGTTGTATTATATTTTATATTCTTTTAAATTGAAATGTTTTTCTTAAGTGTTGCAAATTTTTGATAAAGTTCCAAAAACGTCGGACCTCCAATTTTTTTGAAACTATCTATACTTATGTATTCTGACGCGATGCTTACGAATATGATAGTGAAAACTGGCGCAAATATAATCTTCATGACCAAAACCATAAAAAACCGAAGTATCATATAAAAGCACACTTTTTTGATTTTTCTCATTTTTAGCCTACGAGTGATAGTTTTCAAGATATTCGAAGTCGAAAACGGAAAATCATGAAGATTTCATATTTCTTAAAATATTCCTATGACTTATCACTGGGTTTTCATCCCCCCTCCCCAAGGGAGGTTGGAAAGGAGTAGGGATGTGACCTACATTATTTCTGTGACTAGTCACATGGGTGCCTTCCCGCCCTACCGAGGCGTTGGAAAGGGGTAGGGATGTGACCTACATTATTTCTGTGACCAGTCAGAAGGTTGCCTTCCTGCACCCCGCGAGATGTTGAAAGGGGTAACGGTGTGATTCAAATTATTTCCGTGACCAGTCACCGAGATGTCTTCCAACATTCCCCCCCCCCCCTGAGAACTTTGGTAAGGGGTAGCGGTATGATCTAAACAATTTCTGTGACCAATCGCTGTAGAATGACCTCGAAAATTTTCGAGAATAATAAAGACGCACCCGAAAGCGCGAACGCTGAAGAAAGACCAAAGCCCTATCGTACCCCACCTTGTTACAGCTCCTTAGCTTTGTTTATCTTTTTCTGGAAAACTATGGTCTTCACAGTAAAAATTAATACGACATAAAATGTGCATTTTGATGAGATCTACAACTTTTGTCTGAAATATTTTTTGAAATCTGCATTATTTACGGATATAAATAGAAGAAACCATCATTTTACGAATTTTTAAAATGGATTTTGCCATGAAAATCAAATTTTCGCCAATTTTCACTATCATATTCATAATAAGCGTGTTAAAATACGTGAATATACGCAGTTTAAAAAAAAATCAGGTGCCCAATGTTTTCGGAACTACATTAAAAAATAATCGGTGGGGAAATTGTATTGACCCTCAATAGTAAAATTCGTAAGGGATGTTGATGTTCGTTATTGGCTTTTAATTATTGAAATTTGAAGCTTTCTATCTAAAACGCTTTGATTTCAAATCGTTTGATTTTGAAAACATTTTCCCAATTTAATAATTATGAATCTTGAAAAGTACTAATAGATTATGTACTCAATAGGAAAATTTTCAATTTTAAATAATTTTATTTCAAAACTGTACAATTTTGTTAAATTTTCAATATAAATTATTCGACATCTAATCTATAGAATAATTATTCATTCATAAAAGTGTTCAGCTTAACATTTTTAATTAAGAAGTTTGAAGTTCTTCAAAATTCTTACATTTTTAGGCACTGGCTAGTATTACGGGATTTTCCGTAAGATTAGCCGGTTAAGTATAGTGAAGTATAGGAAGTGGGTTCGATGTACGTAAAATTCAGTAATTCTAGACAGTACGTAATGTTAAACGATTTCAATTATTCAGTAATTTTTCACTTTTCATGCTATTTTCCACAATTTGAAACAAATTAACCCATCTCATTTGAAATTGTTCAATTTTCAAGGTCTGAATGATTCAAATGGTGAAACAGTTAAGAATGTTCAATATTCAATTATAAACGATAATATCTGAATTATTCAATTGTTTTCAGGTTCCGTTTTTCAACTAAAATTAAAATACCTGAATTTCAGAAAGTGTAGAGTACAATTTATAAAATATTGATTTTAAACGCATTAAATAAAAAATCGTTCAATTTTAAAGAGTTGAAGATTTAAATTTTGCAAGCATAAAAATTAAACATTTCCAATTTGAAAATGTGAAAATTTGAAAGTTTCGCTCAGGAAAAAGTCGTCTTGGAACAAAAGCATCGTCCTCTTGCTTATTTTGTTTTGAACCATATGAATATATTTTTAAAACAAACAAAATTATTTGTCTGCATGATTAGATGAAATTTGTCGTAAAAGGATCATTTTTGCTGCAAAAATATTCTTTTTGAGACGAATGAAAATCCTCTTGACCTTAGATTTAAGAGAAAATTCTATTTGTTTCAAGAAACATCCTTTTGATATGAAAGGACATTTCTCTAAGTCTTTAATCAGAAATCGTGAATATTCTTGCCATTCCAATTTAAATACGATTGAGTTTCGAGAGCATTATGATTCAAATTTTGAAATTTTCAACACTTTGGAGTTCAAATTCTTCATTTTGTAACGTTTATAAATAAAATTGGATCTATTTTAAAAGTTAAAATTTATGATAACTTAATTTTGAGGCCTGAGCAATGTTATATTCAGAATAGATATTCGCAGTCATCCCTTTTATGAATCGAGGGTCATGATTGGCATTTAGTACTTTCACAGCTAATGTATATGTACAGACATTAAATAATTTATCTCAGGACGTCTGGACAGGTTTTACAATATAGAGATTTGCCTTGCAGGAACAATTTGCCATAAGTGGAACAGTCCATCTAATAACACTTCGTTGATGATTATATCTCATTTATTACCCCGATAATTCACTCTGTCTAATATAATTTTTACTCTAAGTATGGATCAATCAATCCATTTCTTGATTTATGAATCATTCAAAGTGTGCTAATTGAGAAATTCCTCTATCTTCGTTGTGTTTGTATTAACATTATCACCCTGTTATTTTATCAATTTTATAACAAAATTAAAAATGCTATATCTGCCAGCTTAGATTAGTCGAAAATTTTCGTGAAATTACAATTTCCTTGAACAATTAATTTTTCGTTGGTTTCATATGCATTAAGAATGATACTTACAGAAGAGAGTGTCTTTCTTATTTTCAATGGTGTCAATTTCATCAGCAATCTCGTCTATGAATCTAGGAGCATAAACTTCATTCTCGCCAACAACCCATGATGGAATATCCACTTTGAATGCTACAGTCTTCACGAATTTTTCTGCTTTTCTTGCTGCAAATTTTACCAACTGGTCCCATTCTGAGTCATCTGATCTGTGAAAGAAAACACTTTAACAATATCTGAGTATATGATTACTTTCTGATGAAGAAAATCCTTATTATTTTGCAGTGATGGGTATATTACTTTTAAAAAGGAACTAGTTATAGTTACGGTTACATCAGGAAAAAAGTAACTAGTTATCGTTATAGTTACCGATTCAAAATGTAACTTTTCCTTAGTTGCATTTCCCAAAAAAAGTAACTATATTTACTTTTTGAGTTACCTCTGTATTTTAGAAATATATATCCAAATTTAATTTTCACAAAACCTTATTCATAACTTTCGAGTGATAGTTGTACTTTTTAATGAAAGTCGTGGGTTAGTCAAGACCCACGTAATATTTTTAAAACAAGGAATGTTTTGAAAATTTTTAATTTCAGTGTGCAAGTAAAATTTCAGCGTTTCTATTTTGGGCTATAAATCTCTTTGGGGCTGAAAACTCATTATTTTTTTCTAAAAGTGTGTCTTTAGATTTAGCTAGTTACGGCTTCCGCTTCCAGAAGATTTACAATATTCTAAGAGCAACAGAAATTCTTTTAGAAGACGTTGAATTTTCAACAATATACATGGATTTTCAACTAAAAAGGATAAATTTTCAAGCAAAAGAGATATATCTTCAACAAAATACATGAATTTTCAAATAAAAAAGAGAAATATTCAACCAACTAGTTGAATCTTTAACTAAACAATATAAATTTTGAAACTAAAATAGAATGGTTGAATTTTCATTTAAAAAAATGAATGTTTAACCAAAAGAAATTTCAATCAAATAGATAATTTTTCTACAAAAGAGATCAATTTTTAACTAAAATGATGAATCTTTAATACAAAAAAAAAGATGTTAACAAAGTAGTTCAACTTTCAACCAAAAAAGGTATTTATTTTGAATCAAATGCAGTTGAACTCAACCAAAAAAGACGAATTTTCAACAAAATGGGTGAATTTGAAACCAAAGAGATAAATTTTCAACCAAGAAGCTACTTTTTTACCAAAAAAGATGAATTTTCAACAAAATACAGGATTTTTTTCAATTAAAAAAAATTATTGTGAACGAAAAAAGATAACTTCATTACAAAAAATGTAATAGTTTATATTTCAACCAGAAAATATTTTTATTTTAAATCAAAAACGTTACATTCAACCAAAAAACAATTCTTCAACAAAATAGTTGAGTTTGCAGTCACGACAGGAAAGAAATCAACCAGATTGTTGGAGTTTCAAGCCAAAAAGGCGAATTTTCAACAGAAAAGTTTATTTTCGACCAAAAAATTCACTTTACATTCAAAAAAGTTTAATTCTCAACGAAAAGTGTGATATTTTAAATTTCAACCAAAAAAGACGAATTCTCAACCAAATGGTTACATTTTAAACCAAAGAAATAAATTTCCAACCAAGAATGTAACTTTTTACCAAAGAAAAGAAGAATTTCAAGCAAAATACATTAATTTTCAACCTAATAAGATGAATTTTCAACCAAAAATGGGATAGTTAAATTTTTAATTGAAAAAATTAATTTTTAACGGAAAACGATGAATCCTCAACGAAAAATGTTACAGTTGATATTTCAACCAAGAAAAGAATTTAATTTTAAATCAAGGAGAGTTATATTCAGCCAAAAAAATAATTTTCATTAAAATAGTTGAATTTTCAGTCAAGAGAGAAATAGAATCAACAAGATTGTTGAAGTTACGAGCCAAAAAGGCAAATTCTCAACAAAAAAGTTGATTTTCGAACAAAAAGTAAAATTTATATTCAAAAAAGTTTAATTCCTAATGAAAAATGTGATATTTTAAATTTTAACCAATAAAGACGAATTTTCAACAAAATAGTTAAATGTTATACCGAAGAGATAAATTTTCAACCAAGAACGTAATTTTTTAGCGAAAGAAGATGAATTTTAAACAAAATACATGAATTTTCAACTTAGAAAAATTAATCTTCAAGCAAAATTGGGATAGTTAAATTTTTTATTGACAAAATTAATTTTTGACGGAAAACGATAAATCCTTAACGAAAAATGTTATAGTTGATATTTCAACTAAAAAATAATTTAATTTTGAATTAAGAAGAGTTATATTCATCCAAAAAAAATAATTTTCATAAAAATAGTTGAATTTTCAGTCAAGAGAGAAATAAAATCAACATGATTGTTGAAGTTCCAAGCCAGAAGGCGAATTTTCAACAGAAAAGTTGATTTCCAACCAAATAATGGAATTTCTATCCAAAAAAGTTTAATTCTCAATGAAAAATGTAATATTTTAAATTTCAACCAAAAAAGACGAATTTTCAACGGAATAGTTAAATTTTAAATCAAAGAGATAAATTTTCAACCACGAACGTAATTTTTTACCAAAAAAAAGACAAATTTTAAACAAAATACATGAATTTTCAACTTCGTTTTGATTGTCGTAAAAAAGACTTGTGAACTTCATTTCGAAAGTAACTTGAAAAGTAACGATTTTTATAGTTATTGTTGCTGAAAAAAATATAACTAGTAACCAATTCGTTACCTACTTACGAAAGTAATTTCGTTACCACTATCGTTACCAAAAAAAAAGTAACTAGTTAAAAGAAACTAGTTATTTTCCATCACTGTTATTTTATAAGAATTTATCGGGTAGATTCTCAAAAAATTCATTTTCGCTAAAAGCTATATTTCAGGCGCATGAATATTCCCCGAATTCTACTTTCCCTAATATATATTTTACCTGAAATCATTTAACCGAATAACAATTTGCTATAATTTTCAATAATCCTAATGGCCAATTTATTTGATTTTTATTTTACCCAATTACTTCCTGTACTAATTTTTTCTTTTCCGTATTACCATTTGTCATAATTTTTATTATTCTGAATTATAATTTGACATCATTTTTGGAATACCGAATTTCTATTTAATATAATTTTTATTTTCCTGAACTACCACTTGTCATAATTTTTATTCTTTCGAATAAGCACACAATCTGAAATTCATTTTGAACGAAATGCTATCTGCCATAATCCCCATGTCATCGAAACTGCATGTAACATAAATTTCATTCGTCCTAAGATGGCGCCCGGCATTCTGATTAGCTGAATAATGCCGCGAAAATCGAATCAGCCAATGAAAAAGCCGGACGCCATTTTAGGAAGAATGAAATTCATGTTACATGCAGTTTTGATGACATGGGGACTATGACAAATGACGTTTCGTTTAAATGATTGTAGGTTATGTGTTTATTGGAAAGAATAAAAATTATGTCACATGGTGTTTCGGACAAATAACAATTATCTCAAATAGAAATTTGGAAATATAAAAATGAGGGCAATTGATAATTCGAAAAAATAAGAATTATGACAAATTGTAGTTCGGAAAAATCAAAATTATTTCAAATAGTAATACCATAATATAAAAATTATGTGAATTATAATTCGGTGAAATGAAAATTATGTCAAACGTGTTTTTTCTTTAGTTCATTATTTATTCAATATTTCACTGAAATTCATTAACTTTTTATACATTTTTATATTGTCTAAAGAATTCGTTTTCAGCAAGAAGTGACAATATTATGATAGTTTCAAAATCAAACGAGTTTTACAATCAATGCATTTATTAAGATAGTTCTGTAAATGTTTAAACAATCATAAAGTATGTGCATGTACGTTGAAAGCTGAAAATGTGAGAAAAACGTGCTTTTTGCTATTTGATCTATTTCATTATTCATTGGATATGTTACTTATATTTATGCACATGAAACAAAAATTAATTGTTTAACAAATTGCACGGATGAAAAATGATGGCATTCTATATATTGTACGAGTTAATTAAATAACAATGTTGAAAAAGCTCGGTTGAAAGTAAATGGAGGTGGATTTTATATCTTTCCATCACAGTAATTTTCGTCAATTAATAAGAGTAGGCCGTAACTTGGCAGATTATTTCCTCTGTTAGTGACAAAAAAGACCCTCAAATTTTTTTTAATCAAAAAAATTGGCGAAGGCATAGAATCTTGAAATTATGAGTTGCTTTTTTTGAAAATTCAATATCTTCGTTTCTATTTGACCGATTTGAATTTTTAAAAGCGGAAATTGTTTGTATTAAAATATACTTCGAAAAAATAAGTACTGAGGATTAACACCTAAAAATTATTCAAATAATATTTAGGGCAATGGAAATTTGTCAAGATTCAAAATGAAACTTTAAACATTGCAGTCATTGTACATATAAAATTAGAACGTTCAAGAGTGCACTTTTTTTAATTAGATATCTTCAAAACTGACAAGTTCAGTTTCAAAGCTACGAAACTGAAATCACGTGTTGAATTTGCGTCACAATATCAAAATCAAAAATTTCGGAGTGGAAGATTGAAAACTACTTATTTAATATTGATACATATTTGAAATTTAACTACAGTAATCCGAGATTAACCGGGATACGCTGGGGAAACCGGGCCACTCATTATTTCATATTTCATAATTTAATTTCTCTTGCTGTGAATAAAGATCTGAAAGAGTTTTCATTGTTTTCTGTAAAATAAATGTGGAATTTTTGTTCAGAGATTGCTTGGTTCAGTTTCGTTAGAAAGTTTTTATAGAAATAATATTTATATAAGGTTGGCATTTCCAGTATTTTGGTTAAGTCGATTAAAAAATCCTTGGAAAAATTTATTTGCAACTTTTTACTATTTACGCACCTGTCATATGGTATATCGTTTTAACAAATTCACCTCAAATTTTAACCCAGAGAATATGCTTGATTTTTGCTGTAGAACAATTATTGTGGGTTGATTTAGAACCAATCTATTCAGATTATTCCATTTTTCTAAATGAAAAAGGTAACAATCCAAACCAATAACACATTTCTGAAAAATTACCAACGTTCTCAAAATTTAAAAAAAAAATATTTAAGTGAAATAGATATCTTTCGATAAGTTGAGTTGATCACTTACAACCTCAATTAAAAGAAATCTTAAGTATTCATAGGCAACCCCGCAGATTGGAACCAATTTTTATTTAATCTCTCTCTCTCTCTCTCTCAAAATTTCTTAATGATCGAAATAAAATCTATTTTCTTGTGAAAATTTTTTGTGTACTGAAAAAGAACACCCAAACAGTTCATAATTCAAAAATAGACTTTGAGACTACCCGTCTTTTCGGCTCATTAGAGACAGGTGTGCAATACATGTACACAACAGGAAGGAAAAAGAGGAAGAAAAAAGAAAGAGTCAACCAAAACCATCCTCACACTCTTTCTTTTCTCTGTCTTTTTTATACTACTGGGGACTGAACATGTTTCGAAGCCAATTTAGACTTCCTCATCGGGGGTAATTTTATAGGAAAAACAACAGGTATTAAATGATGAATTGTTCGATTAGAAGAATATTGTTTTTATCTGAAAATAAAACTAGATATGATTGATAGAGATTTTGGTTTTTTTGGCACATATTTCATACATTACTTAAGAATTTAAAAATTGACGTAGGCGAATAATTCTGAATAAATCCTAAGTTCAGATCTTTTAATTTTTTTGATTGGAAATTGATTCCCGCACTTTTCAAATTATGACACAAAACCAAAGCAATTATATCCAATCAATGATTCTATCTCAAATTTTGTTACATCTATCAAAACCCTTTTTTTTAAATCAATAGCATTTTTACCTTCTCTCTTCGTGTTTGCCACTGTTGAAAAAAAAACTCAAAAAGCACAATTACTTCATTTTTATTTTTATATACTAGGAAAAGTTCACAACAAACTGTGTTCCAATTAATTATGTACATACATAGAAAAATTCAAAATTAGTTTTACTTTCAGGTAAAAACAATATTCTTCTAATCTAACAATTCATCATTTCATACCTGTTGTTTTTCCTATAAATTTACCGCTGATGAGGATGTCTAAATTGGCTCCGAAACATGTTGATAGTCCCAGTAGATCTGAGTAGATTCGTTCTAAATCAACCCACAAAATTTGATCTTGGTACAATGATCTGTTTCCTTCAATTCCGTTTTCCTGTGTATATAAATCTTATAATAATTTTTTTCAGGTTTTTCAATTGTACAACTATATTTAAATGTAAACCTGGTACTCATCAAAAAATGAGGTTGCCATGAGGT
>JAUMHM010000016.1:25210765-25232424 GCA_032362435.1 Melikaiella ostensackeni | reverse complement strand
ATTCCTTGTTTGCTTTCTAGAATTCATATGATTTTTTTCATAAAAAACTATAGAAAAATGCGCACGTTGACCATAATACCTTAAATACTATATTTTTGGGTAAAAAATTCTAAAACGTTAAGTTTTTCACTGAAATGGGTATATAAATGACATAAAATAATTATTTTGAACTGTCAAACTGGACGACACAAAGAATCACAAAACAAAAATACGGGATAACCGAGTTGAAAAGTACGAGCTTCAATGTGAACAGACAAAATTGGTAGATTATTATAGTGGATCATTGCTGTGAAAACTTCACAACATTAATAAATTACTAATAAAACCAATAATAAACCAACATTTTGAAAAAATTTGCCTCTACTCCTAAATCTCTGTCGCAAATCTTAGTTCGAAGCTGTAAGGCCCAGAACTGTAAGGTCCAAAACCATAAGTTCCAAAAAATAAAACTCAAAATGTAATGCCCGAAACTAACGTCTCGAACACTAAGTTTCAAACTCTAAGTCTTAAACCGCAAATCACAAGATTTAAAGTTCAAAATCTCAATAGCTAAACTGCAAGGCATAAAACTATAAGGCCCAAATACAATGGACGGATACCTAATAGAAAGTGTAGGTCATATCTTATTTCTAAACTTTTTCTTCATCATGCTGTTATATCACTTTGTTCTAATTGAAAATAAAATCTAACAGAGTGCTTTTCTTTTTACACTCGAGCTTAAAAACTATTGTAAACACATGCAATCGGAAAATTTTATTACATACAATTTGGACTCATGTACGTATAAACAGTTTATGTGCAAGGTAAGTGAGGCATTAAGTTGCCTTACTCATTAAAACTACAAAGAGAATCTCTTGAAAGTTAGAGAAACTTAAAATAGTATATGATTCACCAAGGGAGAGAAGCAGGACTTTTTCGATGAGTTTACGTTTTCAGTACAAGTCGTAGGTAAGCGCGAGCCGAAGAGGCAAGATTTCTGATCAAATGAAGGAATTTTTGAAATGTCTAAAATTTTTTAAATTTCGGAAATTCATGGTGAATTTATAAATGATCATAAAATTGAAAAAAGTTTCAAATTCTTGAAATTTTGAAATTCTCAAAAAATTTTGAAATTTCTAAAATTTTGGGCAATTTTTAGTAATTTGAGGTAATTCATTGTAATTCATGGTCAACTATGGTAATTTATTGGTAATTTATGGTAACTTATCGCTTTGGGTTGGTCAAATCTGCCAAATAATCTATCAACGCGATCAACTGATCGCTTGATAATTTTCATTATTCACCTCTGACGTCACTTTTTACTGCCTAGGGACTGAAAAGTAGAACTTTAGCCCAGCTTTAGACAAAACTAGCGGTAATTAAGTATAATGAACAGTACGAAGGTCGTTTGATAAGTAAGGTAATTCTCCCGCTAGATGGCGCCAAAATGATTCTTGTAGTATATGCCTAAGAAATAGCACTCTTCAAACTAATTTCTAGCAAGTTTCAGCCGAAATCGACGCTCAGTTTGCGTTTGGCATAAGTTTGAAGTGAGCGTGTCGGTAGTTTTCGGAAAAATGTGGAAAGAAGAGTTCCGTACAATGATAAAACATTTTTATTTAAAAAATTGGATGGCCACACAGATCAAAGCTAAGCTAGACGAACTTCACCGGCAGTCTGCTCCTTTGTGGAAAACCGTTTATTTTTGGATAAACGAATTTAAACGCGACCGAACGACAACTAAAGATGAAGCGTGCTCAGGACCTGAATCCACCACTATACATCCGAGACAAAGCAGCAGGCAAAGCAGTGGGTACTGCTTGGTGAAAGTGCGCCAAAGAAGGCGAAGACTGTTTTGTCAGCTAAAAAGGTGATGACTTCAGTATTTTGGGAATCCCAAGGAATTATTTTCATTGATTATTTGAGGAAGAGTAAAACAATAATAGAAACATATTAAGCATCATTATCGGACCTTTTGAAAGCCGAGCTACAAGAAAAACGGCCACGATTAGCGCACAGAAAAGTGTTGTTTCACCACGACAACGCACCGGCTTACACCTCCGCAATCACAATGGCAAAAATACATTAGCTCGGCTTCGAATTGATTGCTCATCCACCTTATTGTCAAGACTTTCCTTCACTTTCACTTAAGATCAATATTTTTATTATGATTATACCATTAAGCCAAATCCCTTTTGGGGTGAGCGTAACTTGTTCGGCTTAAGCTTCGTTATACTATCGGGGATTAAGGAATTTATATGGTAAGGATAAGTAAGGGATATGTAGGAGAAGGGATAGGTTTTAGAACAATATAGAAGTCGCGCGTTCTTCATTCAAATGACACACTCGTTTTACGTCACTCCGACACGAGTCGCTGATTAATCTCTCTAACAATCACTCCAGGTGAAGAGCTTCACAAAGCCATTATACTAACCCACTAAGAAAATCTCTTCACGCGGGTCTATTAGTATCAAAATCTTTTGTTTCAGACGTCATTCTTCTTCTTATAAACAATTGTCCTTCATAATATTCATTCGTTCAATTTTACACAGCATAGTTCTGTAGAACGAGGACATTACGGAATTTTGTTAACATTTCAATTTCAGTCACATAAAATGAAATAGGGTAATATTTGATGTGAAAGTATAAATTATTAATAAAAGTTAATTATAACTTCATTTGTAATTCAGTAAGAAATAATAAAACTGATTAATAAACATTACCTGACAGTTTGGTAAAATGAGAAGTCGACTACCTAACAGTTAGATAAAATGAGACGAACTATTAAATACAGATTCGAGAGAAGAAAACAAATTCACCGCTCAATATGTAAGTTCAGTTATGTAAAATATCGTGCACATATCATACAATGTATAGATATATCCTTAGTATATATGCACAATTTGACTTTAATAATTACATTAAATTACTATATATAGTATATATAGTAATCGCTCAATTATAACGCGATTGAAAATCGGAAACGTTGCGGCAGGTTTCGAACCACTTGACCTACATCTAACGCATTTTATCCCTAACAACTAAACCGCACGGCTAACCTTTGGCTTAGAATATCAAAAAAAAATCTGAGCAATAAAGTACGAGTATGTCAGAGCCGTACGTAAAAATTATCCGATCGCCGTGCCATCGGGATTTCTATTATTTAAATATTTTTGTAATGAGCGGAATTATAAATTTATAAGAAGTAAATAAGAACATTTTTATGTTAAAAATAATAAGATTTGAAATGGAAATATAAAATGTATTTTATTTTTACATTTGATATTGAACAGTATCAAGTATGAAAAGTTGCAAATTAAGCCATTCTGAAGTAGGTTTGAAATTGGATAATTTTTAATTTAAAATTTTGTAAACTTCAAACCCTAAATTGTTTAAATTCCAATCTTTTGAATTTTGCATGATCTACTTTTTTAAAAATATTTCAAATGTCAAACTTCAAAACATTAAAATTCAAAATTAAATACTTAGAAAATCAAATACATATAATATTTAAAAAATTAGATTAAATTAGAATTTGAAGATAAGATCAAAATAGCAGTTGTCCAGCGTCGTCAGATGTTTTTTCATCATCCGTTTCTTTACACGTCAATTATTAAATGAATACATTCTGTTTTTATTTAGTAACTCAATTAGTAATATTTACTTGGAGGAAACGATAGTCTATATAGTTGAATATTTTTCGAAATTCTACAATATTAACCCAAATTTAAAAATTTGGTCTTTTCTTCAGGGGACCTGACTTTTATCTTCAGCCCTCAGAACGTTGATGTGCCTAGTACTTCTCAGTTTACCAAATTTTTTGGTAATTCCTCTCGTCATGAAAGTTAAAATGTCCGCAAAACGTTCTTCAATCTATACATTTTAAAAAGTAAATCCTTAATATCACACGAAAGCAAACTTTGTTTAATTTATTTCATAAAAATTTACATTATTTTGCGTTATTTTGTAATAGACTGATATGAAAATAATCCGTGATGGGTAGTCACTAGTTCCTTTTAACTAGTTACAGTAACTAGTTACATTTTCGGTAACGAAATTACTTTTGGAAATAAGTAACGAATTGGTAACTAGTTACATTTTTTTCAGTATAGCTAACTATAAAAATCGTTACTTTTTAGTTACTTGCGAAATGTACTTCACAAGTCCTTTTTACGACATCAATCAATTTTATTGCTTTTGCAACTATTTTTTCATTTTTACTAATCATACTGTGACGGTATATAGCCATAGAGACTTATAGCCTACGAGTAGGAAAATTGAAATTTTTTTCCCACCCTGGAATTCAAAATTTTCGAAAATCTATAGAAACACTCTAAGAAAGAAAAAAGTTAATTTGAGAGATGGGTATTCATTTTTTTGGTTGCAAATTAATTTTATTAACTGGACTTTGAACTATAACAGTGGAAGATTCACCAGTTTGGTTTTATTCATCTCTTTTATTGAAAATTCAACTATTACTGATTGAGGTTAATTGTAAATTTAATTATTTTGTTCAAAATTCAAGAAAATTGATAGAAAACTACTGGTTTCGTTCAAAAATTCAACAGTTCTACTGAAAATTCGTCTTTTTGGGTAAAAAATTTATATCTGCGGGTTGAAAAATTAACTGTTTGTTAGAAAATTCGCCGTTTTGTCTTAAAGTTACAAAAATATGGTTAATTTCTTCTTCTCTTTTGACTATAAATTCAGCTCTTTTGTTGAAAATCCGTTATTCGGTTGAATTCAACTGCTTTTTATTTAAAACTAAAATCTTTTTTCGTTGAAATATCAATTTTTACATTTTCCGTTGAGAATTTATCTTTTTTCGTTGAAAATTAATTTTTTCAATTCAAAATTCAACTATTCCATTTTTGGTTAAAAACTGATCTTTTTTAATTGGAAATTCAATTATTAGATTAAAAAATCATATATTCTGTTGGAAATTCAACGATTTTGTTGAATAATCATTCTCTTTTTGGTTGAAAATTCAACTGTTTTGTTAAAAATTTGTCTTTTTAGGTTGAAAATTCACTTTTTTTTGTTGAAAATTTAACTACTTGGTTGAAAGTAGAACTAATTTGTTAAAAACTATTTTTTTGTTGTTGTAGATTCATAATTTTAGTTGAAAATTCATTCCTATGATTGAAAATTTAAATATTTTGTCGAAAATTCATTCCTTTTTTTTTGTAAAAATTAATTTTTTCAACTGAAAATTTGACTATTCTATTCTTGATTGAAAATTCACTTTTTTGTAGAAAATTAACTTTATTTTTTGGAAATTCATCTGTTTTGTTGAAAATTGAGTTTTTTGTTAAAAATTGGTTTCTTGGTTTGAAAATGTAACTGTTTGGTTAAAAATTCATCGGTTTCAGTTGAAAATTCATCTCTTTGGTTACAAATTAGAGTACTTTGTAGAAAATTTATTTTTGGTTAAATTTCACTGTTTTTGATTTTAAACTTAAATTTTTGTTGGTTGAAATATCAATTATTACATTTTTCTTTGAGAATTCATCTTTTTTCGTTGAAAAATTATTTTTTCAATTGGAAATTTAACTATTCCATTTTTAGTTGGAAATTTTACTTTTTTAGTTGAAAATTCATCTCTTTGGTTTAAAATCAACCCCTTTTGTTAACAGTTCTGGCTTTTCGGTTGAGTTCAACTGTTTTTGATTTAAAATTGAAATCGTTTTCAGTTGAAAATTGAACCATTTTGTTAAAAATTTATTTTTTTGGCTGTAGATTCATCATCTTAATTAGAAATTAGTCTCTTTCGTTGAAAATATAAATATTCTATTTTGGCATAAAATTTGTATTGTTTAGCTGCATATTCAACTATTTGGTTGAAAATTTATCTTTTTTAACTAAAAATTCATGTATTTTGTTGAAAACTCCTCTTTCGTGACAGAAAATTTATCTTCTTGTTTGAAAATTCATATTTTTGAGTTGCAAATTTAACGACTTGGTTGAAAGTTGATCTTCTTTGTTGAAAATTGATTTCCTCAATTGATCATTCATCACTTTAGTTGAAAATTCAACTATTTTGGTAAACATATTTTATTTTGGTTGAAAATTAATTTTTTAATTGAAAATTCATATATTTTATTGAAGATTTATCTTTTTTGGTAGAAAATTGATATTCATGGTTGAAAATTCGTTTTTGGTTAAGAATTCAACTACGTGGTTGAAAGTTGAACTCTTGTGTTAAGAATTCAGTTTTTTGGTTGAAGATTCATCATCTTAGTTGAAAGATCAACTTTTTGGCTTGAAAATTAATCTTTTTTAGGTGAAAATTCATGTATTTTGTTGAAAACTCGTCTTTTGTGATAGAAAATTTACCTTCTTGTTTTAAAATTCATATTTTTGAGTTGCGAATTTAAGGACTTGGTTGAAAGTTGATCTTCTTTGTTGAAAATTAATTTTTTTAATTGATCATTCATCACTTTAGTTGAAAATTCATCTCCGTCGTTGAAAATTCAACTATTTTATTGAAAATTTGTTTTTATTTGTTGACAATGAATTTATGATTGAAAATTCAATAATTCCGATTTCGGTTGAAAATTGATCATGTAATGTTTTATAAATATTATGTCGGCCATGACTAACCTACGACTTTACATAAGAAGTTTAATAGCCGTCATTCGACAGATATGAATAAAGTTGTGTGAAAATTAAATTTATATGCACATAATATATTCCTTTAATACAAATGTAACTAAAAAAGAAATTTTCCTTCCCCGATTTGAGATTTCACACAACTGTTTTGTACTATTTATAGTTCTGTTTTGATTAAATCTTAAAATAAATTTAAATTCTCTCTAAATACAGTAATGTCCTCGATTTACTAAACTAATTCGGTAATTTTTCATGAATGAATTTTTTCCGAGTAAGGAAAATATCAAAATGACTAAAAATAAATTGAGTGGATAAGGAGAGACACTAACCACTTCCTGCAGAACTTTCTTCCGAAGTATCATCCTGGAAAGTGACTCTGCTGCTAGCTTGACCATCTACCAAGACCACAATTACCGACAGAGTAAAAGTCCATGTTAGCAATAGTTGTACCAGTCGCATTCTGCTTTCTCAACGTTTGATCTGAAACAGATTTATCAACCCTGAATTATTTTCAAGGACTTCTTACCACCGAATGAAAGAAAAATTTCTTCAATAAAGAAGTAATTCAGTATTTCAGCATTCAATCATTAAACCAAATTTATCAGTGTCCTAAAATAAGGCTCTAAATTTAATTGTAATTACATACAGATTGAGATTGTTTCATCCCCAAAGAAAAAATCGTGAAAAATAAATTTTTTTTGATCAAAAAAAAATTCTAAATTCGTTAAAAGATATTTAAACACAATATTGATATTATGTGCATCAGTTTACTAACATGTATGAAATATGAAAGCAGACTCAAATTTTTCTTTAATGGAAGTGGAAACTGTATTCTTACCAAAACGTGAAAAGCCTCATATTCAAGATGATATACTTTTACTCCAAGAAAGAAAAACTTCGAAACGTTGATCACAGACCGCGGCAGACGTTTAGCAGGCTGACTCTCAGCGGAACCGGCGCGCTTATGGTTACGAAGTTCCGTTATAAGGCCAACCAATCAAATTCATCCAAAGACAAACTGGGTCCAATGACTCGAATTCCTAACGCGCGCGCGCATCTTTTCTACCATACGATCACAGAATGTACGATGTCATCCAAAATAGTCTTTCCACTCACGTGCTCTAGGATTGTAATATAATGGATCCTAATTACATGAATTAGCATCTGGAAATGGTACCTTTCAGTGCTAAGTATGCAGCATTTAATCCACTTTAGAACACACGATCTACTTGAAATTTAATTTACGATATTATTTTTATAACTTCAACATTATTATTGTAATCCCTAGCGAATGTTTCGGATAGGAATTTATTCGGAATTGCTCTGGAATCTGTATCCGAACCAATCCCAATCAATCCGAACCAATTCGAAAAAAGTTCTCAATTTCGTTCAAACCAAATCGGTTAAAAATTGATCCGACTAAATCCAATTTAGCTCGAACCTCCAATTAGAATCAATCCGAACCAATTCGATTCAAACTCTAAATCCGACTGAATCCGAATCCAATTTTCAATCCAAATGAATTCGTATTAATCCGAACTCGGATCGATGTATAATGAATTTTCAAGTCGAATGAATCCGAATGAGTTCAGATTGACTCGGATTTATTCGGATTGAAAATCGGTTTAGATCAATCCGAGTTCGGCTCGATTCAGATTCCTTCGGATTGAAAATTTTATTTGAATTGGAAATCTGGATTGAATCGGACTAAGCCGGATTAAGTTTGAACCGATTTGTATCGATCGAAATTCAGAACTTTTTTCAGGTTGAATCGGATTGATTCTGATTGGTTCGGATACAGATTTTGGAATAATTCTGACTGATTTGGAATGAATTCCTATCCGAAAATTTCATTAGAGATATAATTTATCCCACTAAAAACACTAAGTGTGCAAAATTCCTGCCAAGTACATAACTAATAATATTTTATTTATTCATGTTAAGGGTAATCATAATTGTGAAATCAAAAAAAGCCAAATTTGAAGAGTAGAGTAGTATATTGTGCTACAAGTGCGAAAAGTGGGCAGTTCCACGCGAGGCGAACCGTTAACGAGACGAAGACGAGTCGGAAACGACCCGAAGATAAGCCGATGGCAAGTACCGTCAACTTCACAAAAGTTACAACTGCCTATTTTCAGCACACGATATTTTTTCTAACAAATGCAGCAAATTTTCGATTCGAGAAACAGTAAAAACGAATTTTCCGGAAATTTTGAAAATGTATGGAAAATTACCAAAAATCACCGGAAATTTTTGAAAGTTTTGAAAATCAGAACTTACGAGAAATTTTATAACCAGAGGGTCAATAGAAATCAACAAGATGAATTTTGTAAGTTCTCGGTAAATTCATAAATTACCGAAAATTTCCGAAAATTCAAGTTATTTAAGGCTTTTGAGGGAGAAATCCAAAAATTGCTGGAAAATTATGGATAATTTATAAATTACTGGAAATCTCAGGTATTCGAAAATTTCCAAAATTTTCGGTAATTTATAGTAACTTTTCGGTAATTTATGGTAATTTATCACTAATTTATTGTAAATTTTTACTTTAAGTTGGTCCAATCACTATTCACTACTTACAATCATTCCGTTGATGAAGGAGTGATTGAGAGGATACAAGAGATATTTGTGGAGATTAAGATGAGGGTGAAGATTGATATTCTGGAGGCATGATAAGAAAACTGAAAATTTGGTCGGCCTATTATTGTCTTCAAATAATAAACATAGGTGTGCTAAAATAATAATAATAATAAGAATAATAATTGGGCATTGGGCATTTATTTATTTATTTATTTTTCTTGAAAATTCAATTATAGGTCATTTCTTCAATTTTTCATTAATATCTTCCAAACTTACAAAATTTTCGTACTTTGGTGTGTTCTATATACCCATCCAAGTTTGGTTAAGAAATCTCATAAATTGACTGAGATATTCCACTTTTACTGTTCAAAATAATTTATGTTGCAGAAAATACTTTCCGGTAGCGATTTTTTTCTTTTTCGCATTTCGTCCTTCACGGCAGATTTTTTTTCTCGTATGTGTATTTAGAATCTTTTTCTACCTTTTTCAATACTTGGCAGCAATTCGCTGCCGCGAATTTTGATTATAAATTTATATCATTCATAATTTCTTTGAATATGAGAATGCATCAATTTGCAACTGATATTTGCACTTTTTTGTTCAATTATTAATACACTATTATATTTTTCCATAAAGTTTATGATTCCAAGAAAATAGATCAGATATTAAATGTTCTGTAGGGGAATCATAAGAAAAATTCAGAAAAAATATCCGACTTCATGAGTTTTTCCAGTTGAAACATAAAAATGATTGTACAAAAATTGCGCATGCTCACAAAATATCTCTTAAAGAGACTGGTTCAACTACATATAATTATTACATACTTTTCAAAAATTTAAGTAATCAATATTTATTCATCAATTCATTGAAAATAATAATTGATCTACTCTTAGTACTGAAAAAGATAAGATGTTCAGCGTTATTATAATATATTTAATTTCAAATTTTGACATCCCAGGCGGAAAATTTATGCATAATAGAAAAAATTATGTTATCCTCACTCTCTCTGCAGCGACTGAGAGGTTTTGTTGACAGATGTATATTTTATTTCAAAATCATTGTTTAAATTATTAAAAGATTGACTTAAAAAAATTAACATTTCTTAATTAAAGGATGTTATTTCAAGGAGTATATTTAAACTCATTATGTCACAAATTGAGCGCCTGAGTATAGAGTGGTTTAAATTTTAACGTTTTTCGTAGTACAAAATTCACATTTGTGCTTTTGCAAGTTCTTATTTTTATTAGTTATCGCTACTATGGAATATTTCCTTTGCTTTATGCATTCACAGTAAAAATTTATATGAATTTGTAATAAAGCCTGACGCTGTTACTAATTACAATATTAGGCAAGAATATTTTCAATTTATATAATTTCACTTCCTCAAAGAAATCGAAACATTCTCTTCCAAAATGATGTTCAATTTTTTGAAACTTGAATTCCCGTTAAACATTTAAAAATAATTTTTAATCATTACCGTTTGTAAATTGGGTGGAAAAACTTCACCTGACAGCATTTTTTTGTTGAATGTTATAATTTTTTATTCTCATATCTTTTCATGCGAGAAAGTAGGGAAAAATTGAATATTTTATTACCAAAATAAAACAATACCAAATTTTATAAGACCAATTTCTTGAACTCTTGTTTTATCTACTCGGGGAAAAATTCTCTGGAAAAAAGAATCCAACTTATAAAATTTCCACTTATTTTCTGATACACTTTAACCGCATTTTAAACTCACAAAATTTCAAACCATGCTCGATATAAAAACACCCCTACTCTTGTTTTAACCTCATTTTTTTCCGCGCAAAATTCACAAGCACAGATTCACACAAATGAAAAAACAACTTAAACCTTACCAGTCTCAAATGAAACAACTGCAGTGTTTCTTCCCAACAAAAAATCACTTTTATACTAAAAATTTCCTAATTTAAAGTGACATCGAGATGGTTCAAATGCAGCCTGACATTTGTCGAAGGTTTGCTCTGGTACGTGGGATTTATATCAGTTTTGCACAGCAAGATTGAGAGAAGAAAGAGCCGCGTGGGTCGCCAGGTGGGAATAAATAAAACACAAAAATGAAGAGTGAAAGTGTTCCCAGGAAATAAGGATCGGAACTGGGGAGATTTTAGCCAGTAAAGTGAGAAGTACAGGCCAAGGAGGCCAATAAGAGGCCTTTGAGTCATCCCGGACTTTCCTTTGGTTGCTGTTTGAACTCCAACGTGCGTCATCATACCACTAATTCGATTTTCTCTTTACCTTCTCCAATATCTTTGTCTTCATCTCATAATTTCACAAACACGTTTCGAATACGTAATGTGAAGACTATTACATAGGGTCACTCAAACATAATTTTAATGCTGAGGGTCTACGATATTGCACAAAAAAACCTTTCAGTGTTCCAGGTATATAATATTCAGTAACCTTTTCCAGATGTAAGACATCAATTTTTATGATCATAAATACAATAATAAAGATTATTTTGATTTCACAAAACTTCTCAAATGAATATGCTGAAACCCCTTCCTCGGATCTTCTGATCACTGGAGTTATACAACATTTATGTTGAGGAGAAAGCATTTCTTCTGAATTAAAAGATCTGGGAAAACCCACACTTCTGCTTCATAATAAATTCTGTTCTTAATTTTCTAAACATTTCCTCATAATCAAAATTATTCACTACAATTTTAAGACAATAATATTTATTGACTGCATATTTATGTCAGTTACTTCGATAGCTTCAAATAAATGTAATTCTAAAAGACATAGAGTAACATTTGCACAGAAATCACATTCAGCATCTAAAGTGTGTTTCTACTTTTTGATAACTGCCGTTTATGATTAAATTATTATCGTATCAGTAATGCAGATCCATAATGATCCAAATCACAAGTATATAAAACCATTGATAAATTCATAAAAAAGGAGAGTCTTCAAAACCTGGAATTTACAATTCGCATCGCACTATATAACACAACACACAAATAAATAAAATGTATACAAAAAACACTTCACCCGTTTGTAAAACAAAAATAAATTAGTAGACGAAGAGTGAATCTCAAGCACACATTATAAATTTTTACTAGATATCTACTTTTCATTTCTACGTTTAATGGTAGAGCAATAAATAATTCTTTCAAACTTCATCTCTTATAAATCAATCGTCATCATGTAACGCACTCTTTGAGGATCTTAAGCTAAATTGAGAAGTATTAAGGTGCTCCACACATTAAATTCAATTTCATGAATAGCATTAGCGAAATGAGTATATAAATACGATCGCATTTTATGATTCGATGAACCCAAAATCTAAATATTCACAATAATTTTTTATTAACACTGGAGTCTCGCTTTGTACGAAGCACTTGAGCATCAGGTTTTCTTCGATTAGAAAATGTTTTTTCTCTACCACACTATGCCCAATCGTAATTTTCGTTCCTACAAAATGTTTCACAGAAAGTTTCTTCATTAGGTCGAAAATTCACTCAATTTTGTTCTCTGGTAGAGTCAAATTTAAACTCTTTTTCACACACTTTCAATAAAGTTTTGTCAATTGTCAATATTTCGCAATTTCTTCTATAAAATTAAGAAACAGTTTAAAGTTTTCTTGCGTGCACTAACTTATCAATATCCTGATAAGTTGCGAGCATAGCTTGATTCTGTCGCAATCTATCGTCACGAGCAACCTCACAATTAGCATAAATTTCCTCACAACTGACACCATCCTGACCATCTTTTGCAGCTTTCATGTATCGAAAGAATCGGAGGACATCTGGATTATCTGAACTGGGTTTTCTAAGCTCATTTAATTCCCTTGACAACTGAGCAGACACTAGGTTCGAGTAAGGAGCATATCGAGCAGGACTTTTGTACATAGCGCAGACTGCAAATTCTCGACATCCCTCTGTCATGTGACCCAATCGTGAAAATACTGCATCAAGTCGAGATAACAGTGGCGAGTAAAATGGGTCGTAATTTGTTAGCAGCATTGAACTCGTCGGAATCTCGTGAAAAATCTGTGGAAAAAAATGATTTATTTATTATCAAGCATGTTACAAAATCCAAATTTCCAACTTCCCTGACTTTCCCTGATTCTTCCCTGACCAATTTTTCATTTTTTCTGATCGTTACACATTTTTCTTTCAGACATAAAAACAACATTACTTCTAGGCAGGATTCGAAGTGCACAATGGTGCTTGATAATGAACAAACCTCGCGCTTCATGCTCGGCCTTTGTACTTTCCCAAAATTTTTTCACGGACTTTTTAAAGTTAAAGGTCAAACTATCGATAACTGTAATCTGATAATTGTGGATTCCTTTTTTTTTGTTAAAGCTCCTTCGTCTTTAACGAATACATTCTCATCACGTATCAAGCGCTTAGCACTCGATTAAAGTATATCCATAACGCAAAATTTTCTATATTATGTTGAACTCTATTAAACTAAATGTATGTTATATTAATTTCGATACCTCGGTCTGGGACTTCTGCTATAGTAAAAAATTTTGCTATGAAACATTTTATTGTATCTTGTGTCATTTTTCCATAAAATTACATTTGTTATTTTTAATAGATTTTTTCACGATCAAAACAAAAACTACGCGCCTTATTAAAAGATGATTAATATCAAATTTGTATGACCTTTTTTGGCTGATTAATTTTTGTCTTTTCATTTTTTCCTTATCTTGCATAGTTCGATCGGAAAGTAGAATTATGTTTTTTTGTCAAATTTTTCACGAGTAAAACAAAAACTGTGCATCTTACCAGAAAATAGTCATTGCAAAAAATGTAGATCATTTTAATATGAACAATTTTATTCATGAATATTTTTTCATATATCGTACAGTTTTGATGAAAAACTGATTTCTTTATTTTTATTAACATTTTCGCGATTAAAACGAAAAGTACGCTTCCTATAAAAAAATAGTTGAAAGAAAATCTGTAGACATAACTTAGGTAAATATTTTTGTTTTTAAACATTTTGTTGTGTCTTGTTTCGTCTTTCCAAGAATTAAAATTGTCTATTTTTAGTGTTATTTTTCACGAACAAAATAAAAAGTATGCGTCTTATCAAAAAATAGTCAACCGGAAATTTGTAG
Organism: Melikaiella ostensackeni; assembly: GCA_032362435.1. Taxonomy (NCBI): domain Eukaryota; kingdom Metazoa; phylum Arthropoda; class Insecta; order Hymenoptera; family Cynipidae; genus Melikaiella; species Melikaiella ostensackeni. The sequence continues at coordinate 25,218,155 of JAUMHM010000016.1, read as the reverse complement.
ACCTTGTTTAGGTGAATCATTTTGTAATGAAACATTTTATTGTATCTCGAGTAGTTTTTCTCAAAATTTTAATTTTTTAATTTTTAATGTTATTTTTCACGTTTAAAAATTTTTCGGTGATCAAAACCAGAACCGTTGGTCAAAAAAGGCTAGTTAACTGAAGACTGTTTCTAACAAGGAGATGATCAAAGTTGGGATTTTTTCTTAAGTCTTATAAATTCCCTACTAAGTTTCCATTGGATTATGTATATATAACATTTTTCTGCCAAAAAAGGTGAATTTTCAACAAAATGCATGAATTTTCAACTAAAAAAGACAAATTTTAAACCAAAGAGATGAATTTTCAACTAAGATAATGAATCTTCAAAACGAAAAAATTAACTTTTAACAAGGAAGTTCATCTTTCAACAAAGTAGTTGAATTTTCAATAAAAAAATTAATTTTAAACCAAGAAGATTAAATTTCTAAAAAAAACGAATTTTCGACAAAATATTAGATTTTCAACTAAAGAGATGAATTTTCAACGAAAATGATGAATTGTCAACAAAAAAAATGAATTTTTAACAAAGTAGTTCAACTTTCATCCAAGTAGTTGAATTCTCAAACAAAAAAGACGATTTTTCAAGGAAATAGTTGAATCATCAACCAAAACAGATTGATTTTCTACAAAGCAGTTAATTTTTTAATAAAAAAGTTAATTTCCAAACGAATAGTTCAATTTTCAATAAAAAAAATGAATTTTTAACAAAATCGTTGAACTTTCAACCAAAAAAACGAATTTTCAACCAAACGGTTGAATTTTTTATGAAAAAGATGATTAGAAGAAACTTCTACCAAAACTGATGAAGTTTCAAGCCAGAAAGACAAAATTTGAGAAAAGAGTTGAATTATCACCTAAGAAAGATTCATCATTGAAGAAAAAAAACAATTTCAACCAAATAGTCAATTTTCTACCAAAATAATTCAATTGTCAACCACAGAAGAACGAATTAATAACACAACAGTCGAATTTTCAACCAGAAAGACGAATTTTTAATCAAACTGTTGAATTTTTAACCAAAGAAGATGTGCAGAAGAAATTTCTACCAAAAGAGATCAAGTTTTAAACCAAAAAGACGAAATTTATCAAAAGAGTTGAATTTTCAATCAAAAAAACGAATTTCCAACCAAACAGTTTAATTTTTTATCAAAAAGATGATTGGAAGAAATTTTTACCAAAACTGATGAAGTTTCAAACCATGAAGACAAAATTTGAGAAAAGAGTTGAATTATCATCTAAGAAAGATTTATCATTGCAAAAAAAACAATTTCAACCAAATAGTCAACGTTCTACCAAAATAATTTAATTTTCAACCGCAAAAGAACGAATTTTTAATACAACAGTCGAGTTTTTAACCAAAAAGATGAATTTTTAATCAAACAGCTGAAGTTTCTACCAAAAAAGATCATGAGAAGAAACTTTTACCAAAAGAGATCAAGTTTCAAACCAAAAAGACAAAATTCATCAAAAGAGTTGAATTTTCAACCAAGAAAGATATTTCAGTCAAGAAAAAAAACAATTTCAACCTGATTGTTGAAGTTTCAAGCCAAAAAGACGAATTTTTAACGGGACAGTTGCAATTTCAACCAAAAAGACAAATTTTCAAACCAAAAAGACGAAATTCAAATAAAATGATGAATGTTTAATCAAAAAAAAAATTAAATTATTCAATGTTGAAAATGCAAGAAATAAACGGCAGCCCGTTTTCAAAAAATCAAATTTCTCAAAATTTTTATTTTATGGATCAAAGAGGATATTCATTAAATTCTCCTGTAAAATTATGTAAATATAACATTTTTTACAGTTATTTTTAATATAAAAATTCTCTGTTTTCTTGAATTTTCACCATCGTAAATTCCACTATTAAACATTAAAGGAAAATGAATTTTAAACAGTTGAATTTCGAATTGTTGAAAATCGAAGAAAATTTGAAAGCAAATTTTCAACAGTTGAATTTTGCATTTTTATCAGTTGATTTTCAACAGTTGTAAATTCAACTGTTGAAAATGAACTGTTAAGAATTCAACTATTGAAAATATAATTGTTGGAAAATCAATTTTCAATTTTCTTTAATTCTCAACAGTTGAATTTTGTATTAGAAACAAGTGTTAAAAATTTTTAATTCACATAATTTTACATGAGAATTTAATAAATAAACATTTCAATCTATAAAAAAATGGTTAGAAAGCTGTTAAGTAAGTTGTGTGTGTGTGTGTGTGTGTGTGTGTGTGTGTGTGTGTGTGTGTGTGTGTGTGTGCTACACCTTCCCATTTTGAGATTTTTTAAGAAACCCATCGACTTTTCTATTTTGTGTGATTTCTTTCTGTTTTTTTGGGGGGGGGGGGTCCAGTAATTATCTTTTTTGCCGATTATTTCACAAGTTATAAGAGAATTGTTGTTGAAATAACGTTCAGTTATTTTTTTTCAAATCGGCATACAAAATAAAAGAATGAAAGAATGTGAGGCCCCACCGAAATTACCTTTTCTACTTGAAACTCGTTCTGTCTGAATATGAAAGAACTCAATATAAAAAAAAGTAGATAAAGTATTTATTGACGCGGCATCATAATTTTCAAACAAAGGCTATACTATTCTGTTTCCAAAAAGAGTTCTAAAGTGAAAAATAAATGCTGTGGCAACACGCATTTTGTAGCAGAAAAGACAGTTTTTTGTCTGGCATTTTAACTTTTAAATCAATTTTCGATTCAACTTTCAAAGAAAATCTCATGAAAACCTGCACACGTTTAAAAAAACTGATCGACTAATTTAATGAATGATAGAGGTAAGAGACAAATTAAAGTGAAAAAATGATGAATAGGAGGAGGAGGAGGTGTTACGAGAAATCATGCATTATTAAAATTATTTTACAGGGGAAAATGGGAAAAATGCAACAAAAAATATTTGGAAAGTCATACAGCATAAAAGTCATCCCGTTTTGACATGTAAAATAATTTTAAAGAAGCATATTTCCTTTTAAACTCCCCCCCCCCTTTTTCTTCCCCACCTTAGCATCATCTTTTCCCTTCAAAAAAAGTTCCATATTGATTTTCAATTTTTACTACCTTTTCTTACTATTCTCAACGATTTTTTATGCATTTGTGCTAAGTAGAACACATTTCAATTCCAAGTTTATTACTCAAAGAGTTCAAATATTCGTTGACGTCCGACTGTATGAAGATATTGGTTGATCAAAAAATCCTTTCAGGGACTTCTTCTTGGAGGGTAATGGTAACATTTGATCACCCACCCTCCAAAGCCTATCTCAGAATGTTATTTTTCCGTTCCACCCTAGTAATCACTTGAAGTGAGATTTTCTTCTGAACTTTTCCTATTTCATTATGACGTACCAGTTTTACTTATAAAACCAGTCCCTAATTATAATCAGAAAATCTTTTTTCAAGTGAGCTGTATCATGTACACTCAACTCTCCATTTAACTCCAGTCTCGGGTATGGCCTGCAAAGACCGTGAGGCTCTTCCAAGAATTTCTACGATGCAAACAGTCAGGGCCGTATGAAGAATTTCCAGTAGGAGGACATAATATTAATTAACTGTATTTTTTACGAATGTAGACTTTTTTTATCATGAAAAATGAACCTTCTCTCATAATGAAGTCAAATTAATGAAAAAAGAATTATCCGCGTGTATTTAAAAATGAATGCGAAATATGCACGCGAGTGTCTGAACTGCCCGCTTTGTGGCTGCGGAATTGCTGAGCTTCGCTGAGCTTACAGCGCCTCACTGGCAAGAAACACTTTGAAAGCAATTTACAAATTAATAATTGTTTATCATAAAATACTTATGCCTTAGTATTAATTAATTGTTTGACCACTCTTAAATTCTTTTGAAACATCTGAAACTTTGCTAAATTACTTAAAATGCCTTGAAATCTTCTGAAAGCTCATGAAATCAAATCAATTTCTCTAAAGCCCCATAAAATCCCTCAAAATTATTTCAAATACTTTAAAAAACTTCAAAATTTATTTAAATTTGTCATAAAAAATTGAAAAATTTTAAAACCCCATGAAATTTCGTACATTTTTTGCAATCATTTGAAATGCCTCATAATTTTTATACCTGATGAACCCAAGGATTAACCACTATTGAATTCAGGTCCATGCCTATTTCTGAATTTTCTTGAATTCTTTTGAATTCTTTTAAATACATCCTGAATTCCTTGGGATTTCCTTGAAATCCACTGAATTTAACGGATCATTTTTAGATTTTCATATTTTCCACCCTGAAGACTTTTAAATTTACCTCAAATTCTTATGAATTTGATTATATTCTTAGTCACTGAACCTATTTACGCCCATTTGTCTAAATTTAATGGAATTTTTTGGATTTTGAACATTTTGTCCTATTTATCCTGGATTATTTGAAATTCATCTTGAATTCGTATGAATTTCGACGGATTCTCTTGAATTTCCTTAAATTCCTCTAAATTCACTTAAATTTTACTGAAACCAATGAAATATTTTGGATTTTTAAAATTTTCTCAATTAATTTGAATTTATTTGGAATTCGATTCGAACTCTTATAAATTTAGCCTGAATTTTTAAATTCTTTTAATTTTTTTGTATTCACCCTGAATTCTTTTCAGATTTTCTTAATTTACTCAATTCTACTCAATTATATAGATTTTTTATGATTTCTTTTTAGTTTTTCTTCATAAATCTTTGCTATAAATTCACTTCAAATTTAATCAGTTCAATACATTTTTTAAATATTTTAAGACTGTTTTCAGTTCACTTGAGTATTTCAAAAATTCACCTTCAATTCTTATGAATTTCAGCGAATTCTTATCTCCCTTAAATTTCTGTACATTTACTTGAATTCTATCTAATTTATTGTTTTTTTTAAATTTCTTTTCAATTCCCTCAAATTCTGTTGAATTCACCCTGAATTCAGTTCCCTCCCATTTTACTCAATTCGATAAAAATTTTTTCATTTTTATAATTTTATTCAATCCATTTAAATTCTTATAAACTTCACCTTGATCTTGAATCTTAGATTCTCTTCAAATCTTCTAAATTCTTCTCAATTCACTCCAATTTTGCTGAAATCAATGGCATTTTTCGGACTTTTTAAAAATTCATTTAAATTTACCTTAAGTTGTTTTAGATTGATTCTTAATTCTCATGAATTAATCCTGAATTCATTAAAATTCACCTGGGATTCTTATAAATTCTATCGTAATCTTCTGAATTCAAAAGAACATCAATTACATTATTAATTTACATAAGTCACTTCTGGTCACATTTTTGGTATGAGTAGGTCACTTTTTCACGTTTTTCAAGTAAATTAGACTGTAGTAGCCCTGCCAACCAACCGCGAAAAAGAAGAGCAGAGAAGTCACTCCGAGGGAATCTTCGACATAAATTTAACTATATACTACCAAAATGTCAGAGGTATGAATACGAAAATAAAGCAGGTAAATTTATTAAGTGATTTTTCTTCCTGTAGCATTATATGTATAACAGAAACTTGGTTAAAATCACCTATCAATTCAAACAAAATATTCGACAGTTCCGTGTACAACACATAAAGAGAAGACAGAGTTAATAGGTGGTGGTGTATTAATTGCGGTAAAATCTGGTTTTAAAACAAATGAAGTACTCCTACAACTTTACAATAATAACAATTTGAAGTCCATAGATTTTGTAGCAGTCCCTAATAATGGAATCCTCGTTTATTGATTTGACAGGCGATTTTAACGTTAGGCACTATATATTGAGCTCGGCTGAAGAATCTCAAGACCCCAAATCCAAGATGTTTTTCTATCTTGCAGAAACCGTAGAATTAACTCAGCTTAAAAATATAAAAAACATCCAAGAGGTTTGCTTAGACCTAATTTTTTCAAATTTAACCAACCCAGTTGTAACCCACGCATCACCCATGGTCAAACAAGACCCTTATCACCCAGCCCTTAGTCTTAATGTAAGCTTGCGAAACGGAAAGCAGAATTAAACAAATTTTGTATATATGGGAAATACGTTACCTAGGTATAACTACCCGAAATCTGACCGACCGGCTCTATTTGCGAAAATCAAACAAATCGACTGGAAGGACTTATACATATGTCCTTAAAGATCCTAATCTTGCGATTAACGTCTTGTATGGCTCATTGTTCAAATTGATAGATAGTGTCATCCCAAAATATAACCCTTCTGATCACCAAGATAAGTTTCCAAAATGGTACTCGCAAGAATTAAAAATTATGATAAGAAAGAAAGAGAAATATACAAAAAAAACAGTACAAACCGAGCAAAATAATAATTATATTCAATTAAGGAAGGAGAAGTCAAGCATTTGATGACTGGAGATCATTCAGCTTACAAAACTAGCTTCGAGAACGCATTAATTAAAGATCCTCAAAAATTTTGGAACTATGTTGGTGACAGGAAGGACTACACCAGAATCCCTGGAATTATGCTGTTGGGCGGCATCTAATATACAGATTCAAAAAGCATTGTAAACGCCTTCGCCAGTTATTTCAGCAATGTCTATACAGTTACAAACTCAAGAAATGCAAATGAATGAGAAGCTGGGACTAGTAGATTATTAGGCTATAAATTCAAACTGGACAGCTTAGATGTGAATATTCAACTTAAAATTTTGGCCTCTAAACTAACCTCAGGTACCGATAGGATACCTAGTTTTATAGGTAAACATTGCGCTAGCGGACTCGCTAGTCCTCTGACTTACATTTACAATCTGATACTCGAGACAGGGTAATACCCAAATAGGTGGAAGGAGGCAAAAATATGCCCAGTATACAAAATGGGAAATAAATCAGATATAATAAAGTACACACCAATTGCTATTACAAACAATTTTGCAAAAGTTTTTGAGGAATGTTTAGCAAATTATATCATTGCATTGATAAACCCAGAACTTACAGAAGCTTTTGTTATAGGTAGATCCGTACAAACAAATGCAACTATCCTTGCTCAAACTATAACCGAATTACTCGTCGAAAAATCACAGTTAGATGTAACTTATCTGGACATCCCAAAATGTTTCGACAAATTGAACCATAGTGTACCAATACAAAAAGTTAACAACATTTGCCTACCAGGTAACCTGAATTTACTTTTAAAGGATTTTCTAATAAACAGGAAAAACCAAGTTCAATATTCAGATTGTGTATCGAAAAATTTTACTCAGACTTCTGGAGTTCCACAGGGCTCAAACTCAGACCCAGTGCTATTTTTAATTCTCTTCAATGTTGACAAACAATCTATGAAGGAAACTAAAAAATTAATATCTGCTGATGACACGAAACTTTTTGCAAAAATATCTACGGCTAGAGATTGCTTGATTCTGCAAAAAGAGCTCCAGCAGTTCA
>JAUMHM010000016.1:25175050-25210665 GCA_032362435.1 Melikaiella ostensackeni | reverse complement strand
GACCCAATCCTTTTCGAATATCAGATAAATGATCAGGCGATTCAGCGAGTTTACTTCATAAGAGATCTAGGAGTCATCTTCGACTCACAGTTTACATTCAGGGAACATTTAGAACAAACTGTTAGAATTGCTAATCAAACATTTAGCTTCATTTTGAGAACCTGTAAATATTTTACAAATAATCAAGCGCTAATCACACTACTTGATGCATACGTTAGGTCGCGATTAGAATATGCACCAGTCGTATGGACAACGCACAAGCAAAACGCTATTGATTTTTTGGAGCGAATGCAAAAACGATTCCTCAAATTCTTAGCTTATGAAGAAGATGGCAAATACCCTCCCCGAGGCTCAAATTATGCAGATTTATGTAAAAGATTCAACTGTTTTACAATGTTAGAAATACATTTCATGTTATCTCTATGGTTTATTTTCAAGTGATTACGAGGTCTTATACACTGCCCAGAACTTTGAGAGAAACTAAAATTCAAAATACCTAGAAGCAATAATAGAAATTGGGAAATGATGTATATAATATCCGACATCAAAAACCGTTATGCACATGTCTCCAATAAACAGAACCAGTAGGAACTTGAACATAATATACAGAGCAGGAATTGCTGATGCAGACATTTATAACATATCTCTGGAGGTATTCAAGGAACATTCGGAAAAAATTGTTAGTATTTTGGAAAATCAAACAACCTAAAACTGTAAAAACCCATTATATATATAGAACACGCACACGTCAACGCTCTATGAAATGTAACCCTATAATTGGTGTAAAACTGTTGCGTTATTGCTAATAAATACAAATACAAAATACAAATACAAAATTACCTGGGATTCTTATAAATTCTATCGAAATCTTTTGTTTTCAGAAGAACATTAGTCACATTATTAATTTACATCGGTCACTTTTGGTCACTTTTTAGTTTAAGTAGGTCACTTTTTCACTTTTTTCAAGTAAATTAGACTGTAGTAGCCCTGGAAATACCTTTAGATGCTTAGAATTCACTGGAAATCCTGTAAAACCCCTTGAAATCTTGTGAAATCCCTTGAAATATTTTTAAACACTTCAATAATCCTAAAATTCCTTCAAAATACTTTAGGGCCTCAAGAAATCTCTTGAAATCCCTTGAAACTCTTAGAAGTTCTGTAATATCCCGTGAAATGTTTTGAAACCCACTGCAAACTTTTACAAAATTGTTTAAATTTTTCTAAATTCCTTGAAGTCTTCTAAAATTAGTTGATATCCATAAAAATCCTGTAAAATCCTTTCATAGGCTATATAAACTCGAAAGATTCTTGGAAATCTCTTAAAATAATCTTGAATCGAAAAAAATTCTTAGAAAATCTGTAAAATCCCTTAAAATAGTTTGAAGATATTGGCAATCCTTTTGGAAGAGATGTAAAATCTCTTGAAATATTTTTAAATATTTCAAAAAATTCTAAAATCTTTTAAATTTCTTTGCAAATCCTAAAAATTCTTTGAAATCCATCAAAACCTTTGAAAGTTTTGTGATGTGCCCTGAAATATTTGAAAGTCCATTGAAAATGTATATTCTGTGAAATTCTTTGAAATCTTTTACATTTCTTTACAGTCTCTAGAAATTTTTTGAAATCCCTGAAAAACTTTCCACCTCCCTAGAAATCCCATAACATTCTATGTCATCTCTCAAATTGGGCGAAAATCCCTTGAAATCCTTTTATATTCCTCGGAATCTGTTAAATTCACTTGAAATAACTGAAAATGCTTTGAAATATATTGAAATACTTAAAATCTTGTGAAATCTTTATAAGTCTTGGAAATCGTTATATCTGGTATACAATTAAAATTCGAATGGTCAACCCCTAGGCATTACAGAACTAACAAAAATAAAAAAATTTCTATTTAATGAAATTAAGTTTTATTATCCTATCAAAGTATATAATATAAAATCTGTATTTGCATGAACAATGAAATATTTCGTCACCATAACGATTGCAAACTGAATTAACAGTTGTAAGCAAGCCGAAAGCTAGCAACGAGTTTCATTTTTTAAATCCAATGTAATAAACAGAACAATTTCCAGTCATTCAAGAACCAATCAGGTTTTCAACAACAGTGAGTACGAGATTTTCGAGATATTTCGCTACACCAGTTTTTTAAAGATAGATTTTTGTTAAAAAAATCCTTTATATTATTAATGACTTTTTCCAAAGGAAGAGAAAAATTTTACTTCTCAATATAGATAAGTTCAATCGAAGAAAAATCAATCATAAGAAAATATATACCTTTTTTTATAAAACCAAGATATGGTATGGCTTACCTATATTTTTTAAAGTGTAGAAAAATTGTGAACGAAAGAGAAATAAAGTATGATAATTATGCTCGAGCTTTGAGTACAGTTTTCGCGAAAGTTTAAAACACTAACCTAGTTGATACACTTGTTAGACACATTGTGACAATTAATATGACCTGGAGAAACTTACTTGCGAATTATTATTAACAAATTATTTACTATTAAGCGTTCATATTACTTGTTGAATATAAGGAAACAAAAGAAAAAAAACATATAAGAAAACATAAGGAAAAATGCGAAAAATTCTTAGATCAAATTATAATAGGAAAATGCATTACATTTCCGTGTTCCAAAAAAGGAGATTTAACATTTGTTTTCAAAACAGGTCCCTGAATATCGTTAAAGTTAAAGTATCAACGGCAGTACCTTTTTTCGAATGATTCATGATATTACGATAATTATTTTCCAAAAAAATACTTTATAGTCCATACAAAATGATCTAATAATATATGAAAAAGCGCTTTAATAACAAAAATTTGAACTAAAAATTGCATAATATAAAAGAATTTTTTTCGGTTTCCCTGGATAATATTGTGACATATAAATAAAGTTGTATTTAAACAAAATACACCTTATTTTATAAATTATACCAAAAAAAGGTACCTACTGAAATCGATAAGTGCGGACGCTTCAATTATATTCAGAAACCATTTTTGAACAAATTTTCTTTATCTTTTCCCATACTCTGGTGAAGAAATAAAACTCATTTTTGGCCTTGAAATTTGATCAGTGAATTTTTCATATTTCGGCTCCATCTAATGATTGGGCTGGCGATTTCATTGTAAATAAATGAAATACTCGTTGTAACACCACAATTAGAAAGCTATTTGAGCTTAGAGATCATTAAATTAACACTGAATGGAAAAGATTTTGAAAACTATGGTCCTTTTATTTCTAATTTATAATTAAATTTTTACTTTCAAGATTCCTTGCTCTAAAGATGTATAATCCTATCATTATAAAGAATAATACTTTTGTTATGTTTCGTGAAAAAAAATCTATGATTTGTTAAAATGATTCTGCTCGAGTTACTCGGTAGCGCTGCAAACTCATTACGAAATTAAATCTATGATCTAACTTCTAAATAGGTGTTTGCAGGCTCTTATAAGAATTTCCTAAAAAGTAAAATCAAAAAATGATTTAAAAATTATGTCAGACAAAAAAATTGTCTTTTTCACTAAAAATTATTTCCTCGTTTTGCTAAAGCGCTTATTTTCTACTTTAGAACTCTTTTGAAAATACAATCAGAACCCCTGTTTAAAAATTATGATTCCGCGTCAATAAATACTATACTCTTTCCACTGAAAATAATGCTCCCATGTTTGGCTAATGTATTCATTTACACTTTATTATAACGTGCATGTATTAGAAACAGAATTATCAATTTACCGGTTGAGATAGTTTGAGTAAGTGAAACTGGTACGTTATAGAAAGGCAGAATGAATTTCAAGTATAAAAAGTAATCTTGTTGGAACATCGAATTTTTAATGATATTTTCACTTTATCACAATTAAAAACAACTTATTAATTTTTAAATTCGACCGTGGCTACGCGTACCGAAGTTTCGGTGAATAGCCTGCTTTCTTCGGTACGCTTAAAAATAGGGTTGTTTCGCAATTTTAGATAAAATAATTCTTGAATAGTTAGTTTTAAACCAGACTCAGAGTTCTTTGTAAATTTGTTTTCCCTCGCTTTATTCAAGAGAAAAATATTTTTAAAAAATGGAACCGTGAAAATACTCATTCAAATTGGAATCACGTGACCTGAAAGTTACCAAGGATTCTCAAATATTCATGTCAATGCGCAATTGGCTTCTTCAAAATATTAGTAAAGAAGTTATGCCAAGCTATGCTAGAGTCATTCTATGGAGAGTACTTCTTCAATTAATGCATTTTTACAGAAGAATCTACATTTTTTATGTACTAGCGCATAAATTGAGAGTTTGTGAAAATGTGAGGTTATGTCACGATGTAGACATATAGTTACGAAGTATGGATTACTTTTAAAATACTGTATTACGATAAAGATATTTTTGTAAGATTCCCGCTAGTAACTTTCACAAAATCATCTTTTAACAAAAATATATTTTTCAATACCCGCTGCTGACGTCTACCTGAACAAAACGATTAAAAATGAACGCAGAAAAAAAAATATTTGAGAATCACTGATACCTAAGCCGTGATTGATGAAAAATCCGACCATCCCTCTTTATGTATCCAACACTTCTTTATTAGTTTTATTTGAAAAGTTCTTACCTAATAGAACACAATATGCCTATAATATAACGTTATTGGCTAAGCAGTCTTATAATAATAATAATTAGTATTCTATCATTTTTGTCATTTTATCCATACCTTGAAATCTTGTTTTTTCGTTGAGAGACCATTATTTGCGATATGTCTAGTATAATAACGATCCGAAAAAGTATTCATATGTGGGATTCTCGGATCGACAAATGAATACCGTGATGCGATTTCAGGATTATTTTGCACCTGCAACATTCCGTCTTCATACATGGCAGATGCTGGAAGTGTTCCCACAGGTTGACGATTCATATAATCGTCTGCATAGGCATCGAAATTTTCCTTGAACTCGAAATTCTCTTCTGGCTGTGCAGTGGCACTTTGTGACGATTGTGCGAAAGACGAAACTCCTATAGGAAACGTAATATCAATAGACTTTTTAATATTAAAGATTAATTCCTAAACCTTCACAAAAGTCACATTTCAAAATCACATTATTGTGTGCAATTAAAATAAAACTAATATTGAAAAAAATTTCAAATGTACAAAATGTCCGATTTTTGACGCTCACTTCAGAAATAGCTTTTGCCTAATATTCTTTCAAAAGTCGACTATAAAGGAATAAAAAAAGAGAAGCTTAAACTGTATTTGTGTATTAACAATATTATGTAAACTTGTGGAAACTTCTAAGCTTGTCAAGTTTTATTGAGGGTTAAGAATTCTTATCACATTAATGAAGTAACAAATGGTATATTTCCGTCTTGAAGACCAAACTGCAGGAGATTGGTGCCCTCCTCAATATACTTACAACACAAACCGATCATAACTCCTTTGGTTCTGGCTTTGTTTTTATACTTTTCTTTGAAAGACCGAAGTTTGGTGAGACTGACGATATAAATGGATACTCTACCCTATGAAGATTTAGCTGCTTAGCCTGGACATGATTTCATACTTATGGAAAAAATTTCTCGCATCAAGTTAATAGTTGGGTGTATACTTTAAATAATGAACAATACAAATAATAATGTAGCCTCGAATAGGATTGACACTTCTGTTGACAAAAGTTGGGCCCTGGGAAAAGTTTCAGGCGATTAATGAGGTCTGGTTTCTTGGAATGCTAGAGGTGTAAATGATTTGAAGGAAAGAGAATTGCGCCATACAATGCACGTAAGAAAGCTAGATATGTACTGGAAATGAAGAAGAAGGCATGTGAGATAAAGATAGAAAATGGACTAGAACTTTCGGTCAGGAGTAGATAATGAATCACATGGTAACCAGTAAGTTGGTCTGATTATGAATGAGACATCAAAAAAGCATGTCAAAAAGTATGCCGGAAAGTATGAATGTCTATCTCCTAGATTATTATGGGTTAGAATCAAAGTGGGTATCAGAAACCTATTTATTATAGCGTGCTATCCTCCAGTTTATGCTGACAGTAGTGATGTACAAGATACCTTCTGGAACTCGTTAAATGATATTAAAGGTATCTGTGACCCTAGCGAAAGAATCATTTTACTCGGAGATATGAATAACTAGGTTGGTGTGCAACGCCAAAGTACCAAGGCTCGAGCCAAACGAGTTACGCTGATCCCGATAGGGACTTTGCCCAATGGTATAATACCAATATTATCAAAAAATGTTATTATTTACGGATATCAAAAAATTTCAATACATACCTTTGCCAACAATTTTACTGATGCTTCCAATAATGCTGGGTAGGAAAAGAGCAATAAGAATACTCTTGACGATTTGGGCCCCAAGAATCAACGGCAGCAGCAGTTTCTTCAGCCCGAATGCTAAAAAACCAAGTCCGAAGCCTGTTAAAAACGTACTCTTTCCCTCAAAAACAGCTGAAAGCAAAAGTACCAGGCGATTAAAGCTTTGTTAGTCCTCAAAAGCCATGCTGCAACTCTCTTCCATTGTCCTTTTCTCTGTCAGTCATTACTTCCTCTTATTTTCTCCATTTGAATGTGCCTTGTCTATTCTGTGAAAAAACTCCACGAGAGCTTATGAACAAGCTTGCTCTGAAATTGCAAAGGGCTAAAGCAGATTCTTGAATAAGAATCAATTCATGCGAAATTTTCAGTTAATTTTGTCCTGGTAATCCCAATCCCAATTTAGTCCAAAAAGCCAATTGCATACTTGTAAACCAATCAGACTCGTAAGCTTGCTTGTAAATATGCGCTTTATATTTCTATAATTTGGTGTGAGCGATCAAACTTATACGATTGTTTAATTTTATTTAGTGTGAACAATTATGTGTTTTCCTAGAAATAGATGTGTTTCATTGCAAAATTAGCATCACGGTTGATACTTGAAAATATTGCTTAGGTATTTATTTTCTCTATATGAAAGTATCTCAATATTTCAGATTTTTGTATCATAAAATTAAATTTGGTATAAATTATAGCACATTTCAATTGTCTTTGAATGTTAAAATATGTAATATACCATTTCTGTACAGTTACTTTTTCAGTTTCATGACCCGAATCACCATATATATAAAACTGTGCAGTACAGCGTTTCAAGTATAAACCTAAAATTTCTCAAAAGCATCATTGGTATCAGCATTACGTAAAATTTAATCTGTATTTCTTCCAACCAACTGTGAGAGCAAATGTGAACGAAAGCTATAGTGCTTGTTGAAAAATTATACTAACTGTGAAAATGATACGGCGCTTATAATTATGATTTTCAATTTAAGATTGCATCAGAGAATGAATTTAGATATGAAATTTTATTTTCAAATTCATGTGACATCTTATTTTAAACCAATAAGTAATTTATGAATGTTACTTGTACTTCTTGATAGTGTTCAGTAACTCACGCTACAGGAAAATAAAATAAGATGACTACTATTAACAATAATTAATGTAAAATATGATTGTTATTTTAGGATGAACATTTCAATCCAAAATGTTTGTAGGGGGATTTCATATCGGGCTCACAAAAGTATAAAGTTCATCTCACTCATATTTTTTACATATTGAAAGACAAATTTAACTCCCAAATGATCAAATCTTTATTGAAGGAGATGTATTTTCTTTAATTTTGCACAAAAAAATCAAATTATATCGTACCGACAGGCTGATTTTTAACAAATTGATCAAAAGTCGGTAGTATTTGGGCTAAATTTATTAGAAGTTTCGTTAAAGTCGGTTTTCAGATTATTTATGTGAATTTCTGAACTATTTTACCACAATTTTTCGAAATTCTCCTTCCTCGATTTTTTGATACATCGTTAATAATTATTTTTAAGCATTTTCATGTTAAAAAAAATTTTAATGAAAATGAAATAAATATTCTTTATGAATCTTGATTAAATTTTCAATTCTGAATACTTTCCGCAAAAATTAAAATTTGAAAAACTTATATCCAAATTTGAAATCGGATATGATCAATATTTGATGTAGTTGAGTATCAGGGTGTACCCTTCCAGTTCAACTACTTATGTAATTCAAGATATAAAAACTTAATTTCTCATACGAATGTTAATAAGAAAATTGTTTCAAGTTATTCAATTTTACAAATTTAGGGAATTTTTACATAGCCAAGACAAATTTCGATTTCATCTCAGAAAGGTTTGAAAAATTGACATGAAATAACAATTGAGGGACCGGATGCTATAACCGCCTATAAATTTTTCTCACTGAACAGCGTTGGCCCCTGGGCACTTTTCAAACAAGTTTCGAATTTCAATTTCGAAAGTACATATTCTGATAAGAAATTTAATCACGCATCGCTTTTTGAAAAAGTTTAATCACAAAAAAGTTTAAGCTTTTTCCGTTTTCGAAGTGAATTCGAGAACCCCGTTTTTTATAAAACAAACTTTTTTGTCCTTTTTGACTTCAACTTGCCGTAATTCAGCCAATTCTTGAATTTTTTTGATTAAAAATAGAAAATTTACCTTACGATGTTTCACGATTGTTTGAGTGAATAAATGATGAATATTTTCGTTTAACAAAAGATATAAATTTTTACCTGAAACATTGCGTAAATTATACATTCTTATCTTCAAGCTCATGGCAAGTCGAGCTAGTTTTGAACAACAAAAAAATCCAGCAGGAAAGCTATTTAGAAAGGTATACATATATTTTCTACGGAAAAAAATTATTTGAAATATATCATCATTAAGAAATTATGAAGGTTCTTATTGCGGCCACATGGCTCGTTTTTCGTACGTATGTATCAACTCGACGCGTTAACGTGGAAATGCAACTTCGCTCGAGACGAAGTATTATTTATCAGACAGAATTTAATCAACTAAATTGCTGATTGTAAATTACATTTTTTTCCATTATTTTTGACTGATAGAGACTATAGAGTTAGAAGTAAGAGTGGAAGAAAGAATCTATACACAATATTATGTGGTGCATTGTATTGTTTTGTTTTGTTATGTTTGAACTTGATGTTTGTAGATTTACTGATGCATCTTAGGTTTTTGTTGCTGCAAAGCAATTGAAATTCATTTTTCATGAATAATTTCATATTTTTATACCTTCGATTTCGAATAATAATTAATACTTTATTTTGAGCGAGTTGCATTTTTACGTGAACAGGTCGAGTTGATACATACGTGCGAATAAACGGGCCGCGCGGCCGAAATAAAACCTTCATCATTTCTTGATAATAATTGAATTTGAATAATTTTTTTGGTAGAAAATATATTCATACCTTCCTGATTAACTATTCCGCTAAGAGTTTTTTTGTTACTTAAAATTTGTTCGACTCTTAATGAGTTTGGAAATATGAATGCATGGCTTGTACAACGTCTCAGGTAAAAATTCATAGCTTTTGTTTGAACAAAAATGGTCTTATGTTATTCACTCTACCGATCGTAGAACATCATAGATGATGTTTTCTGTGAATTTCACTGGAAATTTATTTTCTAAAAAACGGGATTTTCGGGTTTACTTCGAAATCGACAAAAGCTACAACTTTTTTGTCTGAAGAAAACAGATGCGCAAATAAATTTTCTATAAGAGTATATACTCTTAAGATCGAAATTTAAAACTTGTTTGAAAAGTATCCAGGGGCCAACACCATTCAGCGAGAAAAATTTGAAGACGGTTATAGAATCTGGACCCTCAATTAACGTTGCATTTGCCATTAAAGTATGGCAGATAAATTATTTTTTCTGCTGTATAATTTTAAAAAGAAGATTGTTCAGATCAATGTTTCATTTTTGTGGGTATGACATAGAATCCTTTCATATTCTAATACTTAATAAGTAATTAAATAACAAATACTCAGTATTACTTTTCATGCAAATCAAAATTACAAAATGAGGTATTAACTTGGCAAAAGGAATAGTTATATGAATTATACGTGCATACCGTATGTCTAAAAATTCTCAGCATGCGATCTCAATTTCATTCGCTGGTGCAGTTCGTCCTTCACTGTAGAAAATTTGATTTAAGTGAAAATCTAATTGCAATGAGACCGGAAATTAAAATGGAATGACAAAAATACTTCTTCCTTTCTTCTGACGGGAAGTTTCAAATAATTTTCACAAGGCTTTTTTGTCATATTGTTTCCATTATTGAAATTAAACAAAGACAACAATTTGTTGATACTATTCAAATAAATATTTAAATATGATCTCACTTAGAAGCAAATTATTCTACAGAAAAGTGGGAGTGATGCTGAAGGAAAACACCGGTTATAGTGGGCCGAGTGTAAGCAAACCTTCCTCTGATAATACTTACAGCCAAAGAACATCCTCGACTTTCTCGACGTGATAAGATCTGTCGGTACGCGTATTTTTAGAACATGGCTTCTGGCAAATCGATTAACTTTTTCCACCAAAGAAAATTCCTTCTCATCACCAGAAACATGCTCGCCACTCGTCGCATTTTCACTCTTCACGATTTGCACCAAATCTGTCACATTGTACTCATCAAGTTTCGAAACTTTATCAATAAAATGTTCAACATTAGCCTCAATACATGACATTCGGGAACCATTCGCACATTCAGCAGAGTTCTTCGTTCGATTCTTATCTTCAAAACTTGAAGAATTCGCCAGTCTTTCAGATTCGATGTGATGAAGATTTTTATCGTCCGTATGAGTAAATTGCGTTATATCAAGGTCAAACTTGTTTGGCTTGTCTGGAAATTGGTCTAGATGATCCTCGTAATTGTTGATGGTATCATCATCCTGCGTTTCGTTCCAGTGAGGTACTTCGTTGGTGTGAATGAGCTCATTATCGTAGGTTGTAAGGTTGAGTGATCTTTCAGACTCAGCGACCTTGAGACTGGTGACCCATTGCAGAGACACGGCGGTCAAGATCACGACCGTAAGTGCCACATTCCTCCTCACCTTGGCCATCCTCGGATCCTTTCTCTCCAGAGTCTGGAAGGCTCGACGGTTGACTATCGGCTACAAATGTTCGTCTCGACTGAGTGACTGCATCTCGGTCGAACATCCAAGCTTCTCCCACCTGAAAACCAAAACAATCGTAAACGAGCCGACGACCATTTGTTCTTTGAACCAATTGAGTGAGCAAATGTTGCTCTACGGTTTTCCATAAGAAAAATGTGTAGGTTTTTGTAAAGAGATTGAAAAGCCGCAGTTTAAGGCTGATGGTTCAATCAGTGAGAACCAACCACGGTGGGTATCACCTAATGATGCATTCAGGCGAAACAAGGCAATAAAATTCAAGTTCAATAATTTGTATCGAACTTCAAGCCGAGAAGATTAATCTCGTGCGATAATATTGAAGTTTATCAACTTTCTAAATGTCACTTGAACAGATATCAAAATCAATTGTATGATAAAATTCAGTAATTTTGAAGTACATGAAAATTCAATAAATTTTTACAAAGCCACGTAGTAGCTTGATATTAATTTTCTTACTTCTTAACTTACTGATGATTTTGACTTTCTATTTTAACCTAATTTAAGTGAAATTTTCTCCAGTTCATCTTACTGATGTCCACAAATTTATCTATGAAGAAGCACATGTAATCGTCAATGTGACAGTTCCCTTTGATATACTTTGACAGGTCAAAATTCGAGAATCTTGACTTTCTCGCTTGGAGAATGGAAGCAAGAAGAGACGTTAAAAAATGAAAGAAGTTTCAAAAACCTTGTTGGTAATGTTTTTTCAATATTGAGAGATAAAGTTGGAGAATGAATAAATTCTTTCTTTGCCGTGCATCACTATTCTCACCTGACTAACCCAAAAAGGCTTGCACATCCCGGTTTTCTTCTAATGACTGTTTTGGGATGTCCTCCTCTTTTTTTAGATTTACGCAAAATTGAGTCTTTTTTATTCAACTTAGTGGCCATTTTTGCCAAAGAAGCATAGGAAATGAGTTATTTCACAAAACCTAGCATTTTTTCTTTTTTTTTGTTTAAATTATTCACCCGAAATAGACTTCTAAGGGGCATAACCCTGAAACGTTTGGAAATAGAACATTCGATTTTTTCTTGCTTCAAACTTCTCGGATGTCCCACGATCATTTTAATTTCAAAAAGAAAAAAATCGCCTAAGCCCTTTTGCGAAAACTCCATTTTTTTAAAGGAGGTCAATCAACATATTTTCATGGAAGTAAGTTGAAAGTTAAATTTTATTGCCTTAAACCATTCAGTTTATCATTCAAAAAATGCTGCAGAAGCTGAATATCCTACGAGAACTGAAACCCTTCATTATTTTTGAAAAATTATGAAAAAAGTGGACAAAAATTAGTTTTTTGAAAATCGCTTCTGTCCAGTTCATCCCAAGTGCCAAGTATCTGTACAAGAATAAAAGTGTAGGAAATTTCCTGCACAATAAATAAAAATTGAATGTTCGATCTTCAAAGTTTCGGAGTTATGGCCCTCCGAAGCCGATTTTGAGTCAATAATTCAAGCAAAAAAAAATCTAGTTTTTGTAAAATAACTCATTTCCTGAGTATTGCAGATGAGAGTTGCCAGTAAAAATAATAAAAGGAGACTCAATTTTGAGTATATCGAAACAAATCATTGCTCTGGTTCTAATTGCACCGAAATAATGGCCTTCTGAATATGACCTTCTTTATGAAATTTTGTTCAACATCAATTTTTTAAATAAAATGCCTCGTTTTCCAAAATAACTAATTCAAAACATCGCAAGTGAATTTTGCCACCAAATAAATTAAAGAAAACTCAATTTCGAGCAAATCTAAAAAAAAAATAATGCTCTAGCTCAAATAGCATGCAAATTATGGCCTTCTGAAAATTACGCTCTTTATGGAATTTGGTTTAAGTGTTCTTGCGTGACTTTTCGCCATTTTTATATTTGCCTGACAGAACGACGAAATTCTAGCTCCATTAAATAAAAACAAAAGTGATTCATGCCAAAAAGCATGTCTCATTGAGACATGAGAAATTTTATTTTAAAAATTTATGGTGATCAAAATTTCATAAAAATGTAATATTCAGAAGGCCATAATTTCGATGCAATTGGAGTTCAAGCTATATTTTCTTTAACATCTACTCAAAATTGAGTCTCTTCAATTAATTTACTGTCAACTTTCACCTGCATAGCTCAGGAAACGTGTTGTTTTGGAAAACGAGAAATTAAAAAAAAAATTAATCTTACGCAGAATTTCATAAAAAAAGGGTCATATTCAGAAGGTCATAATTTCAGTGCTTCAAAGCTAGAGCAATGTTTTTTTAGATCTACTCAAAATGGAGTCTTCTTCAATTAATTTAATGGCAATTTTTACCAGAGATTTATAGGAAATAAGTTATTTCACAAACACTAGATTTTTTGTTCGTTTAAATTATCCGCTCAAATTCGACTTCTGTGGGGCATAACTCTGAAACTTTTAGAAATAGAACATTCGCTTTTCTTGTTTTACAGGAAATTTCATATACTTGAATTTTCAAACGGGTTCTTAAAACTTAAGATAAACTGGAATGAAACAATTCTCAAAAGACTAACTTTTTCCACTTTTTTCACCATTATTCAAAAATGTTTGAGGGTTTCAATTCTCGTAAGATATTCATTTCTTGCAGTACTTTTTTGGATGATAAACATTTCAGAAGTAAAATCAGAAGAAAACCGAGATATGCAAACCCTTTTGGGTTAAGGTCAGACGAGACCTACCGTGCAGCAGCCACTAAAGACATTAAGTCAATATCTTAAATATTCAAAACTAAGAATTAAGTAGATTATATAATTTAATTGAAATTCTGCTACATAATAGAAATTTTAATTTCATGTATTCTCACAAAATTAATAGATGGAAGATCACCATTTCTAAAAAATACTTTTACTCCAAATTTGTAATTCTCTACAAACAGGGCACTCTCGTGTCCAAGGGACAAATTAGCAAAACTACTGATTGTATTGTGAGGAAAATCGGCACGAATGTTCCTTTTAGTGTTTCAAAACATGATACGTATTGAAAAAATTAATTTTATTAATATGAATCACAATAAAATAACATTATGTAACCAAAAAAGTGCCTTTGAAGCATGTCCACACTTGTCCGAGGCATAGTTTACAGCCCAATAGAAAATATATATTAAACTATTTAAAATGCATGTTGTATGGTCCTAAATATTATCTCAAAAAGTACAATTTCATCACGAATATTTCAGTTTAAGTGTAATATGTAGAACAATATGTACTGAAATATGAGTGACTACGAAAACTATTTTATGATTACGTCGATATATAAACGGTTATCATTCGACTTCTAGGAATAGCTTTTAGGGTTCGATGTTGGTAATAACTTTCATTTTTCGGAATGAAACTAAATGAATGAATGGCAAAAATATCAATTGAAGCAGGATAAAACAATTTTTAAAGGATTTTGGGACTCCTTCTATTTTAGAATTCTAGGGAGACTTTTAGTGTTGTTTTCCATTGACGTAACATCTATTGACGTAACCTTACTTTTGGCTCCTCCTCAGGAAAACTCGATAATAAACTACTACCCTCCCAAAAAATTGTTGTTTAAATTATTAACGAAAAGTGAGGTTTTTAGATGAATGATTTTAGTTTATATAAGGAGTTATAAAAATGAGCAAATACAATATTTTCGCGTTTTGATATTCATTTTTTTTCTTTCTTTTTTATTGGAAAGAAATATGTTTTTATTTGTCTTAGATGATTATTGTATTTGATCCAAAAAATGCGTTTTCTGAGAATTGTCGAAAGAACTTTCGATTTCAGAACATTTTTTTTTCATTGTCTTATTTCATTAAATAATAAGCCTTGCTTAGTTACAGGAATATTTGAAATTCAAGATGTCAAGATACTCCAGGAATGTTACAAATAAGTTTGTAGCGTGAATACCTTTACAAGTTCTTTTTAGTGCTACTAAATCTAACTTGAACTACAAAATAAAATTGTGAAAAAAATTTGTGGGAAAAATTTTCTTATTTCAAAAGTGCCCAGTATGTGGAGAATTACCCATATAATAACAGTAAGATATTTTGGTGTGAATTTAAATGCTTACTTATCCTGTTCATAATTTTTTTTGTAATTTCTGCCTAAAAATATGGTACCAGTTTCTGATATATTATGGAGGATAATGTTTTATATAAGATTTGTTTATCTTAAGGAAGCATTAATATATATATATACCAACAGCCGGAGTAGCCATTTTTAATGCAATTTTCGACGCTGAATCCGGATCTGGCCGCAGGATTGTTCTATCTTGATAATATTTAGAATTTTTTTCGAGCACTCGCAACAATTTCACAATAAAGTACACTAGAACCTCGAATCAGCTCAAGTCTCGAGTGTTGCCTCGATGACCCTGACTCTGTTCCAAGAAACTGTATGATGTAAACAGTGAGCGGGAACTGAGTAACTCCGCCGAGCTCAGCGCCTCTCTCGGCTCCTCGGACTCCCCACCCACGCATGCAAGGCCGGCGGCAATTCTCTCTCTCGGCGTCTTCGACCCCTCGTCACCGAATGCGAGGCGGCAGACATTATAGGGAGGCAGAAAGCCGAGGGGAAATATATCAAGGTCCCAGTGTTTCACGTTTCGAAACCTTTTTGATTTGTCCTGGTCCGATTTTTTTTGTTGAGATATAACTATATTTGTCCCTGACTTGCCTTCGCTGGCCGGATAGACCTCTACCTTGCATTGATCGGCCAGATAATACCCCTATCTTACCTCCACAGGCCGAATAGACATACGAGTATATCTTGCCTTGACTGGCCGAACAGCAACTTCATCTTGCCTTCACAGTCCAGATAGACTTCCATATTGCATGGTCTGACCGAACAGTAATCCTACCTTGCCTTCACAGGCCGTATGAGCCTCTATCATGCCTTGGCTGACCAAGCAGTACCCCTATCTTGCCTTCACAGCCCGGACAGATTTATATTTTGCATTGATTGGCCAGATGGTACCCCTACCCAACCGTCACAGACCAGATTGTCCTGTATTTTGGCTTCAAATGACCAAACAGTAAGCGTATCTGGTCTTGACTGGCTGAACAGTACCCCTATATTGCCTTAATAGTCTGGATAGACCTCTATATTGTAATAACTGGCCAGATAGTACCTCTATCTTACATTTAAAGGTCGGGTAGACCTCTATTTTTCCTTGCGTGGCCGGACAGTGATCATATCGTGCCTTGACAATCTGGATAGAACTCTATCTTGCCTTGACTGAGCGAACAGTACTTCCATCTTGCCTTCTCAGTCCAGATAAACCTCTGTATTGCCTTGTCTGGTCAGATAGTACCCCTATCTTGCCTTCACAGGTCAGTAGGCCTTCATCATTCCTGGAATGACCGGACAGTACACCTATATTGACTTAACAGTCCGGATAGACCTCTATTTTGCATTGATTGACCGAAAATACCCCTACCTTACCTTTACAGGCCAGGTAGACCTCTATTTTGCCTTGCGTGGCAGGACAGTAACCACATTTTGCCTTCACTGTCTCTAGATAGACATATATATTTCCTTGACTGGCCGAACAGTACTCTTGTCTTGCCTTCACAGTCCGGATATACCTCTATATTGCCTTGTCTGGTCGGTAAAAACTCTATCTTCCCTTCAGAGGCCGGGTGGGCATCTATCATGCTTTGACTGACCAGACAGTACCTTTATTCACAGTCAGGATAGACCTCTATCTTGCCTTAACTGGCCGAAAAGTATCCCTATCTTGCTTCCACAGTCCAGATTGACCTCCTTATTGCTTTTTCTGACCGAACAGTCCCCCTATCTTGTCGTCGTAGGCCGGATAGACCTCTATCATGCTTTGACTGACCAGACTATACCCCTATTCACAGTCAGGATAGACCTCTATCTTGTCTTAACTGGCCGAACAGTATCCTCATCTTGCTTTCACAGTCCAAATTGACCTCTTTATTGCCTTTTCTGGCCGAACAGTCCCCCTATCTCGTCGTCGCAGGCCGGATAGACCTTTATCATGTTTTATCTAGCCGAACAGTACCCTTATCTTGCCTTCACTATCCGGATAGACCTCTTGCTTGCATTGACAGGCAAAATAGTACCCCTATCCTACCTTCACAGGCCGGATAGACTTCTATTTTGCCTTCAAGTGGCCAAACAGGCAACCTATCTTGCTTTCTCTGTCCAAACAGACGTTTATCTTGCCTTGACTGGCCGAACAGTATCCCTATCTTGTCTGCACATTGCGGACAGACCTCTATCTTGCATTGACCGCCCAGATAGTACCTTACCTTCACAGTCCGTATAGACCTCTGTCTTGCATTGAGCACCCAGCTAGTACCCCTATTTTACGTTCATAGGCCGGATAAACCTCTATTTTGCCTTGAGTTGCCGGACAGTAACACTATCTTGCCGTCAGAGTCCGGATAGACCTCTATTTTGCATTGACAAGCAGATAGTACCTCTATTTTACCTTCACAGGCCGCATAGACCTCTATCTTGCCTTGACTGGCCGGACAGTAACCCTATATTATCGTTATTTGGCCTGACTTAGGATGTTTTTGAGACGATCTAATTATGTCTTTGGACATTTGTGCCGAGTGGGCATTCCCTTTTCCAGTTGCACAAATTTTTCGGGTCGACTATACGCAGCCGAAAATTAAATACAAGACTTTCACTTTTTGAAAATTGAAACTTAAAATTTTCCAAATTTAATAACTATACGTTTAAGGCAAAGAAAATTTCATAATCAAACATCAAACTAGAATTTATAATACTAAATTCGAATCGAAGCAATTGAAAAAGAATTAATCTCTCAAAAGAGAGGGTCTAATATAACGTAAAATCTTTTGCCGAAGTTATTTATACTTTAAAAATATATTTCGAAATATTTTTCAAATGAAAAAACGCACTCTTCCTGAACTTTCTACTACCAAATTAATAGTCGTCAGCACGTACTCAAACTGGCATTCAAATGTTAATGAGAATCAGTGAATGAAGAGTGGGTTTTCTCGTTCAAAAACTGTTTTTAGAAAAGAATATCTTTGCATCTCAACCAAAATTTTTATAAATATGTTTCAAATGACAGATTCTCTCATTCAAAATAAAAAATGATATTCCTCATTAGGGAGAATAGCCCCTTTACCAGGTCCCGCTATTCGTTCCGATAATATCTGACTATTCGTACAGAAATTTAAGTACACGTAGCCACATCTTTAACACTGGGTATGCAAGTAATTTTATCTTTTATCTCTACCTGATATTCCAATAAATAAAATACAATAAGAAATAATTGTCAAGAATAAAAGGAATAGGAATTTAAATTTGCCGTTTCTGGTAACTTCTATCAAGGCACTGATGATTTTAGTACCTTGGTCTACTGACTTTTGTAATCTTAACTACATCTGTCAACTCTCTAAAATACGCAAAATGGTAGAACACATTTCAAAGTCATTTACATTCCCTGCATGGCCACTTCTCTCTGCTTTACAGATTTGCCTACTAATGATCTTTACACTTAACCGCAAAGAATATATAAGTAGTACAGGTTAATGTCAATGACAGACTTTGAATATAAATTTGATTCAAATCAATTATCCATGTTTTCAAAAATTTTATACCTACAATTTAATCACAACTTAATTAGAATTTCTCCTCGTTAACTGCATATCAAACCTAAAATATAGTTAGTAAGGAAAATCATTAAATTAAAGTTCGAACGACTCTGAGAGATTAAAAGAGCTTTTTATAGAAAATGTTTTGATATTGTAATACGTTTACGCTTTGAAATCAAAAAAATATTTTTACGCGTTAATTTATGATTTAAAGTAAAACCAAATATTCCGTTCACAAAATGTAGTAGGAGAAACTAGTAGGAAGTGAATACCAGTACGAGATGAATAATGGAAAAAAGTGACTGGGTTTCAAAGCAAAAGTTCTGCAATATTTTTTTATAAGCAGCAATATTTTTAAAAAAAGTTTTATAGTGAGTCTTTATACCACTTACTTGCTATTTTTTAACTGAATAATTGAAAATTGTGTCTTTGACATGACGATGAAAATTTTGTATGTTGACAGATTATCTATTTTAAGGAATTAAACTGATTTCAGTATTCTTTCACTGGCTCCTTCGAGTCTTAGAAATCTTGGCTTTAAAGTTGTCTAATGATTAATTCTTTTAATTTTCATCGAAAATATATTTTACGACATTTTATGAGAAATGTCATTCAGTACAAGGTGAGTAACTTGTTGACAAGTTAGGCTCGGGTATCAAAGTAATTTTTTTCTTTTAGTTTGTGAGCAAAAACAAGTAGGTACTACCAACCAAATAACATCAAAATAAATAAATAAGTTCATGCCTTTTACCAACGTAACCAAATAAAACTCTTCGTAGTTCTTTTTTGTATATGAAAGTTGTTAGCAATTAATATCATAGTTGAATGTTAAATATGACACAGTGTATGTTTAATATGACACAGGAGCTCATAAATTTTTTATAACATATTAAAAAAAGATCACTTTATAAACGAATAAATGTTTCTGAATAACCGCTTTGGATTATTGTTTTATGAATTTCCAAAAAATGTCTTTCGACAACTAATCGGAAAGGCTTAAAATGTGAATATTCACTTCGTACGAGAAGAATACGATCTAAATAAAATTGCAACTTGTTAAAAAAATATATATATATAAAAATAATGGTTAAAATAATTCATATGATGGAATTTCCCTCTCTAAAATGAATTTTCCAACTTTAATTTGGTATGTAATAATTTCCATGCTTGTTCATCGTTTATCAATATTATGGCTTCAAATGTTTTTCTATACACCTTGCACTGGTTTCCCCTATCTTTGAGTGAATCACACTGTTAAATTCATCATAACATATTTCGTCTATAGCCAAATTAAATTAGCGAACTACTGACAATAATACATATATCATGATTGCAATGGTAAATTAGGTCGAAAGAATCGCCTAGGGCAAAAACGAGGGCACACGTTTCGGGAACTCACAAACCGGCTTCGGTCAGTTCAGTTGGTATTTGTGGGCCACTGGAACCAAACTCTCACCCGGAAAGAAGAAGTTATCGAGCCTCCTAATTGCAATTATTTGTGTCATCTCATCAGTCCTGTTTATCTATAAGTCTTCCCATATAGGAAAAATGCCACGTTAAGCAGGTTCATTCACCTCTGAATTAATATCTTATGCGGAGATGAGCGGAATTTCAGTTGGACTGAAAATGAGAACACAGCTTTCATTTTTCAACAATAAAATTTACGAGGAAATTCTTCGAATAGAAATCTAAAGTTGATAGTGTACATTTAGTTCAATTTTCCGGTTCAAAATTGAAATAATCAAATGCTGATCTCTACATTAAAGACCACTTACAATAGGTCATTCATGTTCGCAAAGAGTCTATACTGAATGAAAGTTTATCTCGTGAGTAAATCATCTTTATATGTCTGTATACAAACTGCTAACAAACCATGTTACAAACATAAGAGACTTTTTAACTGAATAATAGTTTAGTCAAGTACGCAAAGTTCTTTATTTTGATTAAAAAAGTGTCATTTCTCTTTTATTCTTGTTCGCAGGTGGAATTTGAATTTTTGCTCTCATTTTCGTATTCCTGATAAAGTTCAGCAAACGTAGAACAGATATTTTTAATTGGGTATGATTTAATTGGGTAAAATTTTTGGAACTTATTTTTCGTATCACACGCAATTTGTTTTGAAAAATTTCCTTTTTCACGAGTGTCGATACAAGAGATATCTGTTAATCAGCTCTTTTTTGTCTGAATTATAAAAATTAGTCATTGTATGCCAAACGCAAAAAACCGCGGAAATGCATGTAATTGAATAATAGTCCCAAATTCACTCAACAAAATGATTTAAAGAATTTTTTTTCTGAGTATTTAAAGACTCCAAAGTTGAAAGATTTAATATTCAAGATTTTAAAAATCACAAAATTTATGAAAAGCATGAAAGCTCAACAACTAGAAATCAAGGCCTTCAAAATTAGAAGCTTCACATTCTAGAATTAAAAAATTAACAATCTTTAACATGAGGACGTCAGGCAATACAATTTCAGAATTCAAAAATTAACTTCAGATTCGAATGCTCAAAGCTAAACATTTATACAAATGGGTATTCTGGCCTTCAAAATTAGATTTCAGAATTTTAGATATCAATAATCATATGAATTTCGAGAGGCTCTCCGCCTGGGGTGATTGCTTGAGGGATTGATCAGCGACCCGTGTCGAAGCAGTGTTGTGGGACGAATATGTTTTTTGAATAAGCAACATGCCACTTCTAGATTGATCAAAAATCTATCCCTTTTCCTACACATCCTTTAGTAATCCTTACCATATAAATTCATGAATTCCCGGTAGTAAAACGAGGCTAGAACCGAACGAGTAACGCTTACCCCGAAAGAGACTTGTCTAAATGGTATACAAAATAATAATAATAGATAAAAATTTGATTCATATTAATTTTACGTAATGATTAAATAATTGTGAACTTCTGTATAAGACTTTGAATTTATGTGAATCAAAATCTTCACTCACAACTAATTATATAGAAACAAAATTATGGAGTATGGTGAGCCATCCTCAGGAAATGTCTTTTTTAAAATGAGAACATAACCTAAGTGTGCAATTAGCAACTAATTCAAGGAAGCGCCAAAACACAATTCAACTGACAACAGAATTCAATGACTGTATTTAATGCTTGAATTTATATTCATTATTTATAGCTACAATTGATTTAATCCTAACAATTAGGTCTATTAGGTCAATTAGGTATTTTGTATCAATTGACCTGATTGGTATTAACAAAATTTATAATAATAAATTCTATGTGAATGAAATAAAAGGAAAATTTATTGTTAAAAGAGATTCATGCACATTTCCAGTACAAATTGTTATGACTATACGAATGGTTTTAAAAACCAATTGGTTAGGCATTTTAAGGTCAGCACAGTCTATACTTATATAGTGGAAGTTTTCCATAGCATAATGATGTCCATAACAAATAAATTTATTCGAGAAAATACGATCTTCATAAAGAATATGACTGCGAAACTATAGTATTAAAGTTTTGCATTAAAAATATTTCCAGCCGAAATACAGCTTTTAAAATTTTTACAAGTTAAGCGATTTTGGCATGAGATACTCTGTAATTATGTTTATACAACTTTGGGCAGTCGGTTTTATTCAATTAAGAATTAAATTGTTTAACTGTTTAATTGTTTAATTTTAATTTAATTTTAATTTTTTTGTTCTAGCAATAATAAATCTTGAGATTTTCGATCACCTCTCTCCCATCCCACCCCTTTTCAATTTAATGTTCATGAACTTGATTTTTTAAAGCTAATCAAGGTACAGCTTACATGCTTTTGCGAATTGACTTCAAATTTTGTTTATACGAAAGGTCATGATCTCAGAAATTGTTCTCAAGGAATTTGAGATATGTTAATTCGAAGTGAAAAATTAAGTTTGTTATGTGGTTTTTCGTAATTTTTAACATGTAGATGCACCTACAGCCAAAACAGATGGATCAAATTTGATAAAACTTTGCAGAAATAAAACAATTAAGGTACGTATGCCTCTTCTTCAGGAGAAAGTGATTCATAAACTGACTTTATACAACATCCCTGCAGAAAAGTGTTGACAATAATTATTCTGTAAGTTTGAACGCTGCTTAATAAGAATTGGAGAAATGCGCTAGAACCTAAAATTAAAAAAAAAATCTCAAGAGAAAGTCGACTATAGATTGAAATTTTATTCCAATGATGACCTTTATAATTACATCTTGTCTTATATGTGCACGTATAAACGCAAGCACAGCCAACGAGATATTCTGATGCTCATCAGGAAATTTTATTATTGTATATGTTATTATTACTATAAAAGAATGAAATGCCAACTAAAACACTACGTGTGAAAAAACTCCGCTAAGTACCTGAATGTTAATATTTTTTCTATTTAGGTTAAAGATAACCAAACTAGTCAAATCATCAAATAAAACCAAGTGCGGGTAGTGGAGAACTGATAGCTTAAAGTATATTTTGATTAAAAAAATGTTGTTAAAGGTATAAAATTAATTATTGCAGTATTTATTACATCAGTTTAATCAATAATAGTTTTTGTCCAATGAAAAAATAGAATTGATACTTCAGAGAAATAAGAAAAGACAAAAAAACGTTTGTCGGGCCTATCAGTTTTAATTAGTTCATATATGAATATTAGTTGAAGAGTGAAAACAGCGCAAAAGCTGATATTGACTGCTCCATGTGGAATTAAGTTCGGGTGAGTATAAAGCATCTGAATAAAGAATCAGGTTTCAGTTGTCCTTTGTATAGATCAAGTCTATTTTTTAACAGCTTAAGTTTTTGCAATAAAATAAAGGAGCGACCCCTTCTGCAGCACGTAATAAAATAGTAACAAATTCTGCACAATAATAAATATTACAGAGAAATCCATAAAATTTTATTACGTGCTGCAGAACGGCAAGCTTCTTTTTATTTCATCACCAAAAGCGAAAATATTAAAATCTACAAAAATAGACTTGATTCCATATACAGAATAACTAAAACCTGATTCTTCATATGGACACAGCCGAACTGGATTCCATATTGTATGGAGCAGTCGATACACACCCCACCTTTATGACGATCCCTATCCGAGCATCTGAGCCAAGCGCTGTTTAACTTCCGTGAACTTTTTACAAACTTGTTATTGTTTTGATTTCTTATAATAAACAGATTTTTCTTATCATTCGTCGCAAAGTCAACAAATTCTTTGTCAAATGAGCCCAAGATGATGGAACTATTTTCTTGAGAGTATCTTCGAAAGTAATCAGTATTTTTTAATATATATGGGTTCACTTCAAAGCTGAGTTTTTACAAATTTTTAATCGAATTAATTTCTTGAAATCGGGCACAGAAAAAATTTGAGTTAAAGTTGCACAAAATTCGGAACTGCCTTTAAAAAAAATGTGTTAAAGAAAGTTAGCCAAAAATGTTAAAATGTATCGTCGATCTAGTTGCTTAAGGTTGGGACATTAATTGAGCAGTTCGGTGCAAGAACAGCCTATTTGCATTTCTAGAAGTCGCTCGTTTTTCATTTCTCCTCCATGAAGTTTTGTGCAAAACAAATGAAGAGCAAGGCACTTCTGAAAATGCAAGTAGGCTGTTCTTGCGCCCAATCGCTCAATTTTACTCTATAGATAAAAAACTCATATTAGGACTAGGCTTTAACAAGACTGTCCTTCTCGATGAAAATAGTTAGTGAATTACGAGAGAAAATATTGTTTCTAAAAAATTTAAGATGTCATAACCATTTAACAGTCATTGCATGATAAAAAAAGATTCTCGTCAGTGTGAGGTTACAAAATTTTGTGGCTTACGACCTCATGCAAATAGATGGATGATATGCACAGCTAAAGTCTTGATTGTCTGATGTATATAAGTTGTTCA
The DNA here is from genome assembly GCA_032362435.1 of Melikaiella ostensackeni. NCBI lineage: Eukaryota > Metazoa > Arthropoda > Insecta > Hymenoptera > Cynipidae > Melikaiella > Melikaiella ostensackeni. Next base: position 25,186,242 of record JAUMHM010000016.1, on the reverse strand, counting down.
AACATCAAAAATAAATTTTTATGACTTTGGAAGTTATACATAATTGAATATTTTGAATAATTGATGAAATCTTTTTGAATGAGACTCATTCGATTTTATTGACTTTGTGACCTATAAAAATTAAAGAAAATGTATTGGAATACAAACGTATAAATGAGAAACAATTATTCAAGAATTGAGCATTGGTAGTTTTAAAATGTAATTCCGATAATTATAAAGATGAAGTTCTAACCTGGAATTCATGCGACTCCAATCTTGTGGAATTCGGTTCTCCTTGAAATAGAGCATACCCCTATTCTAGATGGCGTGTATAAATTTTCAATTCACCTCAAGGATCCTCTCTCAAACACGATTGTTCACTACACTCCTCATTTCTTCCAATACCTTAACAAAATTAAAGCTAATTATTTTTTTTGTACTCTTCAATTTGTGCACAAAATACTCTCTTCAATATAACCACGTAAACAAAAATAAATAATATAAATATGAAATAAGACTAAATTGAACTTAAAATAATTTTTTTATTGAGAACGTATATAAGGCGGATAAGTATATACCAGCGGAGCTAGAGGGAATTTTTACAACTAAGAATAAGAACCATTTTGGTTTTAGACTAGTAGATCGAAAACCGTAATTCCTTCGACATAAAACTTCATCACTACCCTAGTCAAAAAACATAACATAAGAAAAATGAAAAATATGAAATTAATAATAATTATATAAAAAGTATATACCAGCGGAGCTAGACAGGAATTTTTTTTAACACAACTAAAAATGAGAATCATTTGGTTTCAGACTAGTATATCAAAAACTGTCAACCCATCGACAAAAAACTACATCACTACCCTAGCCAAAAAAGAAAACATCAAACAAAAAAATTACCATGTACTGTATATTGTATTTGTATGTTTATATGTAAGATGCATCTTTAATTAGCAAATATTTTGCTCAATTCATCAAGTTCGCGTCGCGTATCACGAAACCGGTGCATGGAATTGGAATACTATGTACGGGAATGTAGTACTCACTCTTGCGGTACTCGGGACTCATCAACGCGGTAATGGCCACGAGCTTAGAGGGAGATTTTTTTCCCGAACTTTTTTTCCAGAGTCGAGCAGATTTCCACGGGACAATCGTGCCGCGAGACCGGGAGAAAGGTGAGAGAGGTAGAAGAATCGTCTACGACGGGCGACACGATACTGTCGAGCAGCACCAGAGAATCGGCTGAAATAACCGATCTGGGTTACCCGGCCATCCGTCTGTCTGTTCGTCATTCTCGTATATGCCTTACGTTCATTCCTACCTTCATTCTTACATTTATTGCCATCGAAAATTTGTCCTATGTCATGGGTTCCTTCGTACATCATTGATTACTTGAAAAATCTGATGGGTGTTGTCCACAACAAAATTTTTTTGGAAATGGAGATGCAGAATCGGTACCAAACGAGTGTTCTTGCCGATTCAGTGATTCCATTTGTATCAATGGTCTGCAGTGAAATAAATACTATTCGCACAATTTCAATGAATGCGAGTTGACGACCCGTCGCGGAATTATCCACGCGCGACAGGTTACACATCAAATTTCCGGTAACGCGGAGAAATCAGGTAGTATCGGTTGCCAAAGAGGGTCAGTGATGATTTTTGAATAACACATATGACTCTGTGGTAGTAAAAGTCACTGAAATTGTAACGGTTTTATTCGAAAGCGGATAAAATGTGTTAATATTCGGACAATAATAGATTAATAGCACACTAATTCCCAAGGTGTCAAATTTTGATCCAAATGATGATCAAAGTATATGACTGTGGGCTTCAACCAATTATTTCTTTAACAAATGCCAGATGAATAAAAAATGGTTTATGAGCCAATGATTAGTCGAATAAATTCAGCTAAAACGAATAAACGATCAAAACAAATAATCGATTATTTGTTTTAGCTGTTTTAGTTGAGTTCATTTGATCAACCACTGGATGATTTAGCCATTTTTTTCGTTTTGCATTTGTTAAACGCTTGAATGATTGAAGCACACAGCACTAGATCAAAGCGTTGCACATTATAAAGGAACAGTTTGCAACAACTTAACTACTGAGTTGTAAGTTACAACAGCATTCCCGTACAGCACCAGGATATTGGGGGATATCCGATTTATATCCAGAGATATCCTGTAGAAATCCCAAAGATATTTTCTTGATAATTTCTGGATATTCCAACAAGGCGGAAATTTTTATATCCCTGGGATATCCTTACGATATCCTAGGATGTTTTTTGGGTGTTTCTTGGATATTCACATATTCAACGTTATATCCCCGAAACATCCAGAAAATATCTCAAAATATAGTATGGATATCCCAGAGATACAGACATTTTCATATATCTAACAGATACCTTCAGGATATCCACAGAATATCTTAGAAATAAAATACAATAATCCGTCCTGTACGGGTCATATCATCTTAAATTTACGTAAATCGTTTCTCCATTGCGCAACGATTTGATTCACTTTTGGATCAAAACTTGACACTTTAGGATTTAGCGTGTGGAATTGGTCTGTTGATCATGATCATTGTGGTGGCGAATTTATTTTATGTTTCGTCATCGATACCTTTAGAGGAGTAATTGATTTAAAACCTACAATAAAATATTTTTCATTCAATTTCCATTTACGTTTCAATGATTTTTTTAGTAGAAAAAGTGACCGAAATTTCAGTGAATTTTCATTGATTCAAATAACCGAAAACGCGACACTGATTTCTCTGTAGAAGAGGTTACTGAAGTTTCAGTAAAGGTCACTGAAATTTCAATAACATTTTCTGTTGAAGACCCATTCACTGATTCTCAATGAATTTTCACTCATTGAGGTAGCCAGACGTAAGCCACTGATATCAAGTGAAATTTCACTGTTTTTCAGTGAACTTTGATTAAAAATGATAAATAATGGTAATCCTTTAAATAAAATCAGTAGAGAAAGTTACTGATGTTTCAGAAAGCATTACTAAAATATCAGTAAATTTTTTTCCCCAGAAAGTAATGAAATTCAGGGAATAGTCAATAGTTGCGGATTCGAAATAATTTCTTCTAACAAATTAGCTGTGGTACGAAACTCTCATTATTTCTGAATATACTGGAAAATGTTTAGTGAAATGATGATAAATTTTTCGCTGTTATTAAAACATCAATTCTTATGTAGTGAGTTAATATCCCAATACACAACTTTTAAACTAAAAAACTATTTATTGATTTTATAAGGTTGTGAAGAAATATCAGTTCGGAAAAATTTACATTTTCACGTTTTTTGGCGAAAAAGGAAGACTACAATTTTCCCGAATCGAACAACTTATCATAACTTTGTAATTTTTAGTACCTATACCAGTTCAATACGCTTTTTAAAGTATCGCGAAATTCGAATGTAAAATCAAAAAAAAAAGATTAATTAAAAAAATCGTCAAAAAATATTTCATAAAGAGTACTTCAAAAAAAATTATGGTGGACATTTTCGACATTCAAATTTTCATAATAATTTAATCTTAGATTATTCAATTTATAATCTTCATATACTTTTCAGGAATGGAAAGAAAAAATTGTATTTTTTAATATGTTACATCAAGATTAGAAAAACTAATACAAAGAGTAAATGAAACTAGGTGATGACTTACTTTTTGACGTTAGTATATATTTCATAAAATAACAAATAAGTTTTAAATCTAAAAAGTAGTTTTCAGAGAAAAAATATGAAATCATAATATTTAGCTTCTCCTTTTTAAAGATTCAGGATCCGATCTCTAAGCGGTTCTTTTAAACGTTTTGGTAGAATTCGAAGAGTCCTATCAAATTTGACCCAGAAGATTCAGAGTTTCATTTAATTTTATAGAGTTCAGCATGCGTCTTGACTAGCTAGCGCAGATGCCTGCGGCAACGGAAATTCCTCCTCTTCTTATAGAACGCTTGATGAAGGCCTTCTCTAAGATATAATAATTCAATGTAAGGCAAACGCGAAAAAAAAGGGAACGTTTTCTGATAATAAAAATTTTCCCTTCTCTACTTTCCAATAACAATATTGATGTTTATAATAACTCGCTATTGTCAGAACACACAATTCTCTCACGGCTTCAAAAAATATATTCACAAGTGTAAAATTACTAAACTCATAACTTTGATTAAATAAAATATTTCCAATCAAGCGAATGTTAGAATCACAGGAAAAATAGACGTTTGATTTTTTGCAAGTAATTTTCAAGTGGGTAAACTTGGATTGTTCGCATCTAAACTAAAAAAGATACAATGAGTTGACATGTTAACCATAAACGATACTGTGGGTAAATTTTATCACGAGAAGGTAATTTTTTGCAGATAGAGAGTGTTCTGAAGTCGAGGTAAAGATTAATTTTATTTTCTATAATGTTCGCATAAATAATACTTTCAGCTGTACATGCAATTTGGATTAGAAAATAGTAAATAAAATTATCTAATATTTATTCTATAAAATAATAATGATAGTAAAGAATGAATTCAAAATATCATATGCGAAGATGATACTGATACTTAAGAGCTTAATGATCTAGTTTATTGAATACTTAAGTTATTTAAAAAATCTTCGGGAATACATTCAAAAATTGTACTATTACATTATGTAACATGGATAATTTTATCATATCTTTTCATGATATTGCATGAAAAATAAATGAAACAAAATTATTTTCCTTAAAGAATTCAGTCATAATCTTCTATGGCCAATTAACGGTTCTGCTGATTACAAATAGTGATGCATGTCGAGCCTTTCAAAATTTTTCCAAAAGATCTTCAAATGAAATTAAAGTTTCGAATCCGATTTTTATCACAACGAGATGAAACTCTACTCGACCAAGATATTTGTCTTGTCTCGGTCGTTTCTCGAGACTACAGATTCTTGATCTCCATCCCATTTTAATCCCATCCGATTATATTTCAAGAAAATCTCGACTTCGTCTGCAATTTGTCGACATGCATCATTGAGTATTTAGTTTAAGTCAATATTTTTCATATGTCACACTTTAATTCTTGACATTAAATAATATACATATCTTGCTTTATACCAAACAAAAATATTTTACGCCAGTAAATTCTACTTTTAATTATTATCGAAACATTAGAATAAAGCAAGATTTTCAAATATCATTTGACACACATGCGTATTATATGCAAGAAAATCATTTCTGCAAGTGTAACAGTGTGTTACACCACGAGAGGTAATTTTTGTAAGCTACTGTTTACAGCAAGAAACAAGCATAAAACGTAACGGAAGTAGTAAAGATGAACTCCTTAAACAAATAAGGATGAAAAATTCATTCATTCTGAAATTAGGAAATAAAAAAAGTACTCATCAATATATATTTATTTTTACTGTATATATACATATGTATGTATTACATAATGTTATTAAAATATTATCTCTGTCAACTATTATGTATTCCTGTCATAATGAAGATGGACTGAATTAAAACATATTACACTGACATTTACTTTTACTCTCGGCATTTCTTCAGACTCTAATTAATCATGTTAGCAAAGTCATGAAACTCTCATGTAAGAAGAATTGTAAAGAAATGTTCACTATATAGCAAAGGCTCCAAAAGAAAAAGATCACTTCTTTATGATTTCAAATAAGTTATAATTATTTTCGCGTTTAAGTTTATAACTTTTATTACCAGGTTATTGTTATACTTCACTTAGTATATGAATATTACTAATTTTATTTCGTAGAAAAATTAGATAATCTTGATTCTTCAGAGCTAAGAGAACTTGATAAATAATATTACTCCTTGAAGATATGTGCTTGATAAATTACAAACTAAGTTTATAAGATTTCTTTGAAAATACTTAAAATAGGAAACTATTGGCATGAAATAGCGGTTACTTCACACGAATGAACAACAAAATGACTGCAAAATATTCCCAGAATGAAATATCCTTCATACATTTCCAAGCAAATCTTTCTACAATCTATTGATGCATAAGAAATATTCAAATTTTGGGAACGGCAATCTTTTACGCAAGAATCGGTAATATTAAAATTAAGGTATTGTCGGACATTTCTGAAAAAATGGAATGCAATCAACTTCTCTGTGTGAATTCAAATGTCTTTTAAAATTATACACAGTATAAACATTCTCTTCAAAGCTCACAAACTTTACATGAAAATTCGGAGAATTTCAGTTAATATTTTACATTTAGCTGTAAAAGTGCAATTCTCAAGTTAACAACTTTCTTCTGATGATTAATTGCACTGTAACTTAGCAGCTAAATATCATATATGTCTCATTTAAGCGGATTGTTACGTCTTCATGACTAAACGGTTTCACGTCCAAGCTAGCATTGAATCATTTTCCTAGACACTTATGATCACAGAAGTCATTGACAGGATGTCTCTAGCTACTTATTGTCGGTCTTTATTTATAACTTTCAAGTTCAACCGGATATAAATAAACCAACTCTTGCGTGTCGTTGCAAATTGCTCAATACTATGCACGCATGAAAAAGAGGCTTACGGCATATTGAATAATCTATTGACATCCGCATATATAAAAATATTTTTTCTGTATGCACCTACATATGTTTTGGAAAATTATAACAAAAGAAAAGCTATGCAATTTCTCAGTCTTCCATTCTTTCTACAGAAGGAAAATAATATTGTTTTTAAGGCTTCATATTTCCGCAAAAAACTCTTATACGCTCGGTCGGATAGCCATGGGGTGTTCGAGGAAATACAGGTATATTTAAAACCCTAAAAATGTTGAATGCGTTGAGAATAGCAACATTCTAGCAATTGTTTTTTTTACTGTTTCTGATGCTTATCATTGACCGGCTGCTGGGGATTTTTATTTTCCGTTCCTAAGGGGTGTTATTAACCAATCAAAAGGATTGCTTTTAACAGTTTATGAAGGTTATTATTAACTACTTACGTAGTATTCATCGCAGTTAGAAGCATGCAATGTCTCTGACCATTACCAAGGATTATTGTTGACTATTAATAGTTTTTTATTTTTGGCAGCTAAGTATCAAGGGTCTTAAAAGGGGTAAAGTTGATCGATGATAACGGTTGTTATTGTCGCTGGTGAGCGTATTTACTGAAAGTTGCTAGGGGATGTTTTGCTTGTTACTGTGGGTTTTTGTTGACCGCTTCTAAGGGGTATTATTAAACGATGATAGGGTCAGTTAGTGTCCATTTATTATTGTTGCAATTAACTCTTTCTGAGGGTTTTTATTGGCTATTGATAGAGGTTATTATTGACTGTTTCTAAGGAATATTATTTACCGTTGATATGAGTAGTGATTTTCCGTTTAGAAAGGCTACTCTTAACTTTTTGACCTTGGCCATAGGTTGCGCTTGTCCATTATAGAGTTTGTTATTAATTGTTTCCAAGGCTTTCTTTGAATTATTGCTAGGGGTTATAATGAACTGTTTCTCAGTTCTTTACTTTTCATTATTAAATGTTGTGATCAAAAATTAAAGGAGGTTCATCCATTCATTGGGATTGTTATGGACTGCTGATAAGCGATCCTATTGACCGTTGTTAGAGGTATGATTAAAAAGGGGTTACTAAGAGGCGTTGTAAATCGCTAATAGGGATTATTATTCACTGTTCATAAGGTTTCATATTAATGCATATGACAGTTGTCAAGGATTGTTATTGATTTTCACTGTAGGTTATTACTGACCGTTGCTAAATTTCTGATTTCATGTTGTTAAATGTCGTAATTAAAAGAAAATGTGATTGCTTTTATCCATTAATTAAGATTGATAGGGACTGTTCATCACGTTTTTTATTATCCCTTGATAAGCGTTCCTATTGACTTTTTTCGGAGGATGTTATGAACAGTTAATGAAGGGTTGTTACTCACCGTTTGTAAGGGTAGATATTAACATTGAGAGAGGGTGTTTTAGACTGGTTATACGAAAAGAAAATGTAGACTGGTACAGACCTCAAAACATTTTCTGGTAGATATTAACTGTTGCTGATGGATGTTATTGACCGTTTAGAGAGTCTGTTTTCTACCTTTGCTAAAAGTTGTGCTCCACTGTTGCTAAGAGTTGTTATTACCCACTGAAAGAGGTTGCTTTTAACAGTTTATAAAAGTTTTTGTCAAGTGTTTATATAGTATTCATCGTTATTAGAAGTAATATTTCTAAACATTACCAAGGATTGTTATTCACTGTTAACGAGTTTTTTATTTACGGCTGCTAAGTATTAAAGGTCTTAAGATGGGTTAAGTTGGCCGATAAGGGTTGTTATTGCTTCTGTTGGTGAGCCTTTCTAATGAAAGTTGCTAGGGATGTTTTCGTGTGTTTCTATGTGTTTTTATTTACCACTTCTAAGGGCTATTATTAATCGATGATGGGGGCACTTAGTGTTCATTCATTAAGGTTGCAATTAACTCTTTCTAAGGGTTTTTATGGGCAATTGATAGAAGTTGTTATTGGATTTTGTTAAGGAGTATCATTTACCGTTGATATGAGTAGTCATTTTCTTTTAGAAAGGCTGCTCTTAACTTATTAACCTTTGACAAAGATTGCGTTTGTCCATTTTAGAGGTTGTTATGAACCATTTTATAGGGTTGGTTTTGATTTTTGCTAGAGGTTACTACTGACTGTTCCTCAGTTCTTTATTTTTCATTGCTGAGTGTTGTTATTAAAAACCAAAGGATGTTTATGCACTAACTGAGATTGTTATGGACTGTTGATAAGCGTACGTATTGACCACTGGTAGAGATTATAGTTGAAAAGACGTTACTAAGAGACGTTGTAAGCCGTTAATAGGGGTTATTATTCCCTACTAAGGGTTGTTATGGACATCTAATAAAGTTATTTATGTAGTAATATTATTATTCATTATTTTATTCGTTATTTTAGTAATATTTACCGTTTATAAGGTAGATATCAACTTTAAAAGAGGTTGTTTTAGACTGGTTATTCAAAAAGAAAATGTATACTGGTACAGGCCTTAAACATTTTCAGGTAGATATTAACTGTTGCTAAGGAATGTTATTACCCATCTCTAGAGTTCGTTTTTTACCTTTGCTAAGGATTGCGTTTAGCTTATCATTGACATTATCATTGCTAAAGGTTTTTCATTGGTTGTTCTTAAGGGTTATTACTGACCATCATATGGGTTGTTGTTTTTAACGTTTGAACTTTGTTAAAGTTTGCGTTTGACCGTTCTAGGAGTTTATATTGACTAACAATAAGTTCGTTTTTTACGTTATTAATGTTCTTATTTTTTCAAGGGTTATTATTGGCTGTTGGTGGGGCTAGTTACTCAGAGTTTCTATAGCTAAAGGGAGAATTTTTTGTTTGTATTATTTCCTTCGATGTACAAGAATAATAACGATAATTAAAAATATGGACTTTTCAATGTACGAATCCATTTTTAATTATTATTTAATTTTTGAGGTTCAAAGTAAAGCATGCAACATTTTTAATATTAGAAAACAACGCTTTTTAATTATGTGAGTAAGTGAAATTAGTTTTAGTGTTAGTTCAATTGTACAAGGAGAAAATGTATTCAGTAGCCGTTACAAAAAGTTTTATAAAAGTCGGACATAAAGGCTTTTCGGTAACTTTTAATATTCTTTTCTAGAGCCCCTGTATTCTGGACTGTAACGATTACCAAAATCGAACTGCGTCGAAGCGCGTCCGCCTCGACTTCGGTAAATAATCGTTATAAACTAGATTATAGAGGTTTTTTAAATAAATGTTAAAAGTTACTGAAAAACCTTTATGTGCGACTCTTACAAAACTTTTTTTAACGGCTACTGAATACATTTTCTCCGTATAAAGGCGGCTTCATGTTCCTATATTAAATTCAATCAAAATCAATGTTTCTGGACGGGATTGTCTTGATGATATAAATTGTATAAATTTTTCGGTTTTCTATTACAGCTTAGAGTGATATTAAATTATATAATATACCTGTTTTGTTTTCCTATAAATTTCCCCTGATGAGGAAGTCTAAATTGGCTTCGAAACATTTTGGGTCCCCGGTAGTATAAAAAAGATGGAGAAAAGAAAGAGTATGAGGATGGTTTTGGTTGACTCTTTCTTTTTTCTCCCTCTTTTTTCTTTATGTTTGTGTACATGTGTTGTGCACTTGTCTCTAATGAGCCGAAAAACGCGTAGTCAAAAAGTTCATTTTTGATTTGTAAAATTTTTGGAGTGTTCCTTTTTGGTGCACACACGGTTTCATAAGAGAGTGGATTTTGTTTCGATCTTTTGAAATTTCAAAAGAGAGACATTAAACAAGGATTGGTTCCAATCTGCAGGGTTGCGTATATATTTTTGAAGATTTCTTTTAATTGAGATTTCTAAATATTAGCTCAATTTACTAAAAGATATCTATTTTAGTTAAATCTTTTTGAAGAAGAAAGAACATTTTCTTCATATTAGCAATTCTTAGAAATGTATTATTGGTTCGGATTATCAATTTTTTCCCTTGAAAAAATTGGAATAATCTGAACAGATTGGTTCTAAATCAACCCATTGTTGAATAGAACTGACTATGTATAGTAATAGCTGTAACTGAACATGTAGTTCCACTTTACTACAAGAATTACATTGTAGCCGCAGGGAAATAAGGAAAGTAGTTGGATTTATTACTTAATCTTACTTGTTCTAATTCTTATCGAATTTAGTCAAATCAATTTGGCTTAAAAAGTGACATTCGGGCCTTAGGGAACTAAGCACCTTAGTTGAAAAGTAGTCAAATCTACTAAGAATTTTTTTTGAGTATCCGATTATCTTTATTGACAAACAAGTGCATAACAGAATTGTACAAATTAAGAGCAAAAGTAATACTCAGAATAAGAAAAATATACATGATTCCAATAGATTCAATACGGTTGTCCTATCTTATTTTGGAAAAATCTCAAGTATCTTGAAATCAATGTTAGGAAAATTGAGCTTACATACGATGTATAGAGTTTCTTTCAAAAGCAATTTGATTGTAAAATTCGGTAAAGATAAATATTAGTGTTTAGTATACGCTTGTCTTTCTGAAGTACAAAAAGTGCATGCGGTGATTTTTACAATGAGTGAAATTATTCAACAAAGAAGTTCCATTAAATTTTGTGTGCGGAATCAAATCTCTGGTGCCGAAACGTTCAGAATGTTGCAAAAGGCTTTCGGTGATAATTGTATGTCGCGAGCAAGTGTTTTTGATTG
>JAUMHM010000016.1:25147937-25159212 GCA_032362435.1 Melikaiella ostensackeni | reverse complement strand
ACTCTCGCTTTCCACCGGATATTTTCTCTTTTTCGAACAACCATATACTAGGCCTGACTTTCGCCACAGTAAACCCTCTTCCGGGCTGTAGAAAAGTTTTCGAAATGCATCTTTAAAACTTGATCTTTGGAGATAAATGCTTAGTGGTGACTTGAGCGACCCCATAGTTTTCGACATTTTTTGTACCCCGCGCTAACAGACTGAAATATGTTTTTTAGTGCGTCTTGAAAATTTTCTTATATAAAAAACTTATAATTCGATTACAATTTTTACTTGGTTCATTCATATTTATTATTGCTCATTTCTCTCCTTAGCATTCAAATGTACACATTTCAGATTTGAAATTGAATTAAATTTTAAACATCAAGATTGAAAATGATTGAATAAATAAGTGCAAGAATAATGAATTATTTTTAAGTTTACTGCCGTTTCTTTTTATAGAAAATTGCGACTCGAACGACCAGCTTATAAAAATTTGAATCGCCTCCAAGCGCAAGTTGTTTCAGCAATAACTGCATCATTAAGATTTGAAGGTGCAATAAATGTTAACCTAGAAGAATTCCAGACCAATCTAGTACCCTATCCTAGGATTCATTTCCCATTAATGACTTATGCACCCATTATCAATCAAGACAGGGCCAGGTTAGCTGACCTGTCTGAGACTCAAATTACGAACGATTGCTTCAAACCAGAAAGTCAGGTAAATAATTCTGAAGTTTCTTATTTTCAATATACAAAACCTCATCCACATTTGAAATCGTATTAAAATGTCAAATAGCTGGCTTGCAGTAATGTTAAAAAGTATGCGGAAATTCTCGTGACCTTTATTAGGTTCACAAAACTTTATTGGGAGATATCGCAAACAAATGGCAACTTTAATGTTTTCTTGAATTATAATTATCTCTCGAAGTATTGAACATTTCTTAATGTCCTTTGGTTCTTGTTTGGAGTGAATTTCTATAGAATTTTCTCGACGTATACCAAAAATTATGCAAATTTTTCCCCGGTGTTCACCTGCATTTGGAAAAAAAATTACGAGATAATAACCACTCTTGAAATCCGGTCTACGTCTTTAATGAAATCCCACGAATTCCCATGATATTGCTTGAAATATTCTGAATTCTTTTAAAATCTGTCAAAATCTTCAGAATTCGTTGAAATGCTTTGAAATTTTTTTCAAATTGCATGAAATATTTTGAATTTGTTTGAAATCCTTTAAAATCTCAAGAATACTCTAAAAACCTTTGAGAACCTGAGGCATCCCTTCATATCTGTTGAAATCCTTTGATATGTTTTGAAATCTTCTGAAATCTCTCAAAATCTTCGAGATTCGTTGAAATCCCTCAAAATCTTAAAACCATCTGTAATCATTGAAAAAACTTTCCAAATATATGAAATCCTTTTAAATTTCTTAGAATTCTCATAAGAATTTTATGAAATCCTTTGAAATCCTTTGCAATATTAGAAATCACTTGAAATTTTATCAAAGCACTTGTCATATTTTTTAATACTGTTGAAATCCCTTGAAGTATTTCAAATACTCTGAAATCCATTGAAATCCTTTGAAATCCTATGGCATCCCTTAGAATCACTTGAAATTTTTTAATCTTGAAATCTGATGTACGTTACGTTGGAAAACTATGAACATTCAATTACGCCCCAGCCTAAATCGAAAGAAAAATGTATACAATTTTTTTATACATGAGAAAAATGAGTTTACCTTCAAGACGAGCGTGAGTATATTGAACAATATCCTAATGATTCAGCAATATATTTACTCAAATATTTAAATCAAATTAATGGTTTGTAAGTAGTAATTTTTGAATCTGAATTACTGTTTATTTCTTGGATCAACTCTAACATTCTTTGCCTCTGAAACTGAAAAAGAAAGATCTGTACATCAGAAATTGAATGCAATATAAAACAATAAAGGTCTGCAAAAGTTTGGGTGGTAAGTGATGTGCGGAAAACAAGATTCGTTCGAAGTATACGTTTAGCATGCTGGATCGAATTTCCATAGGAAATATGTTTTGTGATTGACGGTGCCAATATTCTATCAAAGTTCTGCTGAAACTAAAATTCTATACTCGTATATCTTGGAATGCTCTCGAATAATCTGATTAATTCTGGAACATTCCAAAACATTCCAAACATTTAAGAATGTTAAACAAAAATAACAGGTTACTCTAGAACGTCGGTACGCAGTTCGGCTGAGTGTAGGTCCACAATGAGATTTGCCTCTCGTCGACGTTCGAATGTATATGCGTATTTGACGTCAAACGAACATTCTGGCACGTTATGGTCAACTGTCTGCTAGCAGTTTTGCCGTTTCGCATTTGTCATTTTCCCTCGGCAACAGTTGACAACTACGTGCCAGAACGTGCATATGACGTCAAATACGCATAAACATTCGAACGTCGACGTAAGGTAAATCTCATTGTGGACCTACCCTGATACGTGTCCCATACCAAGTATAAAATGGGCCACGCCTAGTCCTTGTTTAACCATTACACAAATCAACTTGTATCACAGCAAAGGCGCCTCTGCGGTTCTTCACAGGGGCATGGCTGTGAGGCACACAGGTATCTCACTAATCCAAGAACATTGTTTAGTCAGAGATACCACAAGGGGATAAGGGCGGGGGGCTGGGTTTTGTTACAAGGACTACGAGGCGGCTAAACCAAGGGCCTGCATTGTGGCGGAAGGAGTCAACGTTGTCCTGCTGCTAAAACTGTGTTCGAGAGATCGGATGGTGATAGCCACAAATCTTAGAGAAATCGGAAAGCTAGTCATAGGATCGGCCTACTTTCCATATGACAGCGAAACCAATCCACCAGAGGAAGTACGTACACTGGTAGAATACTGAAAGGTATGAAGTCTCCCACTGTTGTTGGGGTGCGATGCCAACTCCCACCATACACTGTCGGGTAGCACGGACACTAACTTAAGAGAGAATGACCGATTGGAATATTTAATAACTACTGATTTAGATATTCTCAACAAGGGGAATACCCTGACGTTTCCAACTCGTTCAGGGAGGAGGTCATCGACATCACCTTCTGTACCGGTAGTTTTAGGGATAAAGTGAAGGAGTGGAGAGTCTGAGACGAACCCACTCTTTCAGATCACTCACAGATAGAGTTCGAGTTGAAATCTACCACATCATCGGGCCCTACGTGGTCCAGGAATCCAAGGAAAACGGACTGAAATCAGTATTTCACTGAATTGAGTAGTGCAGTCTCAGAGGTGTTCAAGTCAAATAGGGATAAGGACACCTTGGAGACGTCAGCCAAAACTTTCACGGAGGCCATCAAATCTACTTATGAAAGAAATCGTCGACCCACAAGAATCTTAAAGGCAGGGGAGACACACTCGTGGAACGGGAAGATCAAAGAGCTTTGCAGGGAAACCAGAGAGAGGTTCAGAAGTGCCAGCATTAACAAAACGAAAGAACTATGGACCTCATTTACAACGATGAGGGATGATTACAGGGGTGCAATGCGTATAGCCAAGCAAGGAAGCTGGACCAACTTTCGCACAGACATCGAGAAAGGGGCAGAGGCGGCTAGACTGGACAAGCGGATCTCTCGAAACTCGGATGCTATTCTTGGCACTCTAAAATTGCTTGACGGAGGATACTCATTATCGGACGCAGAGACCCTGACCCACCTGATCAAGGCATATTTCCTGGGCTTTATAAGGTCTGGGGAAAAGGAAACGAAACCTCGAGGGCATCGAAAGTCGTCTGTCGCTTAATTGGGCCCGCGATGGCGGCTAGCTCATGAAATTGTTACTACTTTCAGGGTCAGGTGGGCCCTGAAGTCTTTCAGCTCATACAAGTCTCCTGGTCCGGATGGCTTGTAGCCGGTTTTCTTACAGAAGGCTAAGGAGTCCATCATGGGGCCGCGGGCGAGACTTGCTAGGGCTAGTCTGACACTGGGATATATCCCGACGGCACAGAGAGGCACGAGAGTGGTTTTCATTTCGAAAGCGGGCAGGATCGGTTTTACTTCACCCAAGGATTTCTGTCCAAGCAGCCCTACATCTTTCCTACTAGAGACGGTGAAAAGACTTGTGGATGGATACATCCAAGACAAGGTCTTGTTAAGTAGGACACTACTTGAGGAGCAACACGCCCACAGGGCTGGTCACTCGATCGAAGCGGCCCTAAGCGGAGCAGTGAACTCAATCGAAGGACAACTGAAGCAGAAAGGCTTTACGATTGGAACCTAAATGGACCTCGAAGGACCCTTCAACTACACGTCTAGAGAGGTGATTAGGGCGATCATGATTAAACATGGTGTGCCAACTGTAGTCGTAGAATGGACCTGCCACATGTTGGGCAACAGGAATCTTACAACGACTTGGGTGATACCACCTTATGTAGAACTGTTGACTCAGGATGCCCGCAGGGAGGCGTTTTATCGCCCCTACTGTGGTGCTTGGTAGTTGATGAATTGATTCATCTACTCACGAGACAAGGTTACCACTCTATAGGCTGTGCGGACGACGTACTGGTCATCGTGCCCGGTCCACATTTGGATGCGCTCTTCGGGGTAATGCAGCAAGCACTTAGGACAGTGGATGCCTGGTGCAAAAAGACCGAATAATCGGTCAATCCAGTGAAGACGGATGTAGTTGTATTCACAAGATGGTATAAGTTGAGGACCACAAGTACACTGAAACTGGGTAGAAAACAACTGAAAATCACTGAACGAGCTAAGTACCTAGAAATCATCCCGGATAGGAAGCTGTTATGGAACGAGCACCTGGAAAGCAAGTGCAGAAAGCTCATAGCGACCCTTTTGCTTTATGGCAGAGCCATAGGGAAAAACTGGGGCCTAAAACTGGAGACGCTGATGTGTATCTATACTGCGACCCTTCGACCTACGCTAACCTATGCGGCGGTGGTCTGGTGGAGCAGGGTCGAACTGTCCACTGTGAAATCTCGACTAGGCAGAATCAGGGAACTGATTCTAAGAGCCATTACTGGTGCCTCGAAGTCGACACCCATGGTGGCTTTGGGAGCACTAGCTGGGTTGTAGCCCCTCTTTCTTACCATCAAGGCCATGGCTGCGAAGGAAGCCTGGAAAATGAACATGGTAAGCGGCGGAAGGATCTTGAGAGATGTGTGGATTCCAACCGATATCGCGAGTAGGCCGACCTTGAGAATGGTCAGAGACAAAACGCCTGTCCACGAGAAAGGAATGGACTTATGCCGAGGCGTATTTGCCTGGTGATGGGGACAACTGGTTCACAGACGGCTCCAAAAACAAGAAAAAAGGAGGAGCCGGTGTCTATTGTAGAAGAAGCGGTATGGGCTCCACAATATCGATAGGTTCCTATATCACAATCATACAAACTGAGATTATGGCCATGCTCCAGTGTGCCTATAAGGCACAGGAGTAAAAATTAGACGATTATTATAAATTTGGAACCTGCGAGACAGACCGGCCGATATTTAATCATGGCGATTAAGAATTAACCTGAGATACAGAAGGCAGATAATTAAAACTGGCAATCTGTCTTTGAGTTTTTTCCCCTCAAACTATGTAATGTTTTCATATTCCCTCCTCCACCTTTTTTAAGCATCAGACACAAAAATAAGCAGAAAAATTAGAGATTATAAATTTGTAAAGCTGTTAGACTGAAAGGAAATTAAGAAATTTTAATTCTGATGACCATGTGATATGGGAGGCAGATATTTAAAAGAAAATTAAAATTATTACTCTGTTTTTGAAATTATAAATTTGTAAATTCGAGGAATGGAGAGTCGGACCATTCAAAATGGCATTTTAGAGATTATACATTTGAAAACCTGAGAGACGGGAAGACAAAAATTTATTGAATGGCAAAACTGTTATTGAATTTTTGCCTAAACTTTTTTGTGCCTTATTTGTTGAACCGATCTAAGGAATTGTAAGAAAAATCAGAACTATAAAGTTATAAATTTTTTGAACTTAAGATAATCAAAAGCAGACACACAAAACGGCATTGCAATGACAATGGCGATAATGATAGAAAAAATTCTGGAGTTACCAACCTTAAGAAATTGCAGTTTTTGTTTCGAGTTTGGTTTCACTTTTTATGGCACTACTTTTAGAAAAATGTCGTTTAGTTTTTTTGAATTTTGTTTTTTTTTTGTTTTATTTAGGTTCTTCATCTCAGTGAGGACTACTTTCTGCGCGATTCAGAATGAAACTGAGTGGAAATCGGCTTTCCGAAAAGCACATGTTCCCTGAGTGGACAATATCGTTTTTTCTCTCGTAGGGTTCTGCTGGGATCAGTGACGTCTTTCTAAACCAGATATACAAGAATGCAGGTCGCTCTAATGCTTTCTGTTCTACATTCTCT
Source organism: Melikaiella ostensackeni (assembly GCA_032362435.1). Classification (NCBI taxonomy): domain Eukaryota; kingdom Metazoa; phylum Arthropoda; class Insecta; order Hymenoptera; family Cynipidae; genus Melikaiella; species Melikaiella ostensackeni. The sequence continues at coordinate 25,152,858 of JAUMHM010000016.1, read as the reverse complement.
GGAATATTTTTAAATGCTTAATTAGCTACTTTTATAACAATATGTTTGAATTTTAATTTATTCATTTTTCCTTTTGTTTTTCATATATTTATCAGAAATTTTTGAAAATTTTTATGCATAGCTTACTAAAATTGTTCTATATTTTTGTGGAATCTTACATTTTTGTTTGATTTAAAAATTTTGTTGGGGTTTTTAATTAAAAATTTTTTTTTTTTGGGTATTTGCCTATTTGGTTTTGTGCAGTAACGAAAGACAGAATTACAATAGATTTCCTACATCCGCCCGTTCATTAACGCTTTCTGCTGTGACTGTATGTGTCATTTCTAAAACTAGACGTATTTTGTATTTCTCTGTTCTATCTAGAATTGAGGTATTTTCAAATTTGAAAACATGATCGTGATACCAAGAATGTCTTGTCAAAGCGGTTTGTTTTCTCGGAGGTTTGAGGTGGTCCCTTTTATGCTCATAGATTCTAGTTTTTAGGTATCTTTTCATTTGTCCTATATAGCACGCATTACAACCGCCGCATGGAATGCAATTAACTACATTTAATTGCAAGTCTTGACTTAATTCGTCTTCATTTTTATTGAAAAATCGCAATGAGTCGAGAGGATTTGTGAAGAACTTTCTTATATTATATGGCTCAAGCACTCCCATAATTTTTTTATGACAACTCTTCTACATAAGGCACGGACAGCTACTTTGTAGGGGGTTGGCTACTGTCTGGCATGTTTTCTGCTTGTTCTGCTATTTGCTGCGACTCATTTTCCGGCGTTTCGGGGTGAGTCTCCTGTGATTGATGAGTCACGACGCCTTCTCTACTCTGAAGAATCTTTAAGGCCATGTAACGAGTGGGTCACGTGACCATATTCCCACCTTACCGACACTTTTTTTTATTTCCTAACTTATGGTCACACGAAGCGCCACATTAAGTTGAAAATTTGGGGAACTAAATAATAAGCACTAAGAAAGGTGTGTCTGGTCCTCAATTTTTATAATTATGCAAAAAGCAAAAAAAAATTTATTTGCAAATGAACTTTCTTCATCATTATGAAATTTTAGGAGCAGGCACACCTTTCTCAGTGCTTCTTATTTGGTTTCCCAAATTTTCAACTCGATGTGGCGCTTCGTACGAACGTAAGTTGCGGAATAAAAAAAGTGTGGATAAAGTAGGAATCTGGTCACGTGAACCACTCGTTACATGGCCTTGATCTGTTCTTTATTGTGATATTTAAAAAAATTTCGGGTATCTGTTTCCGGTTAACACTTTTCTTATTTTCTTTAAATTTTCCTTGTGGAATGTTCTGTCAGCTAATTTTATTGCTCTGTCTATTAGGTTTTTGACTATCCCTTTTTTGTATTTATAGGATTGATGAGAGTGAAAATTGAGATACCTGCTCGACTAAGTGGTTTTCTGATACAAAATAATTTCCATCGTGTCATTTTCCCGGCAAAAGGAGACATCCAAAAAAGTAATTTTATTATTTTCTTCAACTTCGTGTGTGAAATGCAATTTACTAAATTTGTTATTAAAAACTGCCGGAACATTGTCCAAACACTTTGCAGGTATCGCTGTTAGTATGTCATCAACGTACCTGAAAAAGAAGGGGATCTTACATCGCAATTCTGATAGGCATTCTTACTCTAAATAGTTCAAAACTAAATCAGATAGTACCAGAGATAGCGGGAATCCTATGGGAAGACCCTGTGTTTGTTTGTATATCTTGCTATTGTATTTGAAAGTTGAGTTACGGAGGCACGAGGATAAGGATTTGAAAAATTGCGTTTTTAGAATGTCGGTTATCGGTTGGATATGGCCCCACCTTTTTTTCACGCTCGCTATTGCTAGTCCTATTTATATATTAGTGAACATCGACTTTACATCTAAGGACACGAAAATGTGGTTTTTAGGTATTTTTACATTTTTTAGCCGTTCTGTTTGTTCAAAAATATTTTTTAAATGACATTGGTGTTTTATTGTTCGACCTATACATGAAGCTAGAGGGAGTACGGGACTGCTAGAGTCTGATATGACTGGTCATAAGGGTGTACCTTCTTTGTGGCGTTTATGGCTGCCACAAATTAAGGGTATTGTTCCATTTGTGGTTTTTAATTTTGTTGCTGTATCCTTACCCACGTAGTTTTGTTTCTCACAGTGATTGACCATTTCTGTGATATGTTTCTGTGTTGCTAGTGTAGTATCTTTTTTCAACACCATGTACATTTTTGTATCCCCTACTATTGCCTCCATTTTTTCTTTGTAATTATGCCGTTTTGCTATGATTGTTGTGTCACTTTTATAGGGTTTAGTGGAGAAAATGTTGAGGTTATCTTTTAGAAATTTGTATTTTCATACGCTTCGCGGAGCTGATTGTTTATAGTCGAGGTCTCGTCCATTTTGTGCGAACTATTTTTTTGCATGAAATTGCTGACACTACTCACAAACTTTAATCTGACTTCGGCCCTATCATTTTTACTTATTCTGAAATGTCTACATCTATTAAGCTAATTAACCACTTTTCATCTGTCTTTATTTCTGGATTTACATGTAGTTGTTTTACCTTCAATTCTTCTAATTTTTTTATGCAATTTCATTTATGATGCTCGTAAATTTGATATATCTTTTTAGCTTCAAATTTGAAAAATTCTACGTAAGTAGCAAGCGGTAGTGCCTGTATTATACTGCACTCCGATCTCTCTACTTTTTCATCCAGGAAATGTATTATTTCATGGGTGTCCCTAAGTTCGTTGCTTAATACCTGTCTAACATATGAGAAGTTAATTTTCCTGAATTTTGCCCTACTGTTTTTCCTGTTAGATTTAACCGATTTGAAAGCTGTGAGTGGTGAGTGTCTAGGCGTCGATTGCAGTTGCCTACACTTCACTGAAAATATTTGTCAATTTACATTTTTGGCTATCTTAGTTCTTCCTTGTGTCTTTGTATAAGTAAAAACTTTGATATCTTAACTTTTTTTTCGTATTCCGCGTTATTTGAGTCAAAATTTGAGTTTTAGATTTTTAAAGGAACTTCAAAAAGCTGTTATGACAATCTTGTGAGTCTTTCAAAAATCAACGTTTTTCTTCTCTTGACTTTTTTTCATATCGTGCATTGTTTGGCAACTAAAAGCTTTTCGTTTATTTTTTTGAATTGTGTGAATGCTATAACTCTTATAGTTTTCCTTCTATAAAAAAAGTCATAAGGATGAATTTTTAGAATTTCTGAGTACTATGAACAGCCGTACATATCATTTTTAAATTTGGAGAAATTGTCTTAAAAATTTTGGGAATTCTAATTTTTGGAATTTTTAACCAAATTCGCTGGTTTACGAACTCGTCCTTTCTTTTCAGGCCTTCAAACAGAGTGTCGAAGGGCAATCCATTCGGACAATTTCTTCGAAAGTTATCGTGTTCACAGACGATGACGAGAACGACAACGACGACAACGACAGGCAGACACAGAAGTAGAATCCATTTTTTCTCAATCAGTGAGTCCGAAAACGTCGAGATTTGATGAAATCCGCGAAAGTCAATTTTTACATAAAACTAATACCTTCTCATTGAGATGAGAATGTAAAGAATATTTAAAATAGTGTTTCCACGGATAATATATGGTAGAACAAAACGAGGTAAAATAGCAGCGGTTTTACTTAAAATATTGAAACCTAATTTATTCAAGAACCCAGCATCAAAAAATACTGTCTTCTATCTCGCATTATTCCGATATTTTTACTAAAAATTTTATTCTCTTGTTAAATTTGTTTTTCTTCAATAATGAATATGAATTAAACCTACGAAATAAAATTTAATCTAGCCTGAAATAGTCCAGATTCATCATATACCTTACTTTTGCTCATACGGACTACAATGCATTGCACTTAGGTTATTTAATATGCATACGTAATGCATTACAGTTCGTAATTCATCAATTATATAATTTCAAATTCACACAAAGCTGTATGTCAAATCACATACAGCAGTGTTTTATTATCAGTACTCATATACAGCCTTGCTTTACTATCGCTTCGTGCATGAACATAATCTAATATTCAAAGGTCGGCAAATTTGATCAAGGCTATTTCCTTAATAAACGAGAGGAAGGATTCCTACCATTTCATGATATTCGGAAAATTTTCATTAAAAGGTTGGGTTATAACCACGCAAGCAAAACATCAAAACCATATCTGAAACATATATAGGAATATTGATTAGGTTAAATTATTGTAAAATACCAGATAATTTAAGTAAGAAGGGTATAAACGTTTACTAGACTGCATTAAGAATTAATTATTAGTTTTTGTGATCGATATGCTTTTACAATAATTTGACATACTTAGTTTTTATATATGTTTACATGGTTTGAAATATGAATGTTTTCTATTCGCCCGTACAAAGCAAGAAAGCGGTAACTACATTTTGGATTTGGCCCCCGATTCGCAATTGTTTTCAATATATTTAAATGGAAAACAATTGCGAAGCAAGTGACAAGTCTCACGTGTAGTTACCGCTTTCTTTTTTGACACGGCAGTATTGCGTGATTGTAAATTTATAACCTAACCTTAGAATTCGAATATTTGGAATGTTAGAAAATTATAGAGATTCTTTCTTTTGTCCAGTTAAAATAAACACCCTCGATAAATTCATCGAACTTTGATTTCTAACCATATATGATTAATTATCTTTAATCTTAGATTAATATATTGTTCAACCTAAGCACAGTCGATTTTTTTAAAGTACCTTAAGTCCCTCAAATTTCCCTCAGATACAAGAAAAATCTTTTCCACCTGCAGTAAATAGACATTCTCAAATGAAGTACGATTTCCAGATCATATATTATCACAACTTAATTGTAATTAAGGCTTTTTTCTTGCTACGGAATCAGGAACTATCTTTTTGTGGGGGGGGGGGGGCAAATCTGTAAAGT
>JAUMHM010000016.1:25113600-25125674 GCA_032362435.1 Melikaiella ostensackeni | reverse complement strand
TTTTTGAAAACAAAATTGTCTCACAAATCCCACCTTTTTCCCTGAAATTAGGAATAATAGGTACTTATATATTGTACTTACGATGAATTTCCTATTTGGTATTTTTTTGTTTTTCGGAAGAAAAAAATTATTTTTGTTTTTTTTTGTACAAAACCTTGCTTTTTTTAAATTTTTGATACTTTGAGGATTTTCTTGATCCGGGTTGTCAATTTTTTTTCACTCTTTCGAAATCGATGATAATAGCGAAGAGAAAATAAAAATTAGTAAAGCTATTTCGATTTTTTGAAAGATTGAAACAGAATTTTCTAAATTTTTTTCAATTTTCTCTTTCATCTCCTGAAAATTTCAACAAAAAAATGTAGATATTTTGAGAAAATTTCGTGTTTTAGTTTTTCGAACCATCGAAATAACTTCACGATTGTTTATTCTTTCTTTGTTTTTTTTTTCAGTTTAAAAAGAGTGAAAAAAGTTGACAAATTGAAATAGAAAAACCTTTAAATCTCGAAAATTGCAAAAAGGGAAGGTTTTGAAAAAATAAAAAAATTTGTTCTCCCGAAGAACGAAAGAATACCAAATAGAAAATTTATGGTGAGTAGACTATATAAGTACCTATTATTTCTAAATATTTCGGGAAAAAAGTGGGGTTTTTGAGAAAAAGTTGTTTTTCTTTTTTTCAAAAATTTGAAATAACTTTACCATTTTTTATTACTTTTAAAATTTTTTGTAGATTTTGAAGCAACTTGAAAAACTGGATAAACTAAAACAAGAAAAACCTTGAAATCTCAAAAATTGATAAAATGGTTCGGGTTTTTGAGTAAACTTTGCAAAAAATCTCTTTTACCCTTAAAATTTTAAAATATACATAAATAACTTTATCATTTTTATAATTTAAAAAATTTTTTTTTGTGGATTTTGGAACAACTTGAAAAATTGGATAAACTAAAATAAGAAAAACCTTAACATCTCAAAAATTGCTAAAATGGTACGGGTTTCAAAGTAAACTTTGCAAAAAACTTATGTTCCCCTTAAAATTTTAAAATATACGTAAGTAACTGTAGAATTTTTATCACTTTCTTTTATTTTTTTTTGTAGATTTTGAAACAACTTAAAAAACTGGATAAACTGAAACAAGAAAACCCTTAACATCTCAAAAATTGCTAAAATGGTACGGGTTTTGAAGTAAACTTTGCAAAAAACTTATTTTGCCCTCAAAATTTCAAAATATACGTAAATAACTTTACCATTTTTATCACTTAAAAAATTTTTTTGTAGATTTTGAAACAACTTGAAAAACTCGATAAACTGAAACAACAAAAACTTCAACATCTCAAAAAATTGCTAAAATGGTACGGGTTTCAAAGTAAACTTTGCAAAAAACTTATTTTCCCCTTGAAATTTTGAAATATACGTAAATAACTGTACCATTTTTATCACTTTTAAAAAATTTTTTTGTAGATTTTGAAAAAACTTGAAAAACTGGATAAACTGAAACAAGAAAAGCCTTACATCTCATAAATTACTAATATGGTACAGGTTTTAGAGTAAACTTTGCAACAAACTTAGTTTACCCTTAAAATTTTAAAATATTCGTAAAAAATGTACAAATGTCGCTATGTTAATTTGAAAAAATACATTTCTTCTTATTTTACACGTACAAAAATATATTTCATTGACAAGCCAATCCTGAATGTCACCCGACGGTCTGTATGATTTGAAATGGATACGGTCTTAAAGGAGATTAACTGTGCAAGTTAATAATTAGATTACAAACAAATTCAAGAGTAATATAGCTGTTTGAATGAATGTTCAATTAGAATATAGAAATTCAAATACTGTTACAAATAAAAAATTTCATTTTTTTCGAATATTCTTTGTGGAAAAGATGCCATACTAATTAAAAAATTTTAAATTCGAAGTCTTACGGCTATGCTATACTTACCCGTTTCCTACCTTACCGACATTTTTTTGTAACAACTCGCGCCCACACGAATTGAGATATCGAGTTAAAAATCTAAGAAATTATATAAAAGGCACCAAGGAACGTTTGTATGGTCCCAAATTTCTCGAAATACGAACAGAATTTTCCAAAAATGTTCCAAAATTAAATTTTTTTGTAGATTCAGAAAATGAAGACCATACATATGTTCCTTAGTGGCTTTTAACAAATTCCCGAAAATTGCAACTCGATATCTCAATTCTATGGACGTGAGTTGTCGCGAAAAAAATGTCGGTAAGGTAGGAATCGGGTAAGTACAAAATAACCTTAAAATTTAAATCTTAAAATCAAATTACTTTTCGGAAATTCCAAACACTATCTTCATTTTAAAATAATTTAAAGAATGTAAACAATAAATTAATTATTTTTTTAGTTGTATTCTATTACACATTTAAAAAGTTGAATTTTCATTTAGGAAGCACTATTTACAAAAAAGTTTGGATCGCTTCCATCCAATAAAAAGATGAAAATGCTTAATTTACAAAACAATATTTTTTAAATAGTTTTTTTCTACAGAATTGGTTTCAAATACAGGGATTCAAATGATGTTACCTTTTTTTTGTAGTTTTATTTTACTGTATTCGTCTTCATCGAGGACCATAGGCCCGGAAGAAAGGCTTCTTGCGCCTGTTGAAGCTTCCACTGTATACACGAGAGCCCGCTTGGTCAACATATCTTCGGCGGCATCTCTCACGAAGTTTAATGTGTCCACTAAACCGTTTCTCGTTTCATTCACTTCTGGTAATTTTGGAAATATAGACTGATACTCTAATGATGGCATTCTGACTAATCTAAAAGGACCATAGCTGAATTCCTGAAAAATTAAACAATTGTTAAAGTCAGTTCTATATAGCATGAATAATAAAATAATATTCCAATGATGATTCAGAATTTATATAAATTTAAATTAAAACATTATTCATACTTCATCCTAATACAAAGGAAGGAGGTTACGAACGCCGATTTCTGAGACCAAAAATATATAAATTCTTGATGAAAAGTAAGTACTTAAGATCATTTGATCCTTTTATCATTCTCATTATTTTACTCTCACGAACTTTTAGAAAAAAGCTTAAAATAGTATAACTTAGGAGTAAGAACTCGACCGGCAATCGAAAGACGTGAGTTCGAATCCCGCCGTAGTCGTAGGTGTCAGTTTTTTTAAAAGACTTTCACAACTTTATTTTCGAAGTAATATTGTGTACTCTAAATTTTCACACACTATATTTAACAAAAATGTTTAACCTGAATCATTTCTGGTGAATACATGAACCGATTTTTGCAAATTTTGGTTGCGTCACAACTTTACAACCAAATTTAAAAATTCAACGATTTTTTGTAATTCGAAGTCGAATCTAGGTTTTTCGATTTTTTGTGGTATACTTCAAAAGAAGACAAATAGGTACCAGCCAAAACAGATCGTCATTCACATAAAAAAAATGTAGATTTTATACTACGTCCTGAAGATTTATCATTACTATTTACTTAGATAAAAGAAAATCTTTTAGAATAAACTTGATGATTTTAATATATGTGTGAATAACCGACAAAGTCCTTTGAAATTATGAGCAAAAATAATTTCATTTTTTCAATTTTGATACAGATTTAAACATTTCCACTGATTATTCAGTGATTTTTGCATTATTCAGCTTGCATTATAAAAATAAAAGATTTTAAACTATAAAAGTAATAATTTTTTGAATCATAAAATATACAGGCATCAATATAACAGTTCTAAAGATTGAAAAAAAAAGATTGATTACTGTAAGAGCACTAAAACGTTTTCGTTGGTTCAAAATTTGACATGAGGACTTTTAATTTATATTTTCTTAAAACATGAATTTTTTCGAAATTTCAATTTACCGAAGATAAATAAAACTATCGAAAATATTTATCAAGGAAATTGAAATATTCTGAAAGGGAAAATGAAAGAAATTAGAAAAATTCAGAAATTTCTTATTGCCGAAATAGCATTAATTATCGGAATTTTGAAACCCGATTTTTAAAAATGTCGAAATTTCAAATTCCCGAAATAAGTAAATTCGAGAAATTTCAAATTCACGAAATTTCCATTTCCCGAAATTTTAGATTCCCACATATATAAAATAGAATATTATTCCAACAGATACAACATATTGAAAGAATTTTCGTTCGGAGACTTGAAATATTCGGGAATTTAAGATTTCGAAAATTTACTTATCTTGACAATTTAGTAATTTCAGGAATTTGAAATTTCGGTATACGGAAATTCGGGTATTAACATTTCCGTAATTATACAATTTTGAGAATTGAATAATTTCGTTAGTTTGAAATTTCTGAATTCCTCTAGTTTAGGTAATTTTCACTGTCGGAATATTTTAATTTCGTTACTAAATATTTTCGATAGTTTTATTTATCTTCGGTAATTTGAAGTGTTGGAAAATTTCATTTTTCGGAAATTTTCTATTTCGGTAGTTATATATTTTCGGGATTTTTCAACATTTGGGATCTTACTTTTTCGGCAAAATTATGTTGTTCTAAATATTTTACAGATACTTCTACATTGAGAAAAAAATGCTATTGAATCAAAAGTAAGCACTTTCGCGCTCGTTCAAAAACAAGATACTATTGATTTAAATGAATATACTAACGAATTCATAGCATATCACTGTTGGGCCGGAATGAATAATGATAGTTTCATTTACTTGTTATTATTATTTGTAATTATTCGAATTTATTTATATTATATTCAAATTTATAATTAATTATTATTGTTTGATTTGTCAATATTCAGTTGAATCAACACCATCTGCTTTTGAACAAACGCAAAAGTGCGTACTTTTGATTAAATAGTATTTTTTTCTCAACTAAACTGTTTTTGATATAAAATTAATTTTTTTTTATGTTGAAATATATGAAGTATTACACTTTCAGTTGAGGATTCATCTTTTTCCGTTAAAAATTGATTTTGTCATTCAAAAAATTTAACTATCCCATTTTTGGTTGAAAATTCATGTATTCTGTTTGAAATTCGTCTTTTTTTGGTGAAAAATTACGTTCTTGGTTGAAATTCAATCTTAAAATTCAACTATTTTGATGAAGGTTATTTTTTTGGTAGAATATAACTGTTTTTGATTTAAGATTAAATAGTTTTTTGGTTGAAATATCAACTATCACATTTATCGTTGAGGATTCATATTTTTTCCGTTAAAAATTAATTTTTCCAATTAAAAATTTAACTATACCATTTTTGGTTGAAAATTGATCTTTTTAAGTTGAAAATTCGCCTTTTTGACTTGAAACTTCAACAATCTGGTTGATTTCTTTTGTCTTGACTGAAAATTCGACTATTTTGTTGAAGATTTGTTTTTTGGTTCAATGTAACTGTTTTTGATTTAAAATAAGAATATTTGTTGGTTGAAATATCAACTATTACATTTTTTGTTAAGAAGTCAGCTTTTTTCGTTCAAAACTATTTTTTCCAATTAAAAAAAAATTGATGTGTTTTGTTGAAAATTCGTCTTTTTGGCAAAAAATAATCTTCTTGGTTGAAAATTCATTTCTTTGCTTCAGATTTACCTATTTTGTTGAAAATTCGTCTTTTTTGGCTGAGTTCAACTGTATTCGATTTTAAAATGAAAATCTTTTTTGGTTGCAATTCCAACTAATACCTTTTTTATTGAGAATTCATCTTTTTTGGTTGAACTACTTGTTAAAAATGTTTTTTTTTTGTGTTGAAAATTCATCTCTTTCGTTGAAAAATCAAGTATTTGTTTAACATTTTTTTTTGGTTAAACATTCATTTTTTTAAATGAAAATGTAACCATTCCATTTGAGGTTTGAAATTTATATTGTTTAGTTGAAGATTACCTATTTGGTTGAATATTTCTTTTTTTTTATTTTAAAATTCATGTATTTTGTTGAAGATATGTCTGTTTTGCTTGAAAATTTATCCCTCTTAGTTGAAAATTCATATATTTTGTTGAAAACTCAACGTCTTCTAAAAAATTTTTCTGTTGGTCTTAGAATATTGTAGATCTCCTAGAAGCGGAAGTCGAAACTAGGTGAATTTAAAGAAACACTCTTAGAAAGAAATAATGAAGTTTCAGCGCCAAATAGATTCAAAGCCAAAAATAGGAAGGCTGAAATTTTTCTTTCACACTGAAAATCAAAATTTTCTAGAACATTCCTCCTCTCAAAAATATTATATGGTTCATGACTAACCTACGATTTTCATTAAAAGGTTTAACAACTATCACTCGAAAGTTATGAATAAAATTTTGTAAAAATTAAGTTTGGATATATATTTCTAAAATATAAAAGTAACTAAAAAAGTAACGATAGTTACTTTTTTTGGGAAATGCAACTAGGAAAAATTTACATTTTGAATCGATAACTATAACGATAACTAGTTACTTTTTTCGTGATGTAACGGTAACTATAACTAGTTCCTTTTATAAAGTAACTTAAGCATCACTGTAGATCAATCGATTCGTCTTAAGTTAAGGAATCTTTTACGTTCTTACATCAACTTTGCATTATGTGAATAAAGAAAGTTTCGATATAAAAAACGCATTTGAAAAATATCATAAAGTGCTAAAAAAATGTAATGAATATTTTTAAAAATTCTTTGGTCATCTTTGAGACATTAGTGATGAAAATAAGCCCTCCAAATTTCATCAGTTTATTTGCAATCACCTGCAAGTTACTGTGTTCACAAAAAAGCGTGACATTCACACATACACACACACAAACAGCCTAGAACATTGAATTAGACACTTTTCAATTTTTAAGGTTTAATTGAACGAATTAGAATTTTTTCGAAATTGTTACCATTACGAAGCAAAAACACACCTTTTCCTTTGCATCCTGCAACCACCGAACCACTCGATACCTTCCACAAACAACCGCATCTCTCTGAATTGCACAGTCTCTTCGACACCTTTCCACAAAACTGCTTGACGAATTTCCAAAAAGTTTCATACTCGAACCTTGCGTGAAAAGCAACACTAAAATCAAACACTTCAACACGCCGATGATCCACGCCGAATGTACACTCATATTTCCTAGCGTAAAATAAATACCAAATTTCGAATCGTTGCACTTCATTCTTATTATTAAAATCATCACATTATTTTTCATTCCTCATTTTCCTTTTCAAAATAGTCACTTTGTCTCCAATAAATTTCAAGATTTGCATATTCCTCTCAGAAAAGTCGAGTTCACAATTCCAGCAAATTTTAATTGATAAACATCGATCCTAATTAATTAGTTGAACATCCACGTGGTGAAAAAAAAATGGTCCCGATTTTATGGGTGTCATGCGAGACCTGTGTCCTGGTGATACTGACGGTGGGTTACGAGGTGTCTAGGCCATTTATAGAGAAGCATATAGGTCGGTGGGGGTAACGGCGTACTTAGATTCATCCTATGTCTACACTGGACAAGCCGAGGCTGCAGCAAGTCTTGTAAAGTGTTTCGCCAACTAACCGACGACAGAGGAATGCACTATCAATCGATTTATTAGGTTAACATATTCTTTTTGGGCTAGTCAAATGTGAGATCTACATTCTACATTTTGTGATATGTAGGGTAATCGATGCAAGAATCACTAGAAATACATATATAAGAAATATTGCATGATTATACATATTATTTCTATATTAAATTGATAAATTCGTTTGCGAGAAAGTTGCTATGAATCTTTCATACTTAATCAACCTCAAAAGATATTATCTGAAAATCATTATCTCTCGATTTTTTAGACAGAAGTTAATTTTTTATCTAAAGGGCCATCCACAAATTACGTAACATATTTTTGGCTACTTTCTGTCCCCTTCTCTCCCCATATAACAAGTCATAACAAAATGGTTCCGGACCCCCCACCAGTTACCTAAGGTTTCCAAATATTATCAACTATGTTGATTTTTCGAGCAAAAAACACCAATTTTCAAGAAAACAGTTGCATTTTTAACCCGAAAAGTTGAATTTTCAATATAATAAGTTCATTTTCAACGAAGGAAGACGAGATTTCTACCAAAAAAATCTTAATTTTCATTTCAAAAGGGCGAATTTTCTATCCAAAAAGACGAATGTTTAACCAAATAGTTGAATTTTTAACTAAAAAAGATGAATTCTTGACGTGAAATGTAACAGGTGATAGGTCAACCAAATCAAAAACAGTTTAATTCAAAGAGAAGAGAAGAATGTTGAACAAAATAGTTGAATTGTCAACAAAGAAAAAACTGTCAGGAAAGAAAAAAATTCTCAACCAAATAGTTGTATTTTCAAGCCAAGAAGACGAATTTTCTACAAAACATTTGACTTTTATATCTGAAAAGATAAAATTTCAACCAACAAAGATAAATTTTCAGACAAATGGTTGAATATATAAGCAAATAATTGAATTTTCAACCAAATAGTTGATTTTTCAATAAAAAAGATGAATTTTTTTAGAAGGCAGCGGAATTTTCCACCCGACAGTTTAACTTTTAACAAAAATGTTCATGTTCAACCCGAAAAGTTTAATTTTGAACTAGAATTTTCATTTTCAACAAAAAAAAATGAATTTTTTGCCAAAAAGGATAAACTTTCAATTCAAAATGAAAAATTTTATATCGAAAAAGACGAATGCCCAACAAAACAGTGGAATCTTCGACCTGAAAAGATGAATTTCTAACAAAATAGTTGAATTTTCAGCAAAATGGTGGGATTTTCAGTAAAAAAAGAATAAAGTTCAATCAGAAAGACGAATTTTCTGCAAACCATTTAACTTGTAAGCCCGAAAAGATGAATTTTCAACAAAAAAGTTAATTTTCAACCAAGAAAGATAAATATTAAACCAAATACTTGAATTTTTAACCAAATAGTTAAATTTTCAACCATATAGTTGAGTTTTCAAACATAAAAGGCCGATTTTTAGAAGACAGTTGAATTATTAACCCAAAAGGTTTACTTTTTAACAAAAATGTTCATTTTCAACCCAAGAAGTTCAATTTCGAACTAAAACGTTCATTTTCAACCAAGAAAAATAAATTTTTTGCCAAAAAGCATACATTTTCAATTCAAAAGGAAGAATGTTATATCGAAAAAGACGAATGCTCAACATAACAGTGGAATTGTCGACCTAAAAAGATGAATTTCTAACAAAATAGTTGAATTTTCAGCAAAATGGTCGAATGTTTAGTCAAAAAAGATTAAAGTTGAATCAAAAAGACGAATTTTCTGCGAAGAATTTGACTTGTAAGCCGGAAAAGATGAATTTTCAACAAAAAAGTTAATTTTCAACCAAGAAAGATAAATATTGAAACAAATAGTTGAATTTTTAACCAAATAGTTAAATTTTCAACTACGAGTTGAGTTTTCAAACATAAAAGACAGATTTTTAGAAGACAGTTGAATTATTAACCCAAAAAGTTTAATTTCCGATAAAAAAGTTCAGTTTCGACCAAAAGAGATTACTTTTTAACGAAATAGTTGAATTTTTAACAAAATTTTCAAACATTTAACAAAATAGTAGAGTTTTTAACCAAATGGTTGAATTTTCAAGCAAATGGTAGAATTTTCAAATCAAAAAGATTAAGCTTCAAACAAATAGTTGAATTTTCAACAAAAAAGTAATTTTAAAGAAAATAGTGGAATTTTCAACCAAATGACTGCATTTTAAGTAAAATGGTATAATTTTCAACCGAAAAAGTTAAATGTTCAACGAGGAAGGCGAATTTTCTCCAAAACATTTGACTTGTAAACCCGAAAGTATGAATTTTGAACCAAATAGTTGATTTCTCAATGAAAAAGACGGATTTTTTTAGAAGACAGCGGGATTTTCAACCCGAAAAGTTTAATTTTGAACAAAAATGTTCATTTTCAACCAAGGAAAACTAATTTTTTGCTAAAAAAAATGAATTTTTAATTCAAAAGGAAGAATTTTATATCCGAAAAGACGAATGTTTAACAGAACAGTTGAATTTTCAACCAAATAATAGAATTTTCAGCAAATTGCTCGAATTTTCAACCCAAAAAGATTAAAGTTCAACCAAAAAAGATGAATTTTCTGTAAAAAAAATGTTCAACAAAACAGTTGAATTTTCAAGCAGCGAATATGGTTTCATGACAAAGTAATTTAATTTTCAACAAAATAATTCAATTTGAAAAAAATAATCGATTTTTCAACCAAATAGTTGGATTTTCAACCCAAAGGTCATATTTTCAAACAAAAAAAATTAAACTTCAACCAAATAGTTGATTTTTCAACGAACTGTTGATTTTTCAAGCAAAAAGGTCGAATTGTTAAAAAGACAGTTGAATTTGCAGCCCGAAAAGTTGAATTTTTAACAAAAAAGTTCAATTTCAATCAACAAGGATGAATTTTCAACCAGGAAGAATTAGTTTTTAACTCAAATTAATTGGATTTTTTTATTAGTATCTAATAATTCAGTTCGCATTTATGCGAAAAAACTAGAAAAAGGTCAAAAGGGGGAAGATCCATGAAAACAGAAGAAAAGGAAAGGAGTTCTTTAGAATAAAAAATCATATTTCAGTGATGCCTCACGATTGTTTTGAGACTAAAGAGAAAAAACTCGCTAGAGGGATTGACCAATAAACTATATTTTTCATTTCTATTTTCAGGTCATTATGTATATTTTCGTAAAAATGACTCCAAAGCAGTGCTTTTGTTGCTTAAACTCTGTATTTTGGTATCGAAGGAAAGTATTTAAACATTAAACATCTCTGGACACCTGGGTCCCATTAAATTTTTGGAAAAAGTGTGAAAAATTGCAGTTTCTATCAGTATTTGAAATATTTCTTCACTTCAGAGCATGGTACTTCAAATTCGTCTAACCAAAAATTGAAGTACATTGAATTCTCCGTAAAATTAAAAAAAGGATAATTTATCTCATATAGTTTAGAAGATACAGCCTTCAAAAGTTACAATTATCCGAAAAATTTGTGGAAAAAAAATTTTATTTCAGTTATTGTAAAATAGCATATTTCCTGTGCACTGTAGACAAAAAAAGGTAGAATATGAGTTAAAGCAGACTTGATTTCAAGCAAATCTAAAATAATAAAATGTTTTATCTCTCACACGTCCGAAGATATACCATGTTGAAAAATATCCACTTTTATGAAAGTTCGTTAAAAAGTAATTTTTTTAAATATTCAGGTTTCTGCGGTAACTCGTGTTAGAAGTTGTTTTCATTACCATAAAAGTACATCTAATAATATTCAAATCTGAAAAGCTTGAATAATTCCTGAAATATATCCATAAAAATCGAGGGTATCAACTTTCAAGAGAAAACTCATTTTTATAGATACATTTCAGGAGTAATTAAAGTTTCAGAGATTTTAATGTTATTTTATGTACTTTTATTATTATGAGAACAACATTTAACACAAATTTCAGTAGAAATTCGAATATTAAAAAAAAATTAGTTTTTAACGAACTTTCATAAAAGTGGCTATTTTTCAACATGCTGTAACTTCGAAAGTATGAGAGGTATATAACATTTTATTTTTTTAGATTTGCTTGAAGACAAGTCTGACTTAACTCATATTATGTCAATTTTTGTCTACAACGCACAGAAAATATGCTATTTCATAAAAACTCAAACTAAATGTATTTTTTTTTTTGCCGAATTTTCCAGATAAATATAACTTCCGAAGGCTGCATTTCCTAAACTATATGAGATAAATAATTCTTTTTCTTCTAGTTTTACGCGGAATTCAATGTACTTCAATTTTTGGTGAGACGAATTTGAAGTTTCATGCTCTGAAGTGAAGAAATATTTTAAGAACTGATGAAAGCTGCAATTTTTCACACTTTTTCCAAAATTTTAGTGGGTCCCGGATGTCGAAAGATTTTTAATGATCGGATAATTTTTTTTTGATGCCAAACTACAGGGTTTAGGCAACAAAAGCACCGCTTTGGAGTTATTTTTACGAAAATATACATTATAACCTGAAAATAGAACTGAAAAATTAAGTTTAATCGACAATCTCTCTAGCCATTTTTTTTCTTTTTAGTCTCAAAATAATCGTGAGGCATCACTGAAATGATTTCAGAAGAAAAACAAGAGGTGCAAGCCCTTTTGGGTTGAAC
>JAUMHM010000016.1:25094503-25108848 GCA_032362435.1 Melikaiella ostensackeni | reverse complement strand
TTCCATTCAAAAGTAATTTGATTGTAAAATTATGTAAAAATAACGAAGTGTCTCGTCATCCCGAAATTCGGGATGAGTATTCAAATATTTTTCATAAGCTTGACGAGTCCATCCCCTTTTCCAATTCTTTCAATTTTTCGGGACAACTAGACACAATCTGAAGATAAATATGAGAAACTTGATAAATAATGTGTGATTTACAAACTTGAATGTAGGCAGTGTGATGCTATTTATATATGGCAAACCAGGAGGTCACTTAGAACAAAAAAAAGGAACGTAAAAATAATTTTCGTAAGAGTGCAGGGTATTATTCGGTCCTTACAAAACCTAGACTCACACATGGACATGACTTCAATTGGGATTAATTTAAAAAGAGATCTTTCGAGATACAACAAAATTTGGGATGGAGTTATTAACTTTCAGTTTTTTTTCAGACTTTAGTTTATATTCAGAATGTTTGCTTATATGAAAATCATTTTCCATCAAGGAATGAAATATGTACCAAAATAGAAATTGCTATTAATTATCTCTGTTTTATTTTTAGGTAATAATGGTCTTATAATCTGATAATGTTTTTGTTATCTGCACCTGTTGTTTTTATATAAATTGCCGTTGATGAGGAAGTCTAAATTGGCTTCGAAACATGTTGGCCGCAGTAGCGTAAAAAAGACGAAGAAAAGAAGAGTGAGAGGTTCGTTTGTTTGACTCTCACTTTTCCTGAATCTTTTTTCTTTTTTTTTCTTTTTTTTTCTTCTTGTTGTACATTGATAATACATTTGCCTCTAATGAGCCATAAAACAAGGTAGTTTCAAGGTCTATTTTTAATTTGTGAACTTTTTGGGTGATCTTTCTCAGTACACAAAAAATTTTCATAAGAAATTAGATTTCATTTCGATCTTAATAAAATTTTTAGAAAGATATTAAGCACATAATTGTTATTGTCTTGGATTATTACCTTTTTTTATTTTTAAAAATGAAGTAATCTGAATAGATTGGTTCAAAATCAACTCACAAAAATAGACTACGAAACAGCCCACTTTACGGCTCGTCAGAGACAAATGTACAATGAGTGTACATATGCAACATGTTTGTAAAATGCGGTTTTACACACAGTGCGGCTCTTTTGATCACTACAACTGGGTAAATCATACGCACATGTTCCATACGATATTTTTTAACACAGTGTGCGTAAAAATGCGTTTTTACAGATCCATATTGGTGCGTAGAACTACTACTTTTATTTACTTTTATTTCACGCACTAATATGGGTGTGTAAAAATGCATTTTACGCACATTGTGTCAAAAAATGCTTTATACGGACCGAATAATGTCTTGCACTGCTATAGAAATATATTAGAAATATTACAGGATTATACATTTTATGTTTATATTAAATTCATTTCCGAGAGATGCTATACATCTTTCATACTTAACAAATCCCAAAAGATGTTATCTGAAAATCATTAAGACATATTGGAAATAGATTACGATTGAGGGGCCGAATTCTATAACCGCCTATAAATTTTTCTTGCCGAATGGCGTTGGTCCCTGGACACATCCAAAAAGAAGTTCTAAATTTTAATTTTAAAATACGTGATCTCGAATTTAATTGCGCCTCTTTTTCCTCTAAGCAAAAAATTTTTTGCTTCTGCCGTTTTCGGAGTAAGCCCGAAAACCCCGGTCTTAAAAAACAAATTTTTTCTCTTTTTTGACTTCAACTCGACATAATTAAGCTAATTCTTGGAATTTTTTAATGAAATTTGAACAAAATATTCTTTATGCTGTTCTACGACCAGTAGAGTAAATAATACATAAACATGAATGTTGAAACATAAGTTATACATTTTTACATAAGACATTGAATAAGTCATGTATTCATATTTTCAGGCGCATGGGGAGTCGAGCGAATTTTGAGCAATGAAAAACTCCGAGCTGGAAAATTGTTCAGAAAGATATGAATGTGTTTTCTATGGAAAAAATTATCAAAAATAAATCATCAATAAGAAATTATGATTATATATTATTATACGCACGGTGGTACGAATCTGGAATTTACTATTCAGAAAAGTCTACAGCTTTTACTTTTTGACCGATTTGGAAGGATTTTTTTCAGAATTAAAGAAAATTAAATTCTTAACAAACATAAGAAGCGATATTTTTTAATTTAATTTTTTCAGCCCATTTTCAGGAAAACAAGGTTATAAAAAAGGTACTTATTTAAGTACTTATTACTTATGACTTATTGCTTATTACTTATTACTTTATACTTATTACTCTATTTTATGTACTTAATTTTTCTAATTTCCTACCAAAAAAATTGTTTGCTGTCTGATATTTATCAAAGTATCTTCTCAAACTTACTAGCCTACAGAAAATTGTTAATTTTTAACATTTAACTTTGTTAAAAATAATTTAAGTTGACAAATAGAAGCTTTTCATCCTTTTTCGCGCAAAATTTGTTTTTTCCAGCTTATATATATCATGATAGTTTACTAGACTAACTAGACTGCAGATTGTTGTTAACGCCTAATATTTAGCTATGTTATAAATAGTTAAAGTTAATAAGTAGACACTTTTCATCCTTTAATCGCGGAAATATTCTTTGCGAGTCGAGCGCTAATACTAAAATATCAGCGCGAATACTAAAACCTCGATATCTCGGAAACTAAGGCCCATTGTATCGAAAGAAAAAAGACGCATTTTATGGATTTTGATCACTTTCATCCTGTAACTCTGCAGCCGAATCGGCATCACGAATCTTGCGACCTCTCCTTGTTAGTAGATAGTGTCCTCCCGAAAAAAATAACATTTTGAAATGAAATGCAGATATCGATGAAAGGTTAAAGTAGACATCAGTTAATCGTCTAAGATATGTTGGTTGTAACACTGACCTTATAAAGGGTTAATTATGTTTGGTGATAAGCATACCTCGGAGGTGATGACCATACTTGTTAGTAACATGTCTACGCAAATGAAATTCATTGTAGATGAATTGAATTCATAATTAACACTTGAAAAGTAGTATCTGTAGAAACTTTGAGTAATGAGAAGTGTTGAAATTTGCACCTGTATTCTTCAATGCGGAAGTCCTTTGCGTATAACCCTCACCTTTGACACATGCAACTTCGTAACACATCAATTGAGGTCAGTGTACTTACTGCAAGTATAGATTCGATCTCAGAATTATCTGGAATTCTGGAGGACTGGGTTTGTGGGTGGAGAAAGCGACTATTCTACATTTTGCATTTACTTGTGATCCAAGTCTTTATTTGTTTATAAAACAAAACATATGCATTACCGTAGATCGACAAAAATAATTTTTTGAAATTCAAAAATTCCCGGTGCCTTAAAGTTTGTGTATGCTGATTGTCAATATAACATGAATGATAAAAATGAAGAAACCTTTAGAATCAGACCAAAAATCTTCAAAAAGATTTATTTTTCACTGGGTTATGACTGAAAATATATAAACATGTTTTTTAGAAAAATGGAAAATGAAAGCTTCATTAGCTTTTGTTTTTTTTCCTGTTTTCTACTTCTCTGGCAACTATCAGCAAAAAGGTATATACTATGCTATGGTAGGACAATATTTTAATATATTTTAACTAATTAAAATAGTAAAATTATTGCAGCCGCGTTATTTCGAACTATTTTCACTATTTCAATTGATTAAAATCTGTAAAAGTATAGTCCTACTGTTGCATAGTGCACACACACCTTTATGGCAGAAAGTTATCCAAGACGTACAAAACAGAAAAAAATAGAAAAAGCTCATGAATCTTTTATTTTTCATTTTTCTGAAAAACAGCTATACATGCTTTCTGTCATAACTCAGTACAAAATAGAACTTTTTAAAGTTTTTTTATCTCATTATAAAGGTTGTGTTTTGCCGAGAAACGTGTGATTCTATCAGATTTTTAATACTATTTTCGTGCATTTGAAGGGTGTTTAAAATAAAGAAAGACTTCAATTTTATACATTTTTGGTCAGTTTTAGTGAAATTATAGAGCCTTCTGAATTGAATTCTTCATTTTTATCATTAAGGAAATATTGGTAAAAATACAGACTGCGAATTCTAGTAGACAAGAATCATCAAAATTTATAAATGTATCAGGTATAAAACAAATTTTGCGCTCTTCGCTAATTAAAACTTGAATACGCTTGCGATAGGTAAATTGTTTTTTTATCAGACTAAAATTTTCAAGATAAACTTTTTGTAGCATACACAAAACTTTTTGGTCCCTTGAATTTTCGAAATTAAAAAAAATTAATTTTTTCTAGCGACCCATAATAATGCATACACGTATTCATAGAGATCAAAGAATTTTTAGAATATATACTTGATGCTTTATCCAAAAATTGAAACTTCGTTCATTAGCTAAGACCAATACAAATTTTCTGCTAAAAAACTAAGAAATGAATTTAGCTAGTAATAATAAATAATACGACAAAAAATAATCTGCATACGATTGTTCTCACATCTGCAAAGAATTATTTAATTTAAATGTTTCAAAATATAAAAATTAGCAGTTCCAAATATTTAGAAATATAGGTACAATTACATAATATCAGAATTTTTGAGGTATCGATTAAGAACAATTAAAATAGAACCATCCAAGTTTTGAGATAAAGAAAATTTAAAAATTTTCTGAAATGAACAATTTAAACTTTGAGTGTTTAAAGTATAACGATCTTCAAATTGAAACAGTGACAATTTTGACAATGTTGTTTCTTATTGACAATATCCAACCTAGAGACTTATGAACATTTTTAAATTGCAAAATTGTAAATTATGCAATTAAAAATAAAACCCCGATATTCACACGATTCTAATTCAAACATTTTAAAAACAAATCACAATTCACAATGCCAAATTTAACTTTTTAAATGTAAAGTCTTTCAATTACATGCTTCAAAATATAAACTATTTTTAAATTAAAGCATTAGATATACGTAAGCTAATATTTATAATTTGAAGTGTGAGAAAATGAATAAGTTCAATATGTTCAATATCAGAAGAGTTTTGAAATTAAACATTAAAAGTGAAAGAATTTCTTACAAAATGGGCAGTTTCCAATAAAAATGTTTTCATCCCTTGAAATTAAAAAATTAAAAAATTAACAGTTCAAAAATGAAATTTCATATCAAAGATTAAAAATAAAATAATTCAAGTCATGAGAATTAAGAAATTATTCCCTTAAATAATATAATAATTAAAGAACTAAAATTTCAAATTGAAAGAGTTCCAATCAGAAATCTGAAAACAATCAGTATTGTGTAATTGGAATATATGTAATAATTTAAGAATTTTAAATTTTCAGCTGTCAGTATTAGGAAATTTTAAATTTATAGCCATCAACATTTAAAAAATTTTAGTTAAGCTTTGAAATATAAACAAATGCTGACATAGATAATTGAAAATGAAAAAATCAGTATGTACAGTATTCGCATTTCTACAATGTTGAATTAAAGTATTGTAACATACAGGTCTCCAAATGAAACAAATTTAATTTCATCAAATAACTTTTGATGCTAAACAATTAAACAACTTTCATTTGGAAAAATTCATCAGTCACCAAAATCATTAAATTACAGTCCAGGCACGCTTGTGAGAGGTATCGATTTTCAGAAGGAAAACAATCGTCCCCAAAAAATGAAAAATGACTATATAGTATGTGAAAGACAGCTACTTCTTCATGAAGGCATAACAAATCATCATTCACAGTTAGAAGCATCATAAAATATTTTGTCACAGCTCATAATAGGAAATGTTCCATAACCTTAAATATGATATGACCGTTAATTATTATTATTTGAATATTTTATTATTTTAGTAATAGAAAGAAAGTAACTATTACTCTTTTTTTTTCTTTCAGATCGAAATGAAATCTACTTCTTTATGAAAATTTTGTGTGTACTAAAAAAGAAACACCCAAAAAGTTCACAAATCCAAAGTAGATTTCGAAACTACCCGCTTCTACCGCTCATTAGAGGCAAATGTATAATAAATGTACAACACAAAAGAAAAAAGAGGGAGATAAAGAAAGAGTCAACCATACCGACCTCTCACTCTTTCTTTTCTTCGTCTTTTTTATACTGCCGGGGACGAACATGTTTCCAAGTCAATTTAGACTTCCTTATCAGGGGTAATTTATAGGAAAACTACATTTATAAATATACAGTTATGAATATTGAAACCTATATTAAATAAATTCAAATATTACCTGAAAATAAAAATAAAGAATTGAATATAAAATGTTGTTTTGTTAATCTTTCTGTTCTCTTATTAAGATAAAAAATCTTCAAGATCGAAATGAAATATACTTTTTTATGAAAACCTTATTATACAAAAATATGAAACACCAAACTGTTCTGTGTATCTGTGCATGGCAAACTATTTTAAACCAAATTCGACATTTATTTCTTAAATATATTGGTAGTCTCATTAAATTTTTTTGGTTCAATTATTTTTAAAGTCAAAATATACTTTCTTGTTCACATCAAAAATTTTGGTGTTGCAAAAACCCATAAATCTTGCATTTTATCAGTAAATCTTTCTGTGATGCATAAAATCTCAGTTTTTACTAATTGAATAAAACTCTTTAATGTTTTTCACCGGTCTTCCAATCACATCCATCACACTCTTTCAATTTTTATCAATTCCACTGAAAACCATAATACCAAAAACAGTAAAGTCAGATTAGATGGAAAATTGGTTTATATTTCCTGCGTAGAAAATCCACAAATTATAATCCAACGTTTTGTAAACAATTCACAACAACACTAATTGAACAAACATTTCAATTATGTCAAGAAAACAAAAAAGATAGTCAAAGCATCCTATCATCAATAAGATTTAATTATGAAAATTTAAAGTTCTTCACAGTGAAAATTCTTTTCGATTTTAACCGGAAAAAAACTTCAGAAATCTCGCTGTATATTCACATTGACTGTCCAGCAAGAAACCTCCAAGAAATTCTCATATTTAGGGAAAAATGACCACTTGTAGGATAGACAAACCAGTCGCTTTTTAAGGACTACATCGTCTAGCCCTACCCTCCTAAAAACCACGTGTTCGAAGAATATCAACAGATTTTAGGAAACTATTCAGAAAGTTTCAGCCCCAAATATCAAAGTTGAGAAATTAGTCCAAAGAAACAATAATAGGATAGAAAAATAATTTTACCTTCAAATATGAAATTCATAAAAATATCAGAAGGTTAAAGACAAAAACCTAGTCGCTTCTAATGAAAATTTTAATTGGGGATCACAATATTTTGCGTCTTATATATTCTATTGTCAGAAGAAAAATATTCATTCATGCCGATGTCAGATCCTGTCTAGCTGGAGTCATTAAATTAGCAACGAGAAATTGAACGACGTACTATTCTCTTTGCGATATATCATACACATAACAGTTGATGCACAGATTGATTATCCTACATAGTTGGCAACCTCCTGCTTACAATCGTCAGTTTCCTTGTACATAATATAATCTGCAGTTACGCATTCTACTTTCAGTCCCAGATAAGTCATTTATCTTTATTTTAATTGTACACCTAAAGGCGCTATCAGCAATCAAATACACAATTTTCACAACTACTTAAAGTACTGTTAGTATTCAAAACGAAAGAAAAATTGAAAGTCTGCCCTCTAAACCTTAATTAGTGAAACTCCACAAATGCTAGTCAAATTCTACTGATTCAATTTTTAAAAATTGGTTTGCTAAAAATTAGTAGAAAATTACTAATTCGATTAGTCAAAATATTGACTGATTCGATAGTGAAAAATTTTTAATTACCTAATGCGAAAATATATGATTTATTTAGGGCTGTATGCATTAATTGAAAGAAGATTCTAGAAACACGAAACGTGAAAAAATATGATGGTTTAATAAAAATGTGATTGTGTAAAATTTTCAAATATTTTCAAACAATAATAAAAAAATATTGCAAAACTTGTAAATAGACCACGTCAGCAGCAACGTAACGTATTTAAAATCAACCACTTAAAAACAAAAAAACAAGAATTATTATTCATATACCTTACTGTAGCGGTCGAAAGTTCACGCCCCCCCCCCCTGTGAAAATCGAAATTTGCTAATTTCAACGTTATAACAAATTATACGATAAAGCCATTACATATCTGATTTTGCTAGAAAAAAAGTACATTTCATGAAAATATAAAATTCCTAAATCTTTTTATCTAAAAATTATAACAACTTTCTCTATTCTAATAAATCTCCATTTTCGCACATTAAATTGTATATAGCAAGCAAAATAAAAAAAAATAGTTTTTAAAGATGATTTTCTTATGTCTGAAAAAGAAAAAATTATTATTGGACCTACAAAAAATTAATTGTTCAAACCAGAATGAAAATACTATCTTTTTAACTGCAGAAAATTGTCACTTATCGTATAGTGATAAATTCAAATCGATGTTCTGTTGTTATAAATTATTAAGAATGTACTAAACATACTCATACTACTTTTAAACATACTACTGTAATTAGCGACTACAGAACTGTTATTTTATTCAAAATTTACCGCCTATGCCTGTTCAAGCATGCGCTATTGATTCCACACATGCGCTAAGGAGGTGCGGTAGCAAAATAACCTGAAATAACTGAAACTATCGAAATTTCAAAAACTCTTAGTGTATCGAGATCTTTTGTTCAAAAAACGATTAAACCAAATTTGGTTTTTGCACCAGGTCTCTATACACCAACAGTTTTTGAAATTTCGTTTTTGCTTTTCTAGCCTTAAAAGGCCAGCAGTTTGCCATTTGACACTTTAAGGAACTGTTCTTTTGCCCATCGTTACCGTTTTCCTGTTTAGGTTAGTTCCAGTTATTTGAGTTTATATTGCTCCTGCGCTTTCTAAGCGCATGCGTGGAATCAGTGGCGCATGATCGAACATGAATAGGTGGTAAACTCGGAATAAATTGTCACATTATTTAGGCATAAATTAATGATCTTTAAAAACTGATTTTTTTATCTTGATTGCTATGCCCGACTAAAGGTGCGAAAATAGATATTTTTTAGAATGAAAAAAGTTATTGTAATTTTTAGAAAAAAAGGTTTAAGAATTTTATATTTTCATAATATATACTTCTTTTCGAGTGAATTCAAATATGTAATTGCTTCATTAAATTATAATTTGTGATCACGTTGAAATAAGCAAATTTTGATTCTTAAGAGGGTGGGGGTGGTAGCGTAAGCTTTTGACCGCTATAGTATATGTTCGACATTACTTGAAGGGCTGGTGGTCAAAATGGGGTAATCTTCAAAAGTTTCGAAATTGATTTTTTTGTATTTTTGTAATGTGTAAAGTTTATATAGTACACGGCTACAAGTTTCAATAGCCTCATTTTTTAAATTTGAGGTAATGATAAAATGCGAACACTATTTCATTCTCTTAAAACTTTTTCCAATGTGAGTTACCCCCTTTTGACCGCTAGCTCTTCATCTTATTTACGTCAAAAGATTTGTGACAGCATGCATTATTCTGTAATATTTACAGAAAATCCTGTATGATTTATCATAAATTCTTGAAAATTTACAGAAAAAAATATATGCAGTCCTTCCTTATATTTGTAAATTCATAAGTTCACATTTTTTAAATTGATTTTTTTGTATTTTTGTCATGCGTAAAGTTCATATAGTACACAGCTACAAGTTTAAATAACCCCATTTTTTAAATTTCAAGTAATTATGAAATGCGAACACTTTTTCGTTCTCTGAAAGCTTTTTCAAATGTGGGTTACTCCCTTTTGTCCGCCCGCCCTTCACTTTATGTACGTTAAAAGATTTGTGACAGCATGCATTATTCTGTAATATTTATGGAAAATCTTGTACGATTTAGCAAAAATTCTTGAAAATTTACAGAAAAAAATATATGCAGTCCTTCCTTATATTGGTAAATTCGTAAGATGCCCTAAAATTCTGTCATGATTGCAGAAAATTCTATAAGCTCTACATAAAAACCTATGCTCTCACTATTTTAACACAGGACTCATGTGACATTAACAAATTATTCTCTGCATGCATCTTGAGTCATTGAATTCACAAGCACTATTTTATATCGAAAACAATCCACAAGAAAAGTTCACTAATTTATTAGTAACCAAAATCACAAAAGAAATAGTGAATATTTTCTCTGATTGGCTTAAGTAAAACGAGTGAGTAATTTGTAGCTATTGTTAGTATGACTCTTACATTAGTTAATCACTTTCTTACTAATTTAATTGGTACGATTTTCATTAACTTATATTAAGAGAGTGATATCTGAAAATAGCTAACAGAAAAAACGGGCTGTGAGTGTTCTTTCTCATCAGATTCCTCACCAGGTTCTCATCCGACATAAAAAATGTAATTTATGATTTTACAGCATGATCCAGACGAATGCATGCTGACAATGGTCTATCATCATGCATAGTAATAAAACACGAAAGGAGCTCCCCTAACAGATTTCGAGCAATATAAAATAATCTTTTAAAAAATAAGATATTTTATGAGAACATTGTTTCCTTTTCTTCCTCAAAATAGGCAAAAGACATAAAATGCATGTGAGCTATTCCATGAAGCATCAAATTGGATTAGTCGTTAAAATGTATCTCACATGATGGGCAACTGACTGTGTAATACCGCATACCGTATGTCACGTTAAGATTCTTCCTTTGAAAATAAAAGTTGTTCCCCTATCAGAAAGTCTGGTGAACATTAACCTACATCCTGCTTTCGCACCTATAGGAAGTTCCATCTGTTATTTAGTGACACAAGTCGAGCACATTCGATAAAAAAAAACATGACGTCTCGACTATCGAGAATCTTGCATTTTGTCGAGACTAATGAGACGAGAATTCTGGAACGATATTTTTAATATAGATTTTTGATCTCCTTGAAGTTTTAAATTTATCTGGACATGTTTCGCCCAAATGAACCAAAAAAAGACCAAATGAAAAGGTGCTAACTCTCGGAGAAAAAATTAAGAGGTGCCGACTCGCGTGTCGATCTTTCGAAGCTTCAAATTCCCATATAGATTGTATTGGGAACATAAGCCCCCTCAGCTCTGTAGCACTTTTTCATTTGGTTTCTCGGAGACGGAACCTTGCCATTTGAACACGTCGATTTAAAATTATCGAATATACAATTTTTTGAACCATTTAGAACTCACTTACAAATACATTAAGTTCTTACATTTCTTAGATTCACCACAAAAGAAGATTGACACATGAAGTGTCTTGAGGAGCAAAGAAAATGTTAATCTTAACCACAGAAGAAGAACAGGCTCAATTTACTTTTCTAATATTCTACTCATGTACATACCTAATCTCTAAACTTTACATACTGTGTCACAGTAAATTATTCTCTGTCCATATGAATAAAAATGAATGCAATTAACCTACACCGAATGTAGGTAAGGTCTAATTTCCATTATACTCCAAAAGTCAGATAATTGAGTAGTTAAAATCTCTTCGAAAGCTAGGATCAAGAGTATCAGATTAAATTGATAAATAGTAGTCTGCAGAACTGGAAAAAAAGAAATTTTAGCGTACAATTGCTGGTGTGCTGAATGAATATTAAAAAGATTCAAAAGTAGCTTTCCTCTTTGGAACCGGTTTTTTACCCTTGCTCTATCAGCTCAGTGCACTATTTGCTTTAATGTAATACGTTGCAGTATGACGGTTGTGGACTTCTACTACAGCATAACTTCAGACGCACATAAACTTGACAAAACAAGCTTCCAGCTCACTGTTATTGTGTGGGTTATAATTTAGAACAGTAACTATTTACAACGCAAATCTGGTAGCAGAGTAACAACACAAACGTGCTTCATATTAGATAAAGAAACCGGTATTCGATACAGTGGAAAACTACTAATTGGTTGGTGAAAATATAAACATTTATTTGTTGCTGTATTTATTATATGAAAGAAGATTATAGAAATAAGTTGACAAATAGGGAAGTACTAAAAAGGAACACCCAAAATGTTCACAAATGTAAAATAGACTTCGAGACTACCCGCTTTTCTGGCTCATTAGAGACACATGTACAATAAATGTACAACAAAAAGAGGAAGAAAAAGAAAGAGTCGACTAAAACCAACCTCTCACTCCTTCTTTTCTCCGTCTTTATATCAAACTGGGGACAAACATGTTTTGAAGTCAATTCAGATTTCCTCATCAGGGGTAATTTATAGGAAAACAACAGGTACAAAGAATGAAAACATTATTAGATTAAAAAACCAGAGATAATTGATAGAAATTGTTATTTTGGTACATATTTCATTCCTTGATTGAAATTGATTTTGACATAGGCAAACAATTCCGAATAAAAACCAAAGTCACATGTTTCATTTTTTAATTGAATATCTATTCAAACATATTTAAAATTCTGACCAAAACTAAAGTCAGTGTATCCAATTAATGACTCCATCACAAATTTTGTTGTATCTCGCAAGATCTCTTTTCAAATTAATAGCTTTGTTACCTTCTCTCTCTATAAATAGCATTTCCATGAATTTTTTCTTTTTTTTATTTCTCTCATGATGCAGATTTTTAACATCATCCCAATTAAAGTCATGCCTATGTGTGAGTCTATGTTTTTCAAGGACGGAACAATATCTTGCACTTTTATGGAAACTGTTTTTATTTTCCTCTTTTCTTGTTCAAATTGACCTCCTTGTTTGCCCTATAATAAACAGTATCACATTGTCTACATTTATATTTGTGAATCACACATTGTTTATCAAGTTTCTAATATTCATCTGTACTCTATTTTACAATCACATTACTATTGAAAGGAGCTCTATATATCCTATGCATGTAAGCCCAATTTTTATGAAATTGATAGGTTGGGAAAAAGAACCTGTTTGCATAATTCAATATTCTTTTCATGGAATTTTGGATGAAATAATTTAAGAGCTCTATCAATCAAATTCTTTACTACTCCTATTTTTCTTTGAATGGAATGATAAGAATTAATTTTCAGTGTCCCTCCCGAACAAATTATTTTTCCGTACCAATCAGTGATAATATAATTTTCATCAGTTTTTATTAAAGTCAAATCAAGAAAATTCAATCCATCTTTTATAACATTTTCAACTTTCTTGAAACAATGAAAAGGCAATATTGTGAAACTTGTAAATGGGCTGTACGTTACATCCATCAACAAAGTGTATTTACAAGATACTGCTCAAAAATGAAAAAACAATCATTGTTTACACACTTAATCTACTCAACTTTCCTTCATTCACGTTGAAAATAATCCCTTTGATACATGCACTCACAGAAACATTGTGGTATTGGATCAAATTTTCAGATTCAAGAGAATCGTAAAAAAAGTTAATTAATTGGTTAATAATCGAAATCACTTAAAAATTAGTGAATAGATAGGTTTGTGCATCGGGGTTTGCGCTGTGCGCTTAGACTGAAAAAGCCAATAGAAGTTTGGCGGGCTTTTTGAAACACTGAAATATTCAATATTTTTTTGTCGGTCTCGACTAAAATATAATGTTTGTATTTTAGTATTTCAAAGTGCCTTCCTTATATTTTTATATATAATTTTGAGGTTAATAGTTTTCATGTGTAATTATATATCACCTGCTTTTACATTTATAGCATTTGCTAAATCGGAATCTTGCTCGGTAAAATTTTCTTCCTCAGAACTCTCCTGTTTAGGAATTTCTAAAAATTCGTCAGTGTTGACGTCCTGAATATTTTATGAAATAAACAATAATAAAATCTGAAAATATCATAATTTTACATATTATAATAACATTTTTGAACAGCATTATTGAAAAGAAATGTTCGCTTTCATCACTATAATTAAATATTTTTCTTGTTCAAATCTTGACTTCATCATAGTATATATAATAATGATTAAATTTCCATACTGAACTTTTACTGATTATTATTATTATTTTGATTTAAAGTAATTAATTATCGTCATCGGTACTGATCTGCTTTATTAACAGAAGTTTAAATTCAAAAAATTTAGAATAATTGAAAAAATTTTAGTATTTGGGTGGGATTGCATTTAGCCTCTTATATAGTTAAAATAATTTGTTCATTAATTTCATTTTTTTTTAACTGGGCTGCCTAGCAGGGCACGAATCGGCGCCCAATTATAAGCTGGGCTAGATTGGACCGATTTCCACACGGGTTGTGATACTTCTACTACTATCGGCGAGAAAATTCGAGTCCTCTGGCTTTGATATTAAAAAAGTAAGTGAAGAAAAATGGTAGCTCAATGAATGAAGGATCATATTGAAGGTCAAAATGATGTACGTTAGTGAGCCAAAAAACAATATGCCAAAAAATTTTTTATAGCTTACAGACCTGAA
>JAUMHM010000016.1:25072439-25094403 GCA_032362435.1 Melikaiella ostensackeni | reverse complement strand
AGGGCATTGTGGGGGAGGCAGGAAAGCACCCCTGTTTCTGGTGACGGAAGTAATGTAGGTCACATCCCTACCCCTTTTCAGCGGCTTGTGGATGACTAGAGGGCATCCCTTTGACTAGTCACAGAATTAATACAGGTCACATTCCCACCCCTTTCAAGGGCATTGTGGGGGAGGCAGGAAAGCACCCCTGTTTCTGGTGACGGAAGTAATGTAGGTCACATCCCTACCCCTTTCCAGCGTCTCGGGGCTGGGAGCACTCTTGTGACTGATCACAGAAATAATGCAAGTCACATCTCTACCCCTGCCCAATTTTTCGAAGGGAACGGGAAGGCATCCCCGTGATTGGTCACAGAAATACTTTTTTGAGTCACGTTTTTGAATCAATATTTTTTTTTTTTAATTAGCGCTAGGGTGCTTATGGCACACTACGCTTTGAATACTTCAAGTCACATTCCTGACCTTAGCTGTCACTCAGTTGTTAGTATTTAGACTGCGAGTATAGCAACTTTGCTGAAAACGATCATTTGTAACTGTAATATGAATTCATAAGAATGAATTTTTTTTATAGAGAATAACATTTTCCGTATTAATAGCCAGGCTAAAGTTTAGAGCTATTCTTTCCGAAATTTTGGGATAAGTAGTTTAGAATTGTTGAATCGGGTATTTATACGGAAATTTCGGGATTGATATCCCAGATCGTTGAATCAGCTACTAATCAAGAAATTTTCGTGATTAATAGCCCAGATCGCTGATTCGGCCTCAAATCACGAGATTTCACGATTAATAATCCAGGTCGTTGAATCGACTTATGATCACGAATTTTCGATATTAATTGAAACGACCCTAATTAAAATCAATTTTTAACTATTTTTACCATTTTTATCCCTCTAGTATGAACTGAAGAACTGGATTGTGGTTTAAAATGTTTTTAAACTGAAAACAACATTTTCACCCACTCTTATCAACAGAATACACTCCAAAATTCCTTTGGAACGATAAAATCAAGATTTTAAAAAGTGCTACCATCTCGCGCTAAATTAGGAAAGTTACGAGGTCAAATATGGGCTGCGTGCGCAAGTTGCTTATCGACAAAGTAGTAGAACGAGTAGGACTGAAAGGTGCTGAAAGTAAGCAAAGGACAGAAAACTGAGCGCGTGTGCAAGAGTTCTCAACTTAACTGGACTCTGGAACTGGTTTGTCAGTCCCTAGGATACAACTGTTTGGTGCAAAGATCTCGTGTAAAACGCGATTTAAATAACCGCATCACGTGTTTCTTCGGATTCGCTGCGGTATCACTGCATCAGATTGGGTGCAATCTGGCGCCATTATTTGTTTTGAGCATTTGAGCTGATTTGAGGAACGGCTCCACCGCGGGCGCCACTTTGGAAACCTAGCTGAAGTTCAGGGTGAAGAGGGGGGCAATAGAGAGGGGGAAAAGTTCGATCGCACTTCGCAGTCAGGAAGAAGGAAAACAGCACTCGCGATGTCGATATCGGAGGGCGTCAGCCTTTTCAAATCAAATTCAAGAATTGATATAGAAAAACCAAGATGGGATCAAAGTACCTACAGTGGGAGGGCCCGCCACTTTTTGACCTTGACGAATCCTTTAAATGTCTTCGCCTCGTCCAGCCAATTGGAGCGGGCTCGGGATATCGTTCAAAAATACAGGTACAGAACTGGTTTTATTAGAAATATCCTGTTTTTATATTTCACGATTATTGAGGTCTTCGCTCTGAAGTGACTTGCCAAAGTTAAATATAGGCATAATTAAGTGACTTTAATTAAATTCGTCTCTCCCATTCTGAATTCCCTAAGTGCTTTTTGAATACGCATGGACATAAATTATAATATTGCTTGTTTTTAATTCAATTGTAATTACCGGTTCAAGCTGGGTGATCCAATATCTAAAGTACGAGATGTGAAATAGGTATTTTAATAGCGGCATAATGTTTTTTTAAATCTATTCTAGGAAAACAAACGCGCGATTTTTTTTTGTCTCACGCAATCTTTAAATTGAAATAAAAAATTATTATTCATACAAAGTTTTGTACTTCATTGTATCTATTATTTAAAATAATGAAGAAGAAAAGCAAGGATATTTTTGATAATTGATGAAAATTGATAACTTGAAGTTAAGATATCAATTTTCATCAGCTATCAAGAATACACGAAGTATTATAATACTTCATGCAAAAATATTATCTTTGTGAAAAACTCTAACATAACCTATTATTGTTCAAATATTGTAAATATTCTTTGAAGTCTAATGATCTTTCGTCAACAATAGTATTTTTGGACGAATATCACTAAGATAACATAACAAGAAATTGTTTAAGATTGTGAATCTTTTTTGAACTTAATGTTTTTTGTTTAAACTACACCGATTTCGAGTGAAAAATGTTAGCATAACCTAAAATTGTTCCAAAATTGTAAATCTTCTTAAAAATTTATACTGATTTCCAGTGAAAAACGCAAGCTTATCCTAAAATTGTTTTAGATTGTAACTCTTCTTTGAAATTTAATAAATTTTGTTTAAAATAACCGAGTTCTGGTGGAAAACCTTAACATAACCTAAAATTATTTTATATTGGGTATCTTGAAGATGAGTTTTACTTAAAAATACTCATTTCTAGCGAAAAGCACTAATATAAGACACGTATAATATTTTCAATAATTTATTAGATAAGTTGAAAGTTTTAATTTAACAATTCTCATAAGGTTTTCTATGATTTTCCTCATTAAAACGGATTATTTGTGGAATTAAATTTCAAAATTTCAAATTTAAGATATAAAACAACTTCAAGTAATGAAAAGCGAGATTTTTGAGACTGATGGTTACACCACTTTTCTTAGATACAATAAATAAAAAATAAGAATATGAAAATTTTGAACAACTCCTGAAGTTTGTGTTCTTCTTAATTATATGAATAATAATATGTTTGAAAAAGTTTCAGATTTTAAACTATAAGAATCAGTTACATCCAATAAAAAACAAAACTGACTTAAATAAATTAAAATAAATAAATAAACAAAATAATAATTTGAAGACGAATGAAAAATCGTTTGCTTTAAAAACTAAAAAAGTTGAAAAAAAATAAATAAAAAATAAAAAAATTTTTAAAAAAACTTCCGCTTTTTGTGTTATTCACAATTATATAAATAAAAACTCATTTTTGAATAAGTCTCTCAGCTAAAAGACTGAAAAAACTCAGAAAAATTTGGCTTGATAATTTATTTTTTATTTATGTTTGCATAATTAAATATTCATTTCTTGTATTTATTTTGCTTCTGGAATTGCATTGTCAAAATGTTATTTTATTATTTTATTTTATTTTTATTTATTATTATTTATTTATTTTATTATATTATTTTTTCAGTTTTTTATTTAAGAGACTTTCAAAAAATATGTTTTCATTTATATAATTGTGAATAACAAAACCGGGAGATTTTTCAAATTTTTAATTTTTAAGTTATTTCTTTTTTTTAATTTTTTAGTTCCTAATCAAATTCTTAGTAAACTTAATTATTTATTTTTGAACTGATTATTTATCGTCATTATTCTAAACACAGTTTACGTTTTGAATTTTAAACCCAAAAATTACTTTGAACATCTAGAATCTACCTGCGCTGAAAGTTCTTATTAAAAGAGATTTTTTCTACATTTTTAATTTTTTAATTGTAGTTAAAGATTTTTTAAAACATTGTTCATAATCTTTAAGGATCTTCGAAGATATTCACAAATATATTTTCCTAAAAACATGTGAAAACCGAAGTAATATTTTGGAACATTTTGGGGGTATTGTGCGGACAATTTTTTTTCGTAATGGGGTTTACCATATTGATATTGTAAATCTTTTGAAGTACTCAGTGTAATATAATAGAAATAATCCAAAACAGGCTAAAATTGTTAAAAAGGCATGAAAATTGATAGGGTTCCAACAAATTTTTAAAAATTGTTTTCTAATAAAAAACGAGCAATTTCTTTCTGAGAATCCAGTAGTTTTCGATATGATTAAAAAAATTGACTTTTTCTTTTTTATTTTTATAGAGGGTTTCGTAAGTTTTCAAAATTCCGGAAAATTTCTTCTAAAAACTCATAAATTAATAAAATGGCGGCTGTTTTTCTAAAAACAATTTTTTTTTTATTGAGAAATATGTTAGATACGGGAAAAAGTCCAAAGTAAAAGTTGTTCTCTTTGAAAAGACCTACAAAAAGTTCCTTTTCCATTTTCGATGTTTAGAACCGTTTTTAAATTTTTTTTCGCAACATAGCAAATAAAAAATTTAAAAGAATTAAACAAAAAAAAACATATTTTTAGAAAGTAAATTATTATTGTTATCATTATTGTGTTAATAATATTGCAAATTTTTTTGAATTTGAAATTCATATATAGAGATCAAATTTTTAATAATTTGAACTTTGGAATTGAAGCCCAAATTCTGGATTTTGAAGAAAATAAACATCACTAACATTTCTATCTGGACGGATTCACATGGGAACAATACCTTACGCATACATAGTTCAAGTGTGAATTAAAAAGATGTGATTTTTGAAAATTTTCAAGAAACAATGGTCTTTTTTTTAGTTAAAAAACAAATAAAAACAATACCTCCAATGTTTTGTCCACTTCATAAGCAAGTGACTTCTTACACATTCTTTAGCAGTCAGAGAAGATCAAAACTATATTACGGAAAAATACAGTTTCAAAAATACACAAAAAAGATTCAGAATATCGAAAAATAGAAAGAGAACTTTTTGTAGGTCTCTTGAAGTAGAACAACTTTCATTTTGTACTTTTTCCCGTATCTCGAATACTTTTCGAAAAACCCCAAATTTTTTATTTTTAGAAAAACAGCCGCCATTTCGTTAATATTTGTGATTCTTACAATTTTTGTACGAATTTGAAAAACTTAGGACACCCTCCATAATAATAAAGAGTAAAAAGTCAATTTTTTCCATTATCTTGAAAAATACCAAATTTTCAAAACAGAAATTGTCCGTTTATTTCAAAAATTTTTTGGCACCCCATCCTGAAACATTTTTCAGGTTAAAAAAAACACATGTACCAAGTTTCATGCCTTCTTAACAATTTGAGCTTATTTTAGGCTTACCGCACCAACTAAAACTGTATTCGTAAGATTAAGTAGTGAAATATAATTACAAAAAATGAAATCTTCTGAGGAGTTCTAAAGGTGTTGCAATTTTATGGAAGATTTATGCAAAAATATAATATAATTATTACCAAGCAGTATGGTAACCGAATTTGCGTCAGAGAAAAATAGGCGTGCGAATATTATTACCGTGCGTATGTATTTTAATGCCCATAAGAGTAGGAGAAAGATTGCCAAAAAATCGACATTTTTTTCCATTTTCCATACTGGATGGTAAACACGGTTCGAGCCGGTCAAATATACCGTCAAGGATTAAAAATTTGAAATAAAATTGTTGCTAATTTTAAAATTACTGTTGCGAAAGCTAGAAATTCAGAATCTACTTGTTTCAACGATTTTAGATATCTAAAACCCACCTCCAAAAACACTACGTGTGAAAAAGTTCCGCCAAGTACGTGACTATTGATATTTTAATTGTTTATGTTGAAGGCAATCAGAGTTGTTAAATCAAAAAATAAAGCCTAGTAGGAATAGCAGAAAATTTATAAAAAGAAGTGTTTTTTAATGGAGGGAATTAGTTCAATGAATTAGCTTATTAAATAATTTTTTTGTTTGATAAGGAAACTAAATTGATAGTTCAGAGGACTAAAAAAAATGGCGGGCCTGTTATCGTCTTCAAGTATTGAAAGTTAGCGTGCCAACATAACAATAATAATACTAATAATAATGATAAATTATTATATGAGAGGCTCGCCAATTTTTTTTTATTCCTCTAAATTCAAAACTATCAATTCATTTTTTTATCAAATAAAAAAAAATTTAATTAACTAATTCATTAAACTAATTCTTTCTATTAAAAAATATTTCTATTCATAAATTTTATACTATTCGTACTTGGCTTTATTTTTTGATTTCACAACTTTGATGACCTTTAACATGAATAATTAAAGTATTAATAGTCATGTACTGGGCCGAAATTTTTCGCACGTAGTGTTTTTGGTGGGATTTCATTTTATTTCTGTGAGCACGTAGGGATATCGGAAAGAGGACTATGTTTCCGGTACCCACTGTTTTATACAATTGATTCTCTCTTCGAAGATCTAATCTATCAGCAACATTAAATCAGAAATATCAATAGATAATCAACGTAATAAACGACTGCTAAAAAGTAAACCAAGAATGATGATCTTTTTTTTAAATTCATTTTTACTTGTATATAATAGAAATGGAGATTCATGAATTCAAATTGATTGTTAACATCTTTTTTCAACCGAAATCGGATGGATAAATGATAAATTATAGATTTTTAAAGCAAGCGAAAATGACAAATTTGAAAATTTTAATATCAATATGCTTATTAATTTTCAACATTTTACAGTGGTTTTGGGTAAAAGTTTTGGGATAACTATAAATGAACACAATCTTCAATTATTAATTTCTTCTGAACCACAATGGTATATCATATAAAACGTTATATTAATCAGTCAACGATGGTTATGTATAAAAAAAAATCGATCGATTAGTTTTGGCTGCCGGTGCATCTGTATATTCAGAATAGTAAATTTTTTGATAAATTTAAGTCTAACATCATAGTATGTTGATTTATCAATTTCACCTGAAAAAGCGGCATATGTACACGTTATTTACTATACTAATGCAAAGTTTAATCGAAATCGAACGATTGGTTTTGGCTATCGGTGCCTCTGCATAATAAAAATAGTACATTTTTGGATAAAGTAAAATCTAACTTCATGGTATGTTGATATATCACTTTTTTCTAAAAAAACGCCATATGTACATATACGTTAATTACTATATTTGTGCAAAGTTTCATCGAATTGGATCGATTGGTTTTGGCTGTCGGTATGTCTGCATGTTAAAAATGGTAAATTTTTGGAGGAATTCAAATTAAACTCCATGATATGTTTACGGATCACTTTCTCCTGAAAAAGCGGCATATGTACACCTCATTTACTATACAGGGTGTCTACTCTCCTTAAAAACCTGGAACTGTCAAACAATTTTCATATACCTGGAAAAACCTGGAAATGTCAGGGAATTTTTTATAAGCCAGGGAATTTTCTCAAACAAAGAAGATTTGAATTTTAAATCATGAACAGTTAAATTAAACCAAGAAAGACGATTAAAAAAAAAGTTGAATTCTCAATTAAAACAGATTAATTTTCTACCAAACAGTTGCATTTTTTCCAAAAAGATTAATTTTCTATCACAAAGTTGCATTTTTAATCAAAAAAGATAAAATTTCTGCCACAAGAGATGAATTTTTTAACCAAGAAGACGAATTTTTAACAGAATGATTAAATTTTCAACCAAAAAGCTGCATTTTCAACTTCATTATAATAGTTGATACTTCAACCAAAAAATTTTCAATTTTGATTAAAAACCAGCCGAATTCAATCAAAAAATACGAATTTTCAACAAAACAGTCAAATCCTCAACTAAAACAGTTCAATTTTTAAAAACAGTTGCATTTTTAACAAACAAAAAAATAATTTTCTACGAAAAAAGATGAATTTTCAATCAAATATTTGAACTTTCAACTAAAAAAGATCAATTTTGAACAAAATATGAAATAGTTGAATTTTCAGTTAACAAAATTAATTTTAACGAAAAGAAAAAAACGAATTTCTTGCAAAATAGTTCAGTCTTCCACCAATAAGATGAACTTTCAACTAAACAGTTCAATTTTCTACCAAATTGTTGAACTTTCAAGCCAAAAAGACGAATTCTCTATAAAACAGTTGAATTTTCAATCCGGAAATATAAACTTTCAATAAAAAAGTTAATTTACGACCAATTAGTTGAATTTGAAACTAAAATGATGAGTCTTCAACCAAAAAGAAATGAATTTTCTACAAAGTAGTTCAGCTTTCAACCAATTAGTTGAATTTTGTATTAAAGTGGTTGAATCCTCAGACAAAATAGGACCATTCTCTACCAATAAGTTGCATTTTCAACCAAAAGAGACGAAATTTTTACCGAGAAGAGATGAATATTTGAACTACAAAGACGAATTTTTAACCAAGAAAGATTTTTTAGTCAAGAACAAAAAATTATGAATCTTTAACAAAAAAAATTAATTTTCAACCAAACAGTTGAATTCTGAACAAAGTACTTGAATCCTCAACCAAAAAAGTTTTTATTTAACCAAACAGTTGCATTTTGAACCAAAAAAGATTAAATTTCTGTCAACAGAGATAAATTTTCAAACCAAAAAGACGAATTTTTAACCAAATAGATGAATTTTATACCAAACTGTGCCAACAGTGGGAATTTTGTTAGAGACAGTGGAATTTTTAATTCAAAAATATCATTTTTCGAGAAAAAAGTCAATTTTTAACCAAACACTTTAATTTTCAACCATATAATTCAGGTTTCTACCCAACTATTAAAATTTAAAGCCAAAAGGACGAATATTCTACAAAAAAATTGAATTTTAAACCTGAAAATAGGAATTTTTAATAAAAAATGTAATCTTTAACTAAATAGTTGAATTCTCGACAAGATAATTGACTCCTCAATCAAAACATATTAATTTTAACCAAACAGTTGAATTTTTGACCAAAAGGATAAAATTTCTACCAAAAGAGATGAATTTTTATACAAAAAAAAACGAATTTTCAGCCAAATAGTTGAATTTTATACCAGACAGTTAGAAAATTCGAGCCAACAATACAAATTTTGTATAAGACAGTGAAATTTTCAACCCGAAAATATGAGTTTTTAACAAAAAAGTTACTTATTTTACCACTTTAGATATCTAAAAGGGCTGAGAAAACTTTATTTATAATAATCTCGCGAAGTTGTTTACATATTCTGATTTTCTTATGTTAATCACTTGAAAATTAACCATTCAAAATTAGATAATAAATTTGGATTATTCAGGTATTATGTAAAGCTTCGAATTTGAAAGGGTTTAAGGTCGATTGCTTCAAAAGATGCAGTACTCAATACTCAAATGATTCCATAATAAGGAAAATTGTACCTTGAAAAATTTAGGAATACCTGGAAAAAACCTGGAATTGTCAGGGATTTTTTTTCCACGATTTGAGCAAACATCCTGCTATATCTATGCAAAGTTTTATTAAAATTGATCGATTGGTTTTGGCTATAGGTGCGCCTGCGTGTTAGAAATCGTTAAAAATATGAAAGAAAATGACTAAAAAATGAGTGAAGATGACTAAAAAATGGAAAAATTTGATTTTAAATCAATCTATTTCAAATTGATTAAAACTACTTTTAGAATATGATGACATCTTTCTAAAAAAAATCATTAAAAGCGTGTAAGCTGTACCTTGGTCTGCATTTCAAAAATCACGTTTTTAACTCTTATTTTCTCAACGGATGCAATTGCGAATTTCTTTCGAACTGTTTGATATGTAAGATCGTGAAAATGATGCGGTTATTAAAGTTTTATAATCATAGGAATAAAATTATAGTCTGCAGACGACTTTTTGTTAAACTTTTTTTTTTGAAAATTTGATTATAACGCTTTCCTTCAATTTTAAATTAACATCTTCCAAACTTACACAATTTTTGTATCTTTGTACTTTGGTGGGTTCTATATACCCACCAAGTTTGGTTAAGATATCTCATAAATTGACTGCCGTTATCATCGAGTATGGTAAAAATCTGCTCAATGAAATAAATTTCTATTAGATTATTTGGCAGTAGTCTCGAGATCCTAAAAATTCTCCCAAACGTTTTCTTCGTATAGTGAAAGGGATTATAAAATAAAAATTCATGAAAAAATATTTAATTGTGCCAAAAAGTGAAGAAGATTAAACCTGGGGGTTTTTAATGTCCAAAATCAGTCTACATCGATTGAATTATTTTTTGATCGTCAAGCTACATTGCTACGAAATTATAAATGAAATGACAAAACATTTGACGTTATCAGCAATAGAATTTCAAAGTACTTAAAAGTAAATAGAGACAAATTAAGACAGAATCGATTTGTCCATTTTCTAAACTTTCTATTTCGAATTATTTTTAAAAGAGCCTTGAATATAATAAATAACTGCAAGATTTCAATTTCAGCTTTCTCAATAAAGTATATAATCAGTGTTATCAAAGCAATAGCAGAAATTTTTGTGTAGTACAATTTTAAAAATGAAACAGTATTTATTTATTACTGCAACTATCTTAGTTTTCGAAAGAAGAAAAATATTTTAATTTTTTATTTTAATAACATAAGTTTAGACTATAATAAATTTATTCGCCAAAGGCATAGGTAATCCGTAATATAACTTTGTTATACAAGTGCGAAAGAGCGGATTTTTGATGAGGTGGGCAACACGAGCTGAAAGTGAGTGCTGCGTCTACTTCACACTTCTGTCCTATTAAATTATTTAGTATTGAAGTATTCTTTCTGTAAATCAATTTTCATACTTTTAATTAATTTTGAGATTTTTTAATTATAAAATGTCAATTTTGAACAAAAAAGGTATTCTACACATATATCATACAAAGGAGTAATTTCGGACATTTGCTATGTGATAAATGTCACTCTAAATTTTCGTTAATCAGTTGGAATGTCATGAATACACTTTATGAAGAAGCCACAGTACAGGCAGCTTTTGAAACATAAATTGTCGAACGTATGTATAAGCGTATGAGTAACAAGAGTGACTCAGTATCACATCAGACGACAATAATTATCACTAGTTTACAAATTTTTGGTTCATCACGTGTACCTGAAAGAAAAAGTGTTTTCTAGACTAATTTTGGGTCGCTAAAAAAAATGACACTCATTTATTTTTCCAAAGAAGCATTTTCGAGATATTTGCAAAAAATGTGTTTTGTGGCTCTTTTTTCAGTTACTGGCAGGAATCTCAAGAACGGTTGATCCAACTCACATGAGCTGTATATCATTCGAAAGGTACGTTCTTCTTTCTGATGATATAATGTTTGTATCAAACGGATTAAAATTTATTGGGCTATAGGCGATGAAATTCGAAAAAATGGAACAACTGAAAGTGAGTGATTTTCGAATAAGGTCGGAAAATCCCCTTTTTTTACTTTCATCGCCTGTAACCCAAAAAATTTCAATCCGATTGACACAGACAATATTTAGTCAGAAAGTGGAAGGTCAATCCTTTCGAACGAAACACAGTTTATGTTAATTGGATCAACCGTTATCAAGATTTATGCCAGTAAGTGAAAAAAGAGCCAACAAACACGTTTTTTGCAAATATCTCGAAATCGCTTCTTTGGAAAAATAAATAAATGTCATTTTCTTTTTCAGCGATCCACAATTAGTCTAAAAAAAACCTTTTTTCTCCTGGTACATTTTTCGTGTAAGCTAGCGTTAGGATTAGAAAATAATGTAGGTATATATCAGGGTGTCTAGCGTCCTGAGAATCTTTGAAAACCGGAAAAAGTCCTTGAATTTATTTTTACCTGGAAAATCCTCCAAACATTCGACCATCGAAAATACGGATCAACAATCAATTAGACTTTTTCGTATTAAGGGTTCTTTTTTTTCCTTTTTTTTTGTCTGAAAATGAAGTTTAGGTTTTTTCTTTTAAATACCTTCATGTTAAGAAGTGGTCATATATTATTAAACAAATTTTTAAATATTAGGTGTTTCAAACATTTCTGGAACAATAATTAATAATTAATTTCGAATTGAAGACGTTTGAAATTTAAAAAAATATATATTGAACGATGTAAAATTAAAAACGTTCCAAATAAAACAATTTTAGTTTAGGTAAAATTTTGAAAAAGGAAAATATTTCGAACGGAATGAAGAGGAACTGAACTTCTATCATTCCTAAATAAAATTGTTTGAAATTGGATAATTAAACATTGAAAGTGTTTAAAATTTTTGAAAATTGGACAATTTCATTAGAAAGGAGTTGAAATTGTATTATTTCTAATTCAAAGCTTTCAAAATTGAACAATTTTATTTTGAATTGAAAAATCTCGGAAGTGAATCATTTCAGATTGAAATTTTGAAAAAGGGAAATTTAAAAGCGTTCAAAATTAAATAATTTCAGATTAGAATTTAAAAAATTGGGTCATTTAAAATTCGAAGAAATTGAAATTGTATTGTTTATAATTAAAAGCGTTCAAAATTGAATAATTTAAAATTGAAAACTGAAATTAAATAATTTTTTATTTGAAGCGTTAAAATTCGAAATCTGAAATACTAGAATTATAAATTATTATTACATGGCAAAATTATAATTTAGCATTGAAATAGATTAGACGAACTTTTCTGATCAAAAAATAAATTCACCATCATTTTCACCGTTCAAAATGGAACAATTTTCAATTACAAATCTGTAAAATTGTACTATTCTAAAGAAAAAAACGTTAAAAATGAAGTAATTCTAAACGGGAAACTTTAAAAATAAAAAAAAATTCTACTACTGCAGAACGTTGAATATCCAAAAAAGTCAAACTTCATTTGAAACTCAAAAAAATTTTAATTACCAAGAATTGTGATATTAAAACTTTTTTATGCTCAAACCCTTAAAAATTTGAATTGTTTTCAGTGAATTTAAATCATTTAATAACTCACTATTTTTAAATTGCTGATAATACTTTTTAAAATTCAACCACTTTAATTTTAATTACAAAATTAATTCTTATGAAAGGGAAAAGTTAAAAATACAGCATTTGACATGAAAATTCAGAACTCCAAAATTGTAATCATTCAAAATTGAAGAAATCATTTAATCACTGAGGTATCGATTTCAGATAGTTAATTTTTAATCTATTGTGATTTTAAACAACACAACTTTGAACTTTTTAATTTCAGATCGTTTAATTTTTAACCCGGAATTTAGAATTATATTCATTCTTAAAGTCTTCGAATTAAATATTTTTCAGTTATAATTGATTCAGTCTTTTTAATCTTCGACTAAGAATTCGACAATTTTAAGATATTACATTGAAAATTAAAAATTAAAAATAGAATAC
Organism: Melikaiella ostensackeni; assembly: GCA_032362435.1. Classification (NCBI taxonomy): domain Eukaryota; kingdom Metazoa; phylum Arthropoda; class Insecta; order Hymenoptera; family Cynipidae; genus Melikaiella; species Melikaiella ostensackeni. The sequence goes on along the minus strand of JAUMHM010000016.1, from coordinate 25,081,341 downwards.
AAAAAAGATCGTTAAGATTTACATCTTTGAAATTATACGCTTTTAAACCTTTTAATTCGAAATTGTTTTTTTTCTCAGTTGAGTTTGAAATGTTTAAAAATTTGGAACATTTTCTAATAAAAAATAATTCAGAATAATATAATAGAATAATGATTCAGAACTTTGGTGCCTAGTTGTGAAAACTTCTCATTTTTAAGTCTCGAGTTTGACAAAATATTTTCTTAATTTTGCATTGTTTTAAAATTATTCTTGGAGCATTTATTTAAAAATTATTTAGTCACAAATTCTTTAAACTAAAAATTGTGCAAATATCAAGTCTTTCAATTTGACATTCTACGATTTCGAGGAGTTTAAAAAACCAAACAATTTTCTACGTTTAAAATTGAAACCAAACAATTTTGAATATTTAAATCTAAAATTATTACATCTGAAACTGACTATCAAGGCTTTCAATATAAAATTTTGCAATTTTGAAAGATTTAATAGTAAAATTGTCCCGACATTTCTAATATTTGAATTTGAAACTATTATCGATTCGGGAGAATTTCAATTTAAAATTGTTGAATCATTAAGGTTATCAGTTAAAAATTATTCCACATTATTACCAGCCAAATTATCAATATCAATCTAAAATATTTCAGGGTGGCCCCTAAAAACAAAGCAGGAAAGTGGAAAGACAATGCAATTTTATAAAATGTCAAACTGACGTACTACTCGTATATACTAATGAACTGTCACATTGACACAGGAAAGAAGAAATTGTGAGTCAAAAAACAGGCGAAAAGCGAGCGAAAACATAGGAGCTTTAATGTGGACAAAGTGAATGAATGAATTTAAAGATTATTATTCTTAGTTTATATTGAATTATACATATTTTTTCCAATAAAGTTCATTGTAATAATTAAAAAAAGGTACCTGGCATTTTTTTGCCTTGGGAAAGTCCTGGAATTTTGTTGTGAAGAAATGCTAGAAACCCTGTTTATATGTGATACTTGTGATAAATTCATAATAAGAAAATGTTATGCACAACAGCTTGCCTTTTCATAAAAAATTGAAAATCATCATCTGCTACAATAACACTGTTCTACGCGATTTTGTCACCAGAATGTTTCTGAAAATTTTTGATAGATTTTCGGCATATTTTCCAAAGAAAACAACTACTTTTCAAGAAGCTGAGAACAGTTCTCTGAATTTTATTGCAATAGACTTTACATTTTGAAAAAAAAAACATTTTGCTTGTCTTATCATTTCTTAACTTTCAAGAATACGTTGCCCTAGGTTATCAGTAATATTTAGGCTGTCTACAGTGACGGATTTATCCCTGGCGCCGCCCTGGGCTATGTTGAAAATGCCGCCCTTGTTTCTCCATGTAAGGACAAAAACAGATCGCTACTTTTCTTTTGAATAATTCACGCGGCACGTATAAAAAGAAATCCTAAGCAGCCGTGCTGCTCCTAAAAATTGTCCGTCCTGGGCCATGGCCCCTTCGGCCCCTGATGTAAATCCACCTCTAGCTGTTTAACGATGAATTTAATGAAAACATCACGTAAGCCACTAAAATTTGATTTTAACAAGCATTTTAAACATGGTCTAAACAATTTGTGCCACATTAACACAAAGCCTATAAGTATAAAGTTAAAAATAGCTGAGCCCAGTCTGTGAGTCTCGACTGCATCGAAAAAATTCTGAACTTGTCGATTATAAGCCGTTGAATATTATCACTAGCATTTAATATTTCCATAAATTCAATATATTCAATTTTTACGAAAAAATTTAGAAACTCTAAAATTTTGATAAAAAATTAACTGTCAATGAAGATACAATTTTTTAAATACGATGCATAATACATTTTTGGATCATATTAAAAAATAACAACATCCACATTTATTTTATTTTCATCTGTTTTGAAACAAGAGATTGTTGTATAATCGTCATTGATCACTCAACGGAAACTTTATGATTACATCATATCAATCTGATATTATCATATTCAAAAAGAAAATAAAAATATTATTGAAATTTTTCAGAAAATATTTACATCATTAAAATAAATCATTCTTTCAAAGATAATCAGTCTATAAGATAGCAATTAACAAGCATTTAGTATTGCAGCCAAAAGTAGCAAAAAATTGGGATCAGTAAAGTTTGGTGTTAGAAGCAAATCAGGTCATGGAGATTTATTTATATATGTTCCTAACTTTCATGATGACTATATTCATAATGAGAAATATTCACGGATAATTATTAAATTGTTTGTTTAATTGTTTTTACTAACATTGTATATGTCCATTTGTTGAATACTTTTATTTTTAAAAGTTTGCAGTATTAAATTCTCAATTTAACTATCTCCTTTCTCTAGTCCTAATTACCTCAATATTTTTATATTATTTCTGACGTAATTCACGAATCGTGTCAGTTCTTGATGTTACCAAAATAACCACGAGAGTACATTCTACGTTAAATTTTTAAAAATAATCACAAACGGAGAGAAAAAATCATCTATAGAGGATACAACTGTATGAGTTTTGAATTTAAACAAAACATCTCAACTTTTTAAAATCTTTCACAATATTTGGTTTATATCGAGTAATAATCAGAACAAGATTTAGGTCTCAGACCGCCCTAGAGCAAACGAAAATTTTCCGCCCTTTTTGAATTTTCGTTACTAGTTTTTTTTCGATTGCAGAGTTGATAAGTGAGAAAAGACAATACAAGTGAAAACAGACTTGATCCATAATAATGAAAAAATGCTAAGTTGCCGTGACGCCCCTACAAGTTTGTCGCCCTTTTCCAACTTTCAGTACTAGTTTTTTTTTCGATTGCAGAGTTGACAAGCGGAAAAAAATATACTAGTGAAAGAAGACTTGTTCTTCAATGCTAAGTCGCCGTGCCGCTTCTAAAAGTTTGTCGCCCTTTTGAAATTTTTATTACTAGTTTCTTTTTATTGCAGAGTTGACATGCGAAAAAAAAGACAATACAAGTGACAACAGACTTGTTCCATAATAATAATAAAAATGCTAAGTCGAAGTGACGTCCCTAAAAGTTTGTCGCCCCTTTTCAACTTTCAGTACATACTAGTTTTTTTCGATTGTAGAGTTGATAACCACAAAAAAAGACAATGCATGTTCCAGCAGACTTGTTCTGTTATAGTAAAAAAAATGTTCAGCTGCCGTGCCGCCCCTACATATTTTCCGCCCTATTTAAATTTGCATTACTAGTTTTTTTTTTCGATTGCAGAGTTGATAAACGGAAAAAACAATACAAGTGAAAGCAGACTTGTTCTTTAATGCTAAGTCGCCATGCCGCTCCTAAAAATTTGCCGCCCTTTTTCAATTTTAATTACCAGTTTTTTTTATTGCAGAGTTGACATGCGAAAAAAAATACAATACAAGTGACAACAGACTTGTTTCAGAATAATAATAAAAATGCTAAGTCGGCGTGACACCCCTAAAAGTTTATCGCCCTTTTTCAACTTTCAGTACTAGTTTTTTTTTTCGATTGCAGAGATGATAACCAAAAAAAAGACAATACATGTTCCTACAAATTTGCTGCTTTTTTAAAAATTTTTATTACTAGTTTCTTTTTATTGTAAAGTTGACATGCGAAAAAGAAGACAATACAAGTGAAAACAAACTTTGATCTGTAACTTAATTTGTTTAATTAATTATGTTTATCGCTTAGATTAGTGCATTTATTAATTTTTTCAATTTTTAAAGCTGATAAAAGTAAATAATAATTAATCAACAACACTTCGGTTTTAGGTAGAAAATTCCGTCGTTAAAAATGTTATTGTATCTTGTGTCATTTTCCCATAAAATTGAATTTTTTATTTTTAATAGCATATTCTTACGATTGCAACGAAAACTTACATAGTTTGACCGGAAAATAGAATTTTTTATCAAATTTTTCACCTATCAAACAAAAACTATGCGTCTCATCTAAAAAATAGTTTCAAGGAAATTTGTAGACCTTTTTGAGATGAGCAATTTCATTTTTTAACATTTTTTTTTTGGTATCTCGTATAGTTTTTCCGGAAATTGGAATTTCTTAGTTTCAATAACATTTTTCACGATTGAAAGAAAAACCATGCGTCTCATCAAAATATCGTCTCAGAAAAATTTGTAGATCTTCTTAAGATTAAATTTTTTCTTTTCAACATTTTCTATGTATATCCTATAGTTTTTCTGGAAAATGGAATTTTTTATTTTTAATAACATTTTTCACAATTGAAACAAAACTATGCGTCTCATGAAAAAAATAATGAAATCCGCGAGTCAATTTTTACATAAAACCAATGCCGTCTTATATAGATGGGAATGTAAAAGGATAAATTCAAAGTCATTTCATGCAACTGAAATGGCACAAAACGCCTTTAAACAAGAAAAGCATGTTTTCAAAAATTAGTGTGATAGGCTCATTACAGACGATTAGATAAAAAAAGGCTTTTCATATAATTTTAGTTGCATAAGATGACTTTGTTTGAATTCATGTTAAATTTTTTTTTTTAATTTGCGAAGCAGTGACATAAAGCCATAGACTTTGCTTTCGTTCCATTGAGGTTCCGTTATTGGTCGACTCTATAGAAAACAGACTTGTTCTGTAATATTTATAAAAAAAATCTAAACTGCCGTGCCGTTCCTGAAAATTTGCCGCCCCTTTCCAACCTTCAGTACAAGTTTTCTTCCATTTCAGAGTCGACAAGTCACCAAAAAAAAAAAACAATACAAGTAAAAGCAGTCTTGTTCTATAATTTTAAGCGGCCGCGGCCGTTCCTAAAAATTTTCTGCCCTAGGCCATGACGTTTTTGGCCTCTAGTTTAAATACATCACTGCTAATAACTAATCGCTCATCACTTTTTTTCAAATTCCCAATCATCAGATTTGCTGACGTATTCCTCAGATTTTTATAATTTTTTTACTTTCTTCAGAAAAGGGGCTACTTTGGAGGAACTGGGGATCACAGAAGATGAACTCTGGGCCAACAAGTACCTCTACGACAGCGCCTACCATCCAGACACTGGAGAACAGATGACCTTGATTGGTCGCATGAGCGCACAAGTTCCAATGAACATGATCATCACTGGATGCATGATGACGTTCTACAAGTATGCAAACTTCTCAAGATATTCAGTAAAGTTACTCATTCGTCGATAAAGCAATCATAAGCAGTCCCAGAAATCCGATGTCTGGATATATCTTGCTCAATATGGCAGTTGCGTAGACTGTGATAAGGTTAGCCGCGACCTCTCACCTCTTTTGCCCTACTAATCCAGTTTCTGATTGTAGACTCTAATGTGGCCAAAAAGCTTGCAGGCTTCGCAGTTCCACAATTTTTTACTTTTCTGATACTTTTTTAGGCAAGACTACTTTTTTCAGTAAAGTGATGTAAAAAATTGATCATGCTAACAAATTTCATTTTTTTTAAAATAAAAAATGAAAGGAAGTTATGCCAACGGAAACTACTCTACCTAAAAAAAAGAAAAATACCTCAAAATGAGAAGGCGTAGTATATACAGAATGTTTTTTTTTTACCTTGAGACATCGAAATATCTCAAGAAATACGCATCCAACGAAAAAAATGTCCGTGATAAAAACTTTATCTTCGAGGGGGAAATGCTACTCCGCAAAAATTTACTCCACACCCTACCCCCTGAGGGCTGAAGGGGACTTTAAAATTTCAAACAGGAACCTATATTTTTTATCGCAGATTCAGATTCTCCATTAAAAAATACGTAACTTTTATTCGAAACAATTTTTTCGATTTGCGCCAGATGGCGATGCATTTGCAAAAAATTACATTGTTGACTATTTAAGGAATGCGCTTCCAAACAAAAGTAAACGAAGATTCTTATTTCTCCATTTTATTTGGAAAAAACAAGGACACTTTAAATTAATTTTTCCAGAATTTTTAATTTATTTTTGAATGGCGCCAGGTACAGGATTTGGAATGCGGGAGTCGCATCCACATTCCGCCCCCGGTGACCCCGGTTTCGCGAATCGAAAAAAAATTTTCGAATAAAACTTACGTATTTTTTAATGGGGGATCTGAATCTGCAATAAAAAATATAGGTTCCCATCTGAAATTTTAAAGTTACCCCCCTACATCTCCCAGGGGGTGAGTTGTGGAGTAAATTCTTGAGGAGCCGCTTTTCCCCATGGAAAATAAAGTTTTTATTACGGACGTTTTTTTCGTTGGATGCGAATTTCTTGAGATATTTCGATGTCTCAAGATAAAAAAACACCCTGTATACATTTGTGACACCTTCAGGCGCACAAGGTCAAGAAAAATATTGTTTTCGTTGAAGATATTATTTAATAGGTAGTTCAATTTTTCCATATGATCAGCGTTCTTATATTTAACGCAAATTTTTGGAATAAAAGCTTCCAGCACAAATTCTAGATGATCCGGGTTAAAAGTAGAAGAAAAGTCAAAATTCAACTGTTGAAAATTCAATTTCAAATTTTCTTCGACTTCCAAGAATTGAAAATTCAACTGCATACAATTCAAGGAAAAAGCGAGTTTTATATTTAAAACGAGCGTTAAAAAAATGTTAAATTCAAGTAATTTCACATGCGAATTAAATAAATAAACATCGCAATCAATGAAAAAAATTGTGAAAAAAAATCTATTTTTTCGAAAATTTTAGTTGAGAATTCTTCTCTTTGGTTGAAAATTTATCTTTTCAGTTGAAAATTCAAATATTTGATTTGAAAATTCATCTGACATGGTTCAAAACCTTACTCTTCGGTTGCGAATTTAATTATTTTGTTAAAAAAAATTAACCATTTTGGTTAAAGTCAGCCATTTTGGTAAAAAATTCGTCTATGGTTGCAACTTCAACTGTTTTGTTGAAATGTATTCTTTTTGGATTGAAAATTCAACTATTTTGATTGAAAATTGAACTATTTGGTTGGAAATCAAACTTTTTGTTGAAAGTTCATATTTTCGGTTTGAAAATTCGACTGCTTTGTAGCAAATTAGTCTTTTTTTATTAAAACTTCAACAGTTTGGTTAAAATTGTTTTTCTTCATTGTCTGAAAAATCTTTCTTGGTTGAAAATTTAACTCTTTTGTTAAATTTCGTCCTTTTGGTTTGAAACTTCATCTCTTTTGGTAGAAATTTCTTCCAATTATTTTTTTATTTTAAAATTCAACTGCTTGGTAAAAAATCAATCTGTTTTGGTTGAGGATTCAACTATTTTGTTGAAAATTCGTCTTTTCTGGTTGAATTCGACCATTTCTGATTGAAAGTTAAAATCTTTTTTGGTTGAAAATTCAACTACTTTGCTGAAAGTTGAACTATTTTGTTAAAAATTTTTTTGGAGTTGTTGAAATGTTATCTTATCAGTTGAAAATTTAACTATTGGTTGTCAATTCATGTATTTTATTGAAAATTCAACTAATTGGTTGAAAATTCATATAATTTGTTGAAAATTCGTCCTTTCTGGTAGAAAATGTTATCATTATATAATTTTATATGGGAATTTATTGATTAAACATTTCCGTCCATAAGAAAAAAATGTTGAAAAAATATGATTTTTTCGAAAATGGGTCTCCATTGGCACATAATGTTTTGTCAAATTAATATTCATACAATGGTCTCTCAGTAGGGAATTTATAAATCAAGGAAAAATCTCAATTCTGATCATCTCCTTGTTAGATGCAAGAGCATCTAACAAGAATTAAATACGTTCTTTTTTTAATTTAAAGTATTTTTTACACTACTTTTTTATTTAAAAAACTACTTTTTGACTAATTCAAAAAGGCTAGTTTTTAAATAATTTTTATTCTCATTTTTGAGGATACCTTTTTCTTCATAAGGATAATTTTTTGATACTTTTTTTAGTTCTGTAGTGCACGTCGAAGCCTGAGCTTGGTACAAATAATATCTTCCAATTATCACTACATTCCCCAAAGTAAAATCCCCTTCGAAAATAGACACAAATTATTTGTAAACCATCTTATTCTCCAAGACCAAGAAAACAACCCTGGAAATTCTTATAATTTCTACTGATGATATTACTATCACGTGAATCCTTTTTTTTTTAATGAACAAAACGACTCCCGCACGACTATAGCCTCAATGAATTGTCTTCCACAATTTCGAAAAAATTGAGCTTGATTAAGATCAAGTCTGCATGATAAACTTTCAGATCCACACCAGCTGTTATATTCTGGCAGTGGTGTAATCAGTCCTTCAACGCACTAGTCAATTACACAAATCGTAGTGGATCAACTCCAATTCCAGTGGAGACTTTGGTCCAGAGTTATGTTGGGGCAACAGGAGGTGCAGTCGTGACTGCACTGACCTTAAATCGTCTAGCAAAGAGGGGACCACCCTTGGCTGGTCGACTTGTTCCACTGGCTGCAGTCGCAGCTGCCAATTGCATAAACATTCCTTTGATGAGAATCACTGAACTTCAACATGGTATCGAACTTCAGAACGAGAAGGGAGAAAAAGTTGGCAATAGCAAAAAAGCAGCCAGAGATGCTATTACTTCGGTTACGGTCTCTCGAATTCTCATGGCATCGCCCAGTATGGGTAAGTAGTTTTATGTAACACGAGTGTTGTTTCCTCGTTTTTTTCGTGTGTGTTTTGGAGAAACAAAGTAGGTCTTCGTTGGTTGGAAGATATACTTTATGGTCCTAGGATGTTAAAGGGCACTTTACCGTTCTATGCACATTCATTATTTCGACCCATGCGCAAAGTGTTTTTACGGTCTCGCTAGTAAAAACACTACTTTGCCTCCTTGGTGCACAATATACTATTTCTCTAGCACCAAAAGCAAATCAAGTTCCTTTCAAGTACATATAAACATAGTGAACATTTTTTTCTTTACAGTGCTGGCACCAGTGGTGATGAACTACATCGAACGTAGAAACCTACTAAAAAAAGCAAAATG
>JAUMHM010000016.1:25048766-25063204 GCA_032362435.1 Melikaiella ostensackeni | reverse complement strand
AAGCAAAATGGGCAGGAGGACCAATTCAAGTAGCCTTGTGTGGTGTTTGCTTAACTTTTGCAACTCCTCTCTGCTGCGCCCTCTTCGCCCAGAAAGTTGCAGTTCCTGTAAACCGTCTCGAACCCGAAGTCCAAGAAAAGATAAAATCTAAAGATCCTAAATTAGAAATTGCTTACTACAACAAAGGTCTTTGAACTCTTCCGAACCTTCTAAGGCTTCTTTTGAATTAAACACTCTCCACGTCACAATACCCAAGTATTGTCAATATAGGATACGAAAAAAAAATATGTGGAACAAGAACATGCTAAAGAGAAAAATGTCCTTGATGGACGCAAAGAAATATCAAGCACAAATGCTACTTATATAAGAAAATCAGAGGCAAATCCTCTAATTAAGACTCAAGCTAAGAATTAAATAAAAATTAAAATATGCATTTAAATTCTTGAGGATTTGATCCTGGTTTCTAATACTTAACGCATTTCAAAGATACCTACGGTTATCAAGCTGTGAAACTTATGACAATAAAATAATATTCAGAAATATCTATTAGTATTCATAATTTTTTAAATATTTATTATAAGCTCTACATATATGAAAGCTAACCCAATCATTTTGAACCCTTTATTTATCATTTGTACAACTTATAAAATTATTGACTTCGTCTCATTAAAAGTTTGAAACATATACCTCTTTCACATACCACTCAAAGTGAATTGAACTTTATTGGCCTTGCGTTTCCTATGCATATAAATTCGTCTCGTTAGAGGCGGTTTGATTTTGCGACCGTGACGTCCTTCTTTCCGGTGCCAAAGACCACTTCTGGGACGATTTCCCAATTCACGATTTTTCTGAGCGCTTCCGATTGGAGTCTTCCAGTGAATCACATTTGAGACTTGGCCCACAACCGCCAAACATTGCTTGGAGAAACTGAACTCGGTATGTCTTTTACCTGGCATCTTGACGACAACCCGATAATCTCCATCCCTTCGTAAAATAGTACCCATCGCACCAGCAGAGTGGAGATAGGTGGCTCCCTTCCCTGGAGTCCTTTCAATATTGTGGACGACCGTTCCTACCGTCAGAGCACCTAAGGGATACGCATCACCTTCCTTGGCTCTGACTGGAATGCGAGGAATTTCTCGAGATGTTTTGATTATGTCACCTGGTTTCATATTTTCAGTTGCTATGTAGTATTTCAGTTCGTCACCTGAGCCAACGAGAGCCACGAATGCTGTTCTACAACCATCTTTAATAATTTCTAACACTCTTTCTTCCTTCGGAGGTCCCTCGGTTGGACCGTCTCTTAGCCATTGGATTTGATGAAATTTATGTTTTATTCCTCCACCAATACCCATCGCGACAACTCTACCTGTTGGAAAAAAGTTTTTTTTTTAGTTTTTGTAATAACTAACTGATAAAATTATTTGGATGGCTGGTTTATTAATTAAAATTATTCAACTACTAATTGAAGGGTGGAAATGCATAAGGAGTCAAGCGCCATTTTCTAATTTTCTCAGGAGACTAAAAACGTGCTGTAAATTCAGCAGGACCATTTAAAGAAAAAAGAAAGCACTTTCGAGATATTTCCATGCTCTATCGAAGTTATGAAGTGAATTTACAAAAAAAAACTTAGGATTTTAATTCTACCTATTAAATGGACGAATTTAACTAAAAAAAGTCATCCAGTCTCGAGAAAATAGAAAATGAAATTATGACTTCGAAATTGCGTAAGACTGACATTTCAACTTGGAATGATGATGGCAATAATAATTTGGCATATTAAAAAAAAAAAAAAATTGATCTGTAGATTATTGAGTACTGAATGCAGGGGACAACAGGGTAATTCAAAATAATTATCCAGTCTCGAGAAAACAGAAATTGCAGTTCTTCAAGGGTAGAAAGAGCCTCTCTGCCAACTTTGGACGACAATAATTACATCCAATACCGAAAATTTGGCGCTTGACTCCTTGTGCATATCCACCCTTCAATTTTGAATGATTTCAACTTTTTAGTTTCTTATAAACTTTGATTCCTTCAAAGTCAGATTACTTCCAAATTAAGAATCACATCTAGTTTTATTCAGATTACTTCTATTTTGAATGCCAGAATATAGGGGAGGGAAATAGGGACTGTTCACATCACTGGAACTGAATTGGATTTGTTAGCTCAAATTAAGCAAACGAGTACAATTCTAAACCGATATTCATGCTCTTTTATTTTTTTCTTTCAACTAACAAAGTGGAAAAAATCTACAAAAATGTTCATCTACATTAGTGAGCAAATATAAATAGATTTTTATTTGTTATGAACAAATTAATGAGCTAAAATCCTTTATCGAGGATTAACAAGTTTTGGATATTTTGTTCCATAAAAATTTGAGACATGTATTTTTTTGTAATTTGATACACATGTGAAAACAATATTTTATTACGATTCATTAATAGAAACCGGAAGTTTATATGATGAGCATAATCGCACAAAATCTATGAAAGAAATATAGGTGTCATTAATTATAATTTATCAATTTTCCTTTCCAATAACAGTATTTAGTACGGAATTTCATTGCCCGGTAAAAATGGTTAATTGTTTTAACAAATTTAATAATCAAATGTATATTTGAGCTATTTCCAAGTAAATATTCTTCATTTTTTCACTAATTTCAAATATTGTTAACCATACAATGACCTCTAATGTAAGGACAGTTTATAATCAGATAGCAGTAGTTTATTTTATACAAAAATGTTATAAAAAATTTCACTTTTTAACTTTTTTCAAACAGATAAACGTAGTTTTATCAGCAAAATCTAGCGAATTCAGAAAATATATTATTTCCAGTAAAGCTTTACTAGATGTTCAAAACAACTGTTATAATAAACGAAATGTTAATGCGCACTGCAAATATTTGTGCATGCTCACCGAACTTCGGTGAGCCTAGATATGGAAAAAACAAAGAATTTTTACATTTGCTTACCACTGTAGGTAAGCATTTTTAGAAAGTGCCTTGACAGATTTTAAACATTTTGAAAAATAATTTCGAACACTTTGAGCAAAATGGGAGGTTCTTAATTTTTGAAAAAAAATTTATGTTCATTTTGTTACTTAAATAAAAAATAAAAACCCGTGTTCAAAATTCGGCTCCTACAGTTTTTCGAAATTTAATGCAGACTCTCAGAAAAACATGACAATCGGTTAAGAATTGTACTCGTCAGTTTAATTTGACCGCGAAAATCCGATTTGACCCCACTGCCAGTCCCCCGTACCCAAAATACTACACATAATTTATGTACGGCCCCTTATCAGAATATTCTTGCGCGATTGTTTAAAGAAGGATCTCAATATGTAAACAAATTGTCTCTTACTGAACTTGAAGTTACTTTTACAAGCTTTTATTTGACTTGCTGTGTGGGTAAGTCAGGGTCAAATATTAGATATAGACATATCCAATCGACTTGAAACTTTGCATACATACATATTTCCGATGACAATAAAAAATTCTATCAATTTTAAGTTTGCCCCCACACCCCCCAAAAAACGGAATTCGTACTGAGGAATTAGAGTGCTTGAAATTGCCAAACTTTTGCGAAGGAACGAAAAGCAGAAAGTAAAATTAATCATTTTAAAAAGTTTTTAAAAAACAAGCTTTTATTAACTTACTCTGAAAAGAAACAAAAGAATTCTCTCTGAAGAGGGGGCTCGGTATTTACTATTTCTTAAAATTAAAAAATATTTATTTAAAGTGTAATAAGTACGTTTTCAAAAGAGTAATTTAACGGAAAAAGCCAAATACTAATTTTAGTGTACTTACAATCAGTGAAAAAGCCCAGGACCCAGTATATTTAAATTCAAACGTCAAAATAAAACTTTATGGATTTCAGCGCTACCGCGGACAAATTTCTGAATAAAAAAAAATGAACAGTATAAACATAAATTCCAATGAGTTGAAATCTCTGTTTATACAACGTTCTTTGAGCCGACGCCTTATTTATATGAGAAAGATATTTTAATATTTAAGCACCATGCTTTTATTTTATCATTATTATTATAGCAACCCCCTTTTCACAGCGAATTGTTTTGTTTCTTTTCAGTGTATTTTAATAAAAGGGTAAATACATTGACTTTCGGCTGAAACGTGTTGCGGGCATTTTTTAAAAAATCTGAGATTTTGGAATAAGTAATTTTGGTAATTTGAAAGTCTTTGAGCTAGCAAAATATATATTTAAATAGAACCAAGAGACGACATAATGAGTAAGTGGTCTTTCAATTTTGTAGTTTATCACTTCATAGTCGACTTTAGAAGGAAATAATGGGCAAAAGCTGTTTTCAAAGTGAACGTAAAAAATCTGACATTTTGCACATTTTAAAAACTTTCCTGTAAAAACACTACTTAACGTGGAATGTTAAAACTTACTATGCGTAATGTTTGTACCATTTTACATCTGAATCCACCTGATATTTGCCCAAAAATAATTTTCTTTATAATGAAATCGTTTTGGGAATATTACAAATTCGCGAGAAAATGCACTTTTTAGAGGGTCGTAACTTTATCCTGGGACCTCCAAAAAATCTGAGGCTCTGCGCATAATTAAGTTCCACTATGATTTACGCTCTGTTAACATTCTACAAAAAAGTTTTGCTTAGTTTAAGAAATAATCAACTATAAAATTTACACACATGAGGGTTATTTCACAGTAGGTTACGATATTATCTGAAATTCACTGAAGTTGGGCGACCAATTATTTTAGAGTCATTTACGAATTAAAGCATGTGCAAATCATTCAAAATAATTGTTCTGCTAACTTCAGTTCATATCTAGACCTAGTATAAAATAACTCTCATGAGCGTAAATTTTTAAACGTGATTATTTTTAGAACTAAACAAATCTCCTTCGTGAAATTTTAACAGTGTGTAAATCATAGTGGAACTTAATTACGTACGAAGCCTCAGTTTTTTTGGACGTTCCAGAAAAAAGTTACGACCACCTAAAAAGTGCATTTTCTCGCGAATTGGTAATTTTTCCAAAGCGATTTCATTATGAAGAAAACGATTTTTGTTCAAATATCAGATGGATTCAGATGAGAAATGGTACAAACATTACTCTTGGTACGTTTTAAAATTTTACGTTAAGTAGTTTTTTCACAGGAAAATTTTTGAAATGTTCAAAATGTCAGATTTTTCACGTTCACTTCAAAAATAGCTTCTGGCTATTACTTCCTTCTGAAAGCGACTATAGAGTAATAAAATGCAAAATTTAAAGGCCACTCAATCATTATGTCGTCTCTAGGTTCAATTTAAAAGAACATTTTGTTAGTTTAAAGACTTTCAAATGTACGTGAAAAACGCCACTTTTACTACACTCTTGCACCTCATAATACAGTTTGCAACTAAAACATACATAATTTATAAAGTACTTAGAAGCTAAATCAACTCTCAAAAAGACCAAAATTAGTTATTGCAAAATCTCAGATTTTTCAAAAATATGCCCGCAACACGTTTCAGACGAAAGTCAGTGAACTTACCAAAAAGCTTGTTTTTTATTTTTTTATTTTTTAAATCAATTTTAATACTGCCAAAAATTTGGATTCATTACTAGGGTGGCCCCTATTTTTTAATGTTCGAATTTCTTTGCTCTCACCCCCAAGTGTTGTTCGAATTTCCAAAAAAATGATCTCTAAATTTGAGACAAATCGTTTAATAATTAGGGGCGGCGCAAAGGCCATGAAGTTTCCCATTGATTTAACATGGGAAAAAGTCAGCTTTTTATAAATCTAATATTTGAACGCGATATGTTACAAATAATTCCGTGTTTCAATATATTGTTCAGAATTTGTCAGAGAACAAGAATTAATCATAAAATTTTGTTGGTGAATTAATTCAAGCCCCATAAGTGACAAATTTAAATTTCGCGAAATATGTATTGCGTTTTACTAACGCTTTTCGATTTTTTTTTTTTAAATAAATAATCATTAATCGGTAATTTAAGAATATCCAGTCATTGGTTAACTAATTTTCAATTGTTTCAACAATTGTTTTTTCAGGTAAGTCGCGAAATGAACGTATTTTCTAGAATTTAGGAGTTCTTTCATTAATGATAACAATAAAATGATTTGCTTAAATAATTTCACAAATACTTAAATAATACGTGTTTGTTCAAATATACAGTTTACCTAAAAAAAGCAGGAGAAACATTTTATCTCACCAAAGTTTCGACAGACTTTAATATTTTCAAGTACTAGTTTGTTTTCTAAGAATACTCTGAGATATTTAAACAAATTTAAGTGTTTGAATATTTTATTTTTGCAATTTTTCGAAAGCGTGAAATATTTTTAGGTACTACTTTGGCAACTTAAAAAAATAAAAATAAAATAAGAACGCATTTTCTTCTCTCTGCCAATAAAAAACACATAAAATCAGTAAAATAAAATCTTTTTTTTTTAACAATTTCAATTTGCTTAAACATTAAAAGTATTCTTATAAAACAAAGTGGTACCTAAAAATATTGAAATCTTTCGAAAAATGGCAAAAATGAAATATTTAAACAAAATACAATTGTTGCAAAAATTTGAATTTGTTTAAACATTTGAGTAATTTCAGAAAATAAATTATTTCTTAAAAACATTAAAATCTGTCGAAACTGCGGTGAGATAAAATGACTTTTCTGATTTATTTAGGTAAACTTTATACTTGAACACGTGTCATTTAAACAATTGTAAAATGATTTAAACAAATTATTTTACTGCTATAATTGATTAAAGAACTCATAACTAGAAAATACGTCCATTTCGAGACTAAGCTAAGAAAACAAATGTTTAAACAAAACTAAAAATGTTTAATCAATTGAAAATTAGTTAAAAAACGACTGGTTTTTCTTAAATTACCGATTGTAGATTATTTATGAAGAAAAAACTTTCAAAAAGCGTTAATAAACGGCAATATTACGTAAAACCTAAACTTGTCACTTATGGGGTTTTGTTTGCGGACCTATAAGTGGCTTAAGGTCATTCACCCTCGAAATTTATGATTGAATCTTATTCTCTGACGAATTCTGAATAACATACTGAAACACGGAATTATTTGTAACATATCATTGCGTTTAAATATCAGGTTTACAAACGGCTGACTTTCTCTCATGTTAAATCAATGGGAAACTTCATGGTTTTTACGCGACCCCTACATATTAACAGATTTGGTTTAATTTTGGAGATCATTTTATGAGCACTAAGCAAAACTGGGGGTCAGAACAGAGAAATTCTAAAAAAAATCCACCAAGTATAAATAAGAACCACCCTATTCATCACTGCACGTTTCCAAACAATTCAAAATCCTGTGCAAAGGCTTTTTCTGTACACTCGTGTACGGCAGGTTGCATACGTCGATTCTGGCCTCTGGGCAAAAAATGTAGGTTAGGTTCAAAAATTCTTTCCCACCTCTACAACTGTCACACACATGCTTATATGTTCAATAATAAACTAAGCATATAGTATTAGACGTTAGAATATATAATTAAGTCATGAAAAAATAGAATTACCTGTTACAGGATCTCTGCCAGCGAGATTTGTTACTTCAAGAGGTTGGACAGTGTATTTGTCTTTGAAGTGCACAATTCGTCGAAAGGCTTTTCCTCGTCCGGGGGCTGGTAGTTCTAGAGGTCGCCATATTTTGGATCCTTTACGCTTTTCAGTGGCATAAGCTGCACTTAACTTTGGTGAATTAGAAATTTGTTGGAAAACAGCACGTCTTAACAAGGCGACAGCCATTTTTCCGGAGGACCCATTCAATTCATTCGATTAGTAAGGGATCTGTAATCGTTAACATGAAATAGGGAAACTCACCAGCCGCTACGTAGCGCTAGCTGATCTAGTCGAAGTTCCGCGAAAATTCAAATTGTATAAATGAAAAATGCTTTTTTATACAAATTAATAATGGAAGTTTGTGGTTTATTTATGAGAAAAGTTAAAAGTGTGAGATATTCAGTTTGAAGAGAAAAAATTAATGTCCTAAGTACAGGTCAGTTTTTCTTGCGTTGTTCTGAATTTCACAAATATAACATTTTATTGTCTACTGGAAGAACGTTTCAAATTACGTGTTTTCATAATTTAGTCTATTTTTTACACTAGAAATGATCAAAGGGTACTATTTGTATAAGTAATTAATCAATTAAACCGAAGTGATTAGAAATTGCATCCTAAATTTGAGGTTATGTTTCGGTATTATGGGTTTTAAGGTTTATTTATTCATATAACCGGCAGCTTTGTGTGTCATTTGATTGTTTTCGTTTGAAAAAAAGGGAATTTTTGAGAACGTTCTTTCAGTAGACAATAATGTTATATTTGTGAAATTCAAAACTCCACAAGAAAAACTGACCAGTACCTAAAATATTACATTTTTTTCAAACCACATTTCTGGCACTTTCACTTTGTTTTATGAATAAACTAAATAATTTTATCATTAATTTGTATAAAACAATTTCTTTTTTAATTTGAATTTTCGCGGAACTTCGACTAGAACAGCTGGCGCTACCTAGCGTCTCGTAAGCTCCCCTATTCCTTACCTACTGAAATCTATTAAGTTTATGAAGACAGTTTCGGTACATTGCCGGCAGAGAGCCATACCTGCCCTTTCCCAAGTTTTTAAAATTTTTATGACACGTGTTTATGACCATGTAACCCCCCAGCCTATTATAATAGGGAAAAGTTTAATGTTAAGCCCAGCCACGGGCCCAAAATACTTTATATAATTTATGTATGGCCTCTTGTGCTAGTCTAGTTATATTTTAAATGAAATAATTTATTAATATTTAAGTTGAATTTATAATTATTTAAATCATTTTTGAATATTGTGTTAAAAAAATTAAATGTGCATACTTTTGGGGATGAAATAATTTTGCCGAATGTTTATTCCCAAAATTTTTAATTTTCGAATTTTCAAATTACCGAAAATAGTAAACTGCCGTATCTTCAAATTCCCGAAAGAATAAAAAAAATCATATTTAATAGTACACTAGTAGTTTCCCTTCTTCCAGTTTATCAAGTTCTCTTCACTCTTTCGAAATGCAAAAAACTTATTTGACCCTTAAAATTTCAAATTATTCGTAAAAAATGTAAAAATAAGTCTATGTTTATTTAAAAAAAACTACATGTCTCCTCATTTTCCAGGTACAAAAACATATTTCATTAGCAAGCCAATCCTGAACATGTCACCCGGTATGCATGATTTGAAATGGATTCCGTCCAATTTGGGAATTAAAAAATTCCGGTTTTAATATTTCAGGAAAAAAATTTTTCGGTAGTTTTATTTTCCTAAGGGAATGTGAAATTTCGGGAATTTTAAGTTTTTAATTTTTTCATTTCATGAAAAATGATGTCATCCTCTCAATCTTTTTTGTTTAAAAAATGATGTATATCATTAAAAATCTACGAATAACAATTTTTTTTCCTCCTATATAATCCAAATCGCAAAAAAAATTTTTATCTGAATCTATTCTTGAGAAAAATATTAAATTGGAAAAAATGTATTCTCACCTGATTCCGCTCTAAACTTAATCAATAATGGAAATCATTCGGGACATCATCAAATCATGAAATCATCATCATGGAAATCATACCTCCCAATTTCATGACCCTAGCTCAACTTGTTTTCGAGTTATCATAAGGAGAGAATTATTGACACAACACAACACACACACACACAACTCGAATTTATTTTAAACATGATTTTTAATTTAGATAATAATTATTTTTCAATAATGAGGACGCTTTAAAATTTCTTTAAGATTTCTTTTGATAAAAAGTATCTCTCTGATTTTGCTGAGGGTGCGTTAGGGGCCATCCATAAATTACGTAACACATTTTTTGTCCATTTTTTACTCCTCCACGTAACAAGACGTAGCAGAATCGTTTAAATCCCCCCCCTCTTCCCTGCCTATTTTACGTAATTTTTTCAAATATTTTCAGCCATGCCTTGTTAAATACAATTTACAATCAGTCACTTACTACCTGATACACCTGAATTACTAAATAATCAGAATTCTTTAAAGTTGAAAATAGGAAAGTAAAACAATATGAAGCCTGCAACAGAGAAACTATACACTTCTCGAGATTTGAAAAGTATAAAAAGATGTGTCATCTAGTAGAAAAATATCCATGCGAAACCTATTTGCTTTAGATTTTTACTTATTACTTGTACATATCTTGAATTATTTAATATTTAGTTTAAAATTATAATTAAATATACTCTGAAACTAGAGATTCTCAAATCATAGATTTAAAATTCTCCACAATTTATAATATTTTCTATGTGTTCTAATTTAAAATCACCCCTAAATGCTTACATTAAAATTTTACATATATTTTCTTTATTATAAAAGCTTTAATATTTTTTTCTCAATTTCAGGTACTTCAAGTTTGTAAATCGTCAATTGCTTTAGACCTTTTAATTTAAAATTTTTTATTTTCAACCTGTAGTTCAATTTTGAACAATGAAATTGAATATTCTTTCAATTTTTGTACTCCAGTTAGGAATGATGAAATTCGTAATGCTTCCACAAAAAATCGCTCAATTAAAAAAAAAATCCATATAGAACCGTTCAATATGAGCATTTTTTACTTTGGAAGTTTCCATTTTCAATTTTTTTAACTTCTGGGACAGTTTCATTCAGTACGCATTTTAAAGAATAAATTTTCAAAACATATTGTTGTATATCAGACGATTCCAGTTTCAAGTACTTTTTTCAAATCTTAATATTAAAATTCTACAATCGCAAATACTGAAAATTCGGATTTGGTAAATTAGAAATGCTTTAAATTTGCAAGTATTTCATTTTCATTGGTTAGAGATTTTTTAATTTTTTAATTTAATGATTCATAATATTCGAGAAAATATCACATTTTCACGGTTTTTATACTATTGTTCAATTTTGTGCGGTTCCAATTAGAAATTATTGAATTTTTTATTTCTTTTATTTGAAACTGTCCAATTTTGAAAGCTTGTAAAATTAGAAATAATAATTATTCACTTTTCGAGCTTTATAATTTTTCTGCCCACAATTGCGTTATTTTCAAAAATCCAATTTTTCAATTAGTCCTTAACGAAATTGTGTGCAATTTCCATTGTTTAAATTTTATGCGCTCAAAATTTGTGAATTTTTAACACTATACGCTTCTAAATTGGAGTCGTTTCTCTTCAAAAGCTGAAATTTGAAATTGTATCAGTTTTAGGCTTCAAATTTTATTCTTGGTCAATTTTTAACATTTCAAATTTAAGATCGTTGAGTTTTTCGATTTTCAAAAATCTATTTTTTAATTTGTGTACGATTTCCAATGTTTCAATTTTATGCGCTCCAATTTTTAAACTTTTTGGCATTAATCGCTTCCAAATTAAAATTGTTTCTCTTCAAAATCTGGAATCTGAAATTTTATCATTTTTAGCTTTAAAATTTGTTCTTGGTCACTTTTTAAGATTTCAAATTTAAGATTGTTCAGTTTTTCCATTTTCAAAAATATATTTTTTTAATTCTTTAACTTTTTTGGTTTCAATTTGAAAGTATTTTTTTTTTATAATCCTTTCACATAAAATTGTACAATTTCTGATAGAACTTTTGATTCTGACTCTGACAAAATTAAAATTTTTAATGTTTAACGTTTACTGTTTGAGACTATTTAATTTTTACCGTTTTGAAATTAATTAACTTTGAACAATCAATTAATAAAATCTTTAATTTTTTTATGTTTGCTATTAAAATTGAAAAGTTTCAAATAAAATCTAACTTTTCTGGACTTGAAATTTTGAAAATTTTCGATATTGAATGCTTCCAAATTGAAATTATTATTACTCAGCTTCAAAATATTGTTTTCAAACGTTTCAATTTTTTTGGCTTTACATTTTTCACTGTTTTAGTAAATAATGCTATTTACTATAACAACCTGTAGATTTAGTTATGCATTTTTCTATCAATTTCGAAAAGTTAAACATGAACTAGAATCACCTAAACATTTTGTGGAACGATTACGATTGCAATAAGCCCGGATAAACTTAAAAAGGGTTGAATAACTTTCGGTGTGGTAGTAATTTCAAAAATTGTGAATAAGCTTTGTTATTCTGCACATTTTTCTATAGAATGATGGGGAAAAATCAAGATTACTAAACTAATTTTCATATAGGGTTGATTTGCCAAAAATATTATGTAATGTATCGAATTTCCCCACTACTTGTGTAACAGATTGTAACATTTTCCCGAAGCCCCTTACCCGACAAGTTGTTATGTAATTTATGGATGTCCCCTTGTACAATAAATTGGAAACCTTTACGGTAATTACTTGAAATTACACTTTATTGAACACCGACGGCAGTAGCTGGATGGTGAAAAACGACTCGTCGAGATCTTGAATGTTAAGCAAGGACGGGCGCGGTTAGCGTTCGGATGGGTGACCGTTCGGAATTCTCGTTTAGTCGTGCGTTCACTGCGTTTAACTACCATCGAGCGGAAGGTTTGGCGCCGAGGATGGATCTGGGGTGCTATTCTCGAGTATCGATCAACTTTTTTAGAATGCTAAAATGTATGACTTTAGAATAGTTGGCGTAAATCGGTATTCTCGAGTTGTAATTGATGGCCGACATGCTTAAATTTTCGAACTCGTTGCAAAGAGAAAAACACAAAAATGACTATTTAAAAAACCTACTTTTCATGTTTTTGTTTCCTTGGACATTAAAATTTTTTTCTAATGTAATTTTGTCAGTTGAAAGCTCCTAAAGGTTTCAAACATTTTTAAATCTCTGCTAAAAGAAGATTGATTAAAAAAATAATTATTATTCACGAAAGTAACAATATTATGAAGATAACATTTTTCTGCTTTTCTCGTTTACACGCATTTAAGTGTGAAATGAATTATTAGAACCTGATAAGAAAATCCAACTATTTTTGGTTGAAAAGTCTAATCTGACCCTAAAGCCAATAACGAACATCAACATTCCTTACGAATTATATTTTTGGTTAAGAATTCATATTTTTTAATTAAAAATTTCATTAATTGGTTGAAAATTACCTTTCTTGTCGAAAATTTATATTTTCAGGTTGAAAGTTCAACTGTTTTATAAAAATTCGTTTTTTTTTTGTTTTGAAAAATTGATCTTTTTTTCAATTTAACTATTTTTTTCCAACTCTATGGTTGAAAATTCAACTGTTTTGCGGAAGATTCGTCTTTTTGGCTAGAAAAATTAACAATTTGGTTTAAAATTTTTTTTCTTTCTCAACTGAAAAATCATTTTTGGCTTAACATTCAACTTTTTAGATGAGAATTCGTTTTTTTAGTTTGAAAATTAATGTTCTTGTTAGAAAATAATTTTCACTGGTAAGACATGCAACTATTTCGTTACAAATTCGTCTTTATCAGTTGAATTCAAATGTTTTTTATTTCAAATTAAAATCTCTTTTGGTTTAAGATTCAAATACCTGGTTGAAAGTTGAACTACATTGTTGACAATTCATTTCTTTGATCGGAGATTCATCATTTTGGTTCAAAATTCACTTCTTTGGTTGAAAATTGAACTATTTTGTTGAAAATGCGATAATTTTATTTTAAATATAAGGAATTTGAAGCACTTAAGGCCCTGTTTCAAACAAAATAAGCAAATAAATCGTTTAGGTAATATTTAAAACTGGTATCATTAAAAAGAATCTCTTTCAAAGACTATTGATTTCTAATGTCTTGAATTTCTGTTTATGATTCTTGAAAAAATGAATCAAAACTTTTCAAAAAAAAAGAAAATTGGGTCGAAATTATCGATTTTAGGTGCTTGAGGAGGTTTTTCAAATTTGAAAAAAGACGATTAGGAAAAAGACGACGGATTGTGTTCCCTGCAATTTATAAAAACTGACTGGAGTTTTTCATAATTTTTCAAGAAAATTGCGAAATTCTACATACATTTATGAATAAATACAATTTTTCACTAAAAATAGGAAAACTTATAACTCTAAAATTAAGGTTTCTATTATTTTGATAATTCTAAATAGGTTATTACCTTTTATAACTATAAATTTCTATAAAAGAGGACTAAAATTTACTATCTTCAAAAGCTAGATGGAGGTTCTCATATATAGTTTCTTTGAAGAATAAAAATTTCTATAAACGTATTTATAAATGAATACCATTTTCTATGAAAAAAAATAGGAAAATTTATGAGTCCGAAATAAAGGTTTAGTTTATCGATAATTCTAAAGAGGATTTTTTTAAATTACGAATTTCTACAAAGAAAAAAAAACGAAAGTTTCCAATTTACAAAAGCTAGTTGTAGTTTTTCATAATTTTTTATTCAGGAAATTACTTACACACAATTATGAAGATATGCAAAATTTCCTGCTAAGAATAGAAACATCACTTCAAGATTAAGATTCAGTTTTCATATTTTTCGATCGTTTTTTGTAGAAGGTTATGAATTTCTACAAA
>JAUMHM010000016.1:25020809-25048666 GCA_032362435.1 Melikaiella ostensackeni | reverse complement strand
TGGCTACATCTGAACCCGTCTGTCGGTGAACGGCTGCGCTTGAGTTTCGGTTTTCCGCAGTTTTCCACTCCCCTAACCAAGTGTTGAGGCGGATGCAAGCGCGTCTAATAAAAATCCGGCTGCAGACAGTAGGAAATTTTAGAGATTGAAAAAAACCCACAGGGTTGAGCACTCAGGCATTACTTGGAGGCTTATCATGAGAGCTGGTGTAATTGGGGGTTCTGGAAAGCGATTTGATCTGAAACGTATAAATAATGTCTGATGATATCCTGTGAAAGGGGAGGATTTTAGATTTGTAAAAAACCGAAAAGTGGGAGAGGAATGGAGCAAAAATCTTATCAAATCTATTATACATTTTATTGGATATGAAAACAGAACTTTAAAACATTTCGTTTTCCAATACAGAAATATTTTTTCAGTTATGAACAGCTCCTCTTATGGAAATTATCCAATTTTTCTTTATCTGCGTATAAATTAATTAATTTCACGATATCATCAGAGTGTGCGTACTAATCGGACTCAGAACTTCTTAGGACTCCTTGATAGGGTATGTGAACTTCAATTGCGCGCATACAATGCCGTAAGAGCCGAAGTGTAAAATCCTCTTTCTTTAAACCCTTTATCGAATTTATTACGGTTGAATACTTCGGATCCATTATCATACATTTCACGCGCATTCATATTCGATGGCCGCACAATTACTCGTATATAAACTTTAGGGTGGTTCTTATTTTGAGAGCTTTTGAAGTGTTAACTAGAATTGAGTATTTTAATCTGCCGTTTGACGGATTTAAATACGGTTCCTGGAATGCAGCGATAAAACATTTAATTACACGTATTAGAATACTATGCACTGATTATTTATTATTTGGTTTCTGGGTTTTCCTTTTTTGTTTGAATATCTTTTGTTTACGGTTGTAAGTTTTCAAGCATATCCAAATTCGAAACGTTAAACATTTGTTTACCTCATCTCAAATTTAAGATTGAGAGCCTTCAAGATTCATGAATGTTTATGAACAGGCATATTCAAAATTGCGGAATTTATAATTGATTGCATAAGGTTGAATAATTTATCATTTTGTATTTTTTAGTTTTTATGGACAAGATTTAATTTTTCAGTATTTCAGTAAACCTGAAGCCTACTCTATCGCACCATTTGCTACCAAAATTTCAACATGAGACTATTGAATAAGATTCTAGGGACGTTTTTTATAAAATTTTGAGTCATCGCTTATTTTTCAAAATTTTGCACTCCTAATAAAAAAAAAATATTTTTCAGTTATTCAGTAGACCTGGAGTCTATACTACATGTTATAATATATCATTAGTCATATCAACTATACCAATTATATGCATTGTATCGTGTTGAATATTGTGTATTCTTCTCACACGAAATAATTCTTTTATTTTACAACAAATTTTATTTAAGAAAAAAAAGTTAAATCTCGCCAAAAACATCTGATCTACGATGCAAAAAACTCCGAAAAAAATGTTTTCAACAGAATCAACATTCTTTTCAATACATTCTCAAAGTTTCTATATTTTTTCACATTTATTAAACCTTAAAAATTATATTTCCTTTAGAATTATTTGGAAAATTTGTATTACATGGACTTTGATGATTTCAGGCACTTTTTGTTATTACGGAATTTTCGGAAACTTCCGTAATCTGAACGAGCTGGGAATGGGTTATGTGTACGGAAAATTTCGTGATAATAAAAAGTACTTTGATTTTACTGATAACTTTTTACTTGACGTATTTTGAGTCGCTGATTTGAAATCTGATATTAAAATTTCAAAATTAAAAATGGCGGATCCAATGTCGCGACCAAGAGATTAAAAAAATTATCGAATTTTCTTGAAACTTATTTAGTGAAAGTATTTTGAGTTACTGATATCAAATTTAATGAGAAAATTAAAAAATTCGAAATGGTGGATCCAATATGGTGACCGACCTATTTTAAAATGATCGATTTCTTTTTAATTCATTTTATAAAGGTATTTTGAGTGATTGATTTAAAATTTGATATTAATGTTGCGACATTCAAAATGGAGGATACAATATGGCGATCAACATATTTTAAAAACTATCAGATATGAAAAAAATTCATTTCATGAAAATATTTTAAGTCACTGATTTCAAATTTGATATTAAAGTCTCGAAATTCAAAATGGAAGATCCAATATAGCGACCACCATATTTTAAAAATTATCGAACTTTTTTGAAATTCATTTTATGAAGGTCTTTTGAATCACTGATTACGAATTTGATATGAATGTATTATAAAATTAAAAATGACGGACCCAATATGGCGACCGAAAGATAAAAAATAATCGGATTTCTTGAAAATTCATTTTTCAAAGGTATTTTGAGTCACTTATTTGGAATTGGATATTGTAGTTTCAAAACTTAAAATGGCAGATCCAATATACCAACAGATTTTAAAATTTATCGGATTTGTTTGAAATTCATTTTATAAAAGTATTTCGAGTCACTGATTCCAAATATGGTATTAAAATTTCAGAATTAAAAACGACGCATGACAGTTTAAAAAAAAACTAATTCTTCAGTTGTTTAATTTTAATGCAAATATTTATTTATACTACAAAAAAAATTGAGTGAACACAAAAATTGTCCAACACATGGGTAACATGTAATTTTTTTCGTAGAATCGAATAGCGTTATCTCGTTCTTCTTAACTCATACATTTAAACAAATTGTTTTAACGACATTGGTTTTAACAGTTGAAAAATCAGATTATTTCTTATGAAAAATCATCTTTGAATAAAATCCGCTCATCCCAATATTGATTTCTTTGTTAAGGCTACTGTTCTGTCCATGGCCTTAATAGTTTCAAAAATTGTTTATAACTTTATAAATTGCATTATTTGTTAACATTAATATTGCTGAATTGAGATGAAAAATCATTTTTTAATTTAATTGTCATTTTTTTACTCGTCCATGTCTAAGAATGAAATAAAATAAGCAATCATTTTTAAAGTAATGACTGAGAAATAAATATTTCAAATATTAGAACCGAAAGCCCATAAGAAATTGAAAAATATTTCTATACTTTGAATAACTGCTAACGGAGCAGAATTTCATTAATTAATAAATAATTTACATCATAGATATTATAACTATTACTGATTGCAATGCACAGTGGGCTAAAAGACACCAAAAACTGGCCAAAATTCAAGATTTCGTCGGATTTCTATGGAACTTGGTATAAGAGTGTTCTTGAGGTCACTGATTTCGATTCTGACGTCTAAAGTTACAAATTGAAGAAGTCGGATTCAATATAGCGGCCAAAATAAAAAAAATTGTCTACAGATTTGCCTAAAACTTGGTACGAGAAGGTTTTTGAGGTCGCTGATTTCGATTTTTACGTACAAAGTTACAATTAAAAAATGGCAGATAAAATATGGCAGCCAAAATTTCAATATTTTTCAGATTTACATAAAGCTTGACACAAGGGAGTTTTTAAGATCGCTGATCTCGATTTCGACGTCAAAAAGAACAAATTCAAAATGGCGGTTCTAATATGGCATCGAAAATTTTTAAATTTATTCATATTTGCCTTAATTCGGTACAAGGGGGGTCTCGAGGTCGCTAATTTCGATTTCAACGTCAAAAGTTACGAATTCTAAATAACGGATCCAACCTGGCTGTTAAAATTTTCAAATTTTGACAGATTTGCCCAAAACTTAGTAGAGGGGGGTTTGGAGATAGCTGATTTATTATTTGACGTTATAAATTATTATTTTCAAATCTCGGATCTAGCATGCGAAATAGAATTTAAAAAATTTTAAATAGTTTCATGAATCTAGGTATCTTAGATTTTTCAAGCGTAGTTTTCAATTTGAACGCTTGCAATTAGCCTCAAAAAATAATAGTAGCCAGGATCTACTACGTGGAGGTTTCAGTGCTATTTAAGGCGACTTATTTCGGGGTGCTTGATTAATGTGAGTCCCCTAGCCTCTCACAATTCGGGGTACTTTTTGGAATAGGTGCCCTGGCACCTCATTAATAGTCTGCGTCCTCGGTAATCTCTTCTTCGTCGCTCAATTGGAGTTCATCTAAGGGTTCATACGTTTTGGAAAATACCAGTTAAGTCTTGCTTGACTCTGTCATGTTCCACATCTTGCATATTTTGCTCATTTAGTCCCAGAAGACCTCAGGGAGTGGTGAGTGTTTCTTTTGCCTTTGTCGGAAAATCAAGCTAGCATTTGAAATCTGTAGATTAGAGGAATCCATGACTTCATAGAAGAAGTCAGTTGGACCACTTATTTCGGAGTTCTTGATTAATGTGAGTCCCATAGCCTCTCATCATTCGGGGTACTTTTTGGAATAGGTGCCCTGGCACCTCATCAATAGTCTGCGTCCTCGTCAATCTCTTCTTCGGCCCTCAATTGGAGTTCACCTGAGGATTCATACGTTTCCGGAAAACCAGTTTAGTCTTGTTTGACTTCGTCATCTTCCACGTCTTGCATATTTTGTTCATTCAGTCTCAGACCACCTCAGGGAGTGGTAAATGTTTCTTTTGCCTTTGTCGGAAATTCAAGCTGGCAGTTGAAATATATAGATTAAAGGAATCTATGACTTCATAGAAGAGGTCATTTGGACCACTTACTTCGGGGTTCTTGATTAATGTGAGTCCCCTAGCCTCTCACAATCCGGGGTACTTTTTGGAATAGGTGCCCTAGCACCTCATTAATAGTCTGCGTCCTCGTCAATCTCTTCTTCGTCGCTCAATTGGAATTCATCTAAGGGTTCATAAGTTTCGGGAAGACCAGTTAAGTCTTGCTTCACTTTGTCATCTTCCACGTCTTGCATATTTTGCTCATTTAGTCCCAGACGACCTCATGGAGTGATGAGTGTTTCTTTTGCCTTTGTCGGAAATTCAAGCTGCCAGTTGAAATCTGTAGATGAGAGGAATCCATAACTTCATAGAAGAGGTCAGTTGGACTACTTATTTCGGGGTTCTTTCTTAATGTGAGTCCCCTAGCCTCTCACAATTCGGAGTACTTTTTGAAATAGGTGCACTGACCCTTCATTAATAGTCTGCGTCCTCGTCAAACCCTTCTCCGTCGCTCAATTGAAGTTCATCTAAGACTTCATACGTTTTGGAAATGAATGCCTAGACCCATCCTAGGAGACTTCAACACTACGTCTTTAAAAGATTTTGCCCTCTTTCCTCCTCATAAAAAAAAAAAGAGAAAGGGTTGACTTAACGCTTTCAGGAAGTTCTTTATAAAGTCCTGAACATTCAGCTAGCAGTCCGGTTTTTGAATTCGCCATTCAGAATTTGTAGCTTTTAACGTCAAAATCAAAATCAGTGACCTCAAAAACCCCCTTGTACGAAGTTTCAGGCAAATCTGTAAAAAAAAATTAATTTTGGCCGCCATATTGAATCCGCCATTTTTAATTTGTTACTTTCGACGCCTTTATCATAATAAGCGACCTCAAACTCCCTCTTATACTAAGTATCATATCAATCCGACGAAATCTTGAATTTTGGCAGTTTTCAGTGTTTCTTAGTCCACTGCACCGTGTATGTGTGCGCTTAGCTTAGTTTGCAAATATCTTCGTCAAATGTCAAAGGTGACAGATGGTGGCAAATAATGAGACTGTCAACATCATTATGAACCTCTTAGAACTTCAAAACCTTTAGATTCAAGGTGGAACCTCGGGGAACTTTTAATCAAAAAATGTCTATACTGTAAATTTTTTTAATGCATGAGTATAAAGTGAGTGAATTCGAAAGCAAGCAAATATTCGTATTTCTTATTTAC
Source organism: Melikaiella ostensackeni (assembly GCA_032362435.1). Lineage (NCBI taxonomy): Eukaryota > Metazoa > Arthropoda > Insecta > Hymenoptera > Cynipidae > Melikaiella > Melikaiella ostensackeni. The sequence goes on along the minus strand of JAUMHM010000016.1, from coordinate 25,042,870 downwards.
GAGTACATTGTATTAATTTATAACCACTATGGTGAGAAAAAAATATAACGTTTGAATTCATAATCTTATGAACAAGTTTCTTGAACCAGTTGTTTAAAAAACTGAAATAAAAAAAGACATTTCTTTAATTCATAGCGCCTTAGAATAAAGGGGACTTGTTAAGACATCTTGAGATTCAGAAAAAGTTGCCTCAACTCATTTACATTATAAAAAATAAGTCCTTCACCAAAAACCTTGAGGTTGATTTTTGGCCAGTTTTCGGTATCTCTCAGCTCACTGTTCAATGGTCTAATTCTTCTTACGAATTCAAGACTTTGAAAGTTTAACTTTTTTACAAGAAATCGGGTCTCCTGCCCCACTGTGCATCATAGATGTTTTTGGTGAGAATATTTATTATTCTGAAAATTTTTCTTATAGAAAACTTTTTCAATAGATCTCATGGTTTTCTTTCGAGTCGCATTGACACCAGAAATCTATAACTTACAATTAAAGGAATCCTAGGTAGGTGTCCCCCTCCGATTTTCTTCGTTCTCACATATGTTGTAGTACTTGAAAAACTAAGTGACACGTGTTTTTTCTCGTTTGCTCAAAACGGGACTCAAGGGGTGAGAAACACACCTCAAAAGGGTACCCATCTAATTATTTTACACATAATAAAGAATCTTTCACAACGAAACCGACTCGAAAAATGTCCTCGCAATGAGACATGAAAAATGTGATATTCTATTAATTTGTAAAAAAAAATTGTATGGGGTGAGCTATCTTATAATTATTTTTTATCATACAAAGAAATTGCCAAACAGGAGTGAATTTAAGCCGAAAAATCTGGAAAAAATATATGTTGCACGCGATGACAAAATAAAGATTACACGTTTTTGGATTTTCACGAAAAAAATTTCACTGGGGGTAACCACCCTTAAGTGCATCTTACCATGCTTCTCTAATATACTGTAACTTTTGTGAACGAAACCATTAAAAATGTCTCCCCATGTTGAGACATGAATAATATCATAAAAATTCATCATATAAAAAATTGCCATACAGGAGTAAATTTAAGCTGAAAAATCTGGAAAAAATAGATGTGCCACGTGATAACAAAATAAAGGCCACGTGTTTTTGTATTTCCAAGAAAAAATTATTTCATAGGGGATAACCACCCTTAAGTGCATCTTACTATCCTTTTCTAATATACAGCAACTTTTGTGAACGAAACCATTAAAAGAGTCTCCCCATGGTGAGACATGAAGAATATCATACAAATTCATCATATAAAAAATTGCCATACAAGAGTAAATTCAAGCTGAAAAATCTGGAAAAAATAAATGTGCCACGTGAAAACAAAATAAAGGCTACGTGTTTTTGTTTTTCAAGAAAAAATTATTTTATAGGGGGTAACCACCCTTAAGTGCATTTTATTATGCTTCTACGAAGTAAAGTAACGTATGTTTACATTTTCAGAAGTATATAAATTATATTTTAAATCAATGCGGAACGTTAAATTTCTTAAGCGCTGACGTACTTTTGTAGACCTACGAAAATGGGCTCTGCATGCTCAAAAAATTCTTGGTTTGGAAGATACACGATTCAAAGCATCTGACTGGTGGATGTGGCAGTTTAACAGAACACACCGAATAACATCCAGAAAATTCAATAAATTCACAATGAGAAAAACATTAGATAATAAGGAAACTTTGAAAGAGAATGCGGAGAATTTTGTGCATGAAGTGAAGCCGCACATCACTCAATATGGCAAACAGAATGTTTATAACTCGGATCAAAGTGGATTCCAGTTAGAAATGCATTCTGGGCGAACATTAGAAATTGAAGGTACACGACAAGTAGAACGTGTTGTCCAATCCATTGTTTCTACAACTCATATCTACACTATCTAGCTCGCAATTTCTGCGCATGGAAAGCTTCTATCTCTAATTTTTGTGTTGAAACAGCCAACTGGAAAATTTGGACCCATTGTGAAAGAAACCATTTTTTGGCCAATCAACATCTTTATACCACAGTAAAAAATGATCATTTTTGTTGCAGAGCATTTTGCTCCAGTGATCATTTGACTATCAAGATCATAATGATCTGTTCATTCGGATCATTTTGATGTACTTTCAGATTTGTGTGTCGGACTAAACAAAATGGCCGTCGGTTTTTTGCGCGGATGTCATAACATAAATATTTTGTTTAACCGCGCGCAAGTGACAACTATACTTAAAAGTATACTCCAGCTACTCCAAGTAGCTGGATTATAGGAGGTGCTATCTTGGCTTGACTTGATGCATGACCCCGAATCAAATCATTATTAGCCCAAAAATCGATAATTCTTTCTGGCCGATCAAAATGCTCTTGATTACGGTATCATTCTTGTTGATCATCAAGATGATGTTGATTTCCGTAATATTTTGAATATTTTTTTTTACTGTGAGCTGCATCCAAATCTATAAAGCTTACATCTGGTAGGTTTATGTATCTTTAAGACTTTTTAGTGATACAATAACTTTATTGCAATTATTAAATATAACAAATGAATTATTTTGTCTGCAGAACATTTTAAAAGCTGGTTGGAAAGTGTATACCTTCCGAACGTAGGACCGACAAGGGGATTACCTATAGATTCTTGGACTGGACACTGCCCAAAAGTTGTAGGGCAAGCAACACCTGCTGGAAAGAATATTATTCCTATGATCATACCAAAAAGCACTACTGGAAAAGTTCAGCCCCTCAACGTCTACGGATTTCGCATATGGAAAAATTATGTGCGACATTTTTCAGATGTAGTTATACTTTTAGATTATGACATGAACCTGCGCAAACGAAATAATATTATAAAGTTACAGTCTTTAGTACATAATAAATTATCTTTACCACGGTATCACAATCTTTTCAAGGACTCCTGGTTTAGAAGTGGTTACATCTGAGAAAAATCAGGAGAATTTGAAAATCCGGCAGACTTTTCCTTTGAAATATTTTCCAACACATTACGTGAAATTCGAAGATGTCAAAACGTAGCGGTTATTAGATGTTCGTGGTGCAAAAAATCTTTGTGTTTTAACATTTCTACGAAAAGCATCACTTCTGTACCGCGTACAATGAATAAATAAGTCTGATGGTGATTGCTGGTCTGACAAACATTGTTATCGCGTGGCACATATATTATTTCCAGATTTTTCTGCAATTTTTTATGTAATGAAAATAATTTTGAGGTAGCACATCCCACTAAAAATTTTTTGAGAAATTAAGAGAATATCACATGCTTCATGTCTCACAATGAGGAAATTTTTGTAGTGGTTTCGTTCACAAAAGTTACTGTATAGTAGACAAACATGATAAGATGTATTCAAGGGTGGTTACCCCTATAATTTTTTTTCGTGAAAATCCAAGAACGTGTAAACTTTATTTTGTTGTCGCATGCAACATATATTTTTTCCAGATTTTTTGGCTAGAATTTATTCCTGCTCGGCGATTTTTTGTGTAATAAAAAATAATTTTGGGGTAGCTCACCCAACTAAAATTTTTTTTACAAATTAATATAATATCTTATTCTTCATGTCTCATTGTGAGAAAATTTTTTGAATTGGTTTTGTTGTGGAAGATTCTGTTATTATACGTGAAATAATTAGATGGGTATGTGGTACCACCCTTTTCAGAGTGGTTTTTACCCCCTAAAACCCGTTTCTAGCACATAAGAAAAAACATATGTCACTTAGTTTTTCAAGTACTACAACATATGTGAGAACGAAGAAAATCGGAGGGGGAAACCTATACCCAGGGTTCCTTTCAGAATCCAGAATATGATTGTGATTATTCTGCGTCCCGTAATAAACGAGATCTAAGTAACAAGAACGCTTATTACGTAGTAGTCTAATTAGACGAATGCTATAGAATTCATTTGAGATTATCAACTCTTGCGACAACTGTCTCTTGTCACTATTTATCCTATATTTAACAGCAGCACCCTATTACAGCAGATCATGTCCGATTGTACTTTAGCGTCGCACACCATAAAACGACAGCGGATTTTGTCGTGGAGAACGGGGTGCTTTAATTGGTTTGGGGTAATTATTTTATTAAGTGAGAAGATGGCGGATGGAATGCTAAGAGAGGCAGAAAGAGAGAGCAAAAGAGAGAGAAACAACGATGTAAAGCAAGAGAAGATGGTATCGGTGTGGTCTCGCTATGGGGTAGAACACTTAAATACCCTCGCAATTCAAACGTGAATACTGAAACTGTTGCTGTAGGTGAAGAGCTCTACACTAGCCCGCATCAAGCGTACCCAGTGCCGTATATTATCAAGGTCCTAGAATAAAAGGAGCTATAGGATTAGCAAGGGGAGGATGGACTTACAGATATAAAAAAAGCGATGATAACTGACATAAAATCTGATAAAAACAACAATATAGGTAAACTTTTCGAATCAGCTTCCAGAGAGTCTATATTTTTACTCATATGGTACAAATATAATAATTTCCATACAAGTATTGCAATTTTACTTTCCAATACCCTTTTTGTAATTTTGCCTTACCCTCAGTTTAGCACGTCTAGCTGAAGAATCGTACCTTACTAGTCTGGTGCGTAACGCTCTCGAGCTAGAGCTTGGCGTTAGGGTTCGATTCTCCGTGGTTGCGAATTTCAATTTTTTTTAAACTTTCTTGCGCAACATTACATTACATGTATGTCAGTATTACAATAAATGTATGGCAATATTACAATACCAGCATTTGAAAACTACAATATCATGTATTGGAATGTTACCTTACGTCTCGGAAATAAACTTCCGATATATTTAATGGAAAGTTCCAACAGAAATTTTTCACAGTGTAGACCTGGAAATAAAATGAAACACGCAAGTGGAAAGGTGAAAGAAAAATGAAGCTCAAGAAAATACTTAAAAGAGATAAGAAAGGTGATATGGGTGAAAATAAAATGGTATACGGTATAAAAAAAATAAATGGTATTGAAAGAGTGAGAGATGTGAAAGTGAAAAATGAATGAGAAAATGAAAAAAAATTTAAAAAAATGAAAATGAAAAAAGTGAAAGATGAATTCTAAAATGTGAAAGAAAAGAGTTGACGGAAAATCATAAACAATTTGAAGAAGTGATAAATATAAAGTAAGCGATGGAGGTACAGAGATTTATTAATATATTTAGAAAAGTTGGAAAAGACAGGTCAAAAGTCTGAGAAGAAAGCTGAATAAAATGCTTTAAAGTAAGATGGGAAAATTGTGATCATGTTTGAGGATATTATATGTACGTAATGCTTAAAGGGGGGTAGGATCATATTTCGTGACTCTTAATTCAGAAAAGATAGAAAAAAAGGAGAGAAAAGAATCCAAAATTGACATAAGAAGATAAGTTTCGTAATGTATCGCCATTCGTTAAGGTGGAGGTTGAGCACAATAGAATGAGAGAGGAAAAATTAACAAAGAAACAACTGATCTGAATAAAAACAGAAAGAAGTATTGAAATAGACTGCAGGCCTGGGCAGGTTCGGAGAAATTTGCTTATTTCACAGATGTTGGCGTCCCCACTACCGATGGTGTTGCGTTGCTCACGAAACGGACGATCTCGTGAGCAGCACAACAGCATCGGTATGGGGGCGTCAACATCTGTGAAATGAGTATACTTCATTGACCTTGTCCAGGCATTAATACTTGGCTACATAGTTGAGAGGCAACGAGGAAAATGTAAAAGGAAGTAGAAAAGAAGGTGAGGAAAAATAAGGGTTGTTAAAAACAATGTAGGGGGAAAAGATAAGTTTAGAATAAAAATGTATAAAATATTCAGAAAGAAATGTTTTTTCAGCGAAAAAAGTTGTGTCTGGAGAGGCTAATAAGAATATTGAGAAACCTAGAAGATATCAGAACAAATTGAGAATTCAAAAATCATAAGGCGATGAAAATAATGAGATACTATACAGAATTTATATGGTGACAGAAATGTGACATTGTTGAAAATATAAAGCAATTTTCGTTCATTTTAATTTTAGTAGGTATAATTGGTAGAGTGAGGATTGAGGAAGAAGAAATCAGTACAGGAAATAAGGAAAGTTTGATTGTAAGGTTGATAGATGGTGCAAAAGAAGGGTACATGAAAATCATTATGTTATCATTAACGAGGATAAGATGGAGAAACAATTTAGAGAATGGAAAAATGCGATGAAGGATGATAAGATTGTCATAGATTTAGAGGAAGGGGGTGAAGAGTTAGTGAAAATATAGTGTAGGAAAGATCAGTCAAAATCGTAGTAGCGGTAAAAGAGAACAAAGTTTCATGGAATGACATAAAGCAAAGGACAAGAGTCTAAAGCAAGTGTAACAATAAGTTATAAGAATTAAGACGGTACGGGTATGGAAATTTATTATTAGAATATTAGGAGAAAAAAGAAAGGAAGGAGGGGAAGGATAATTGTCTTAAAAGTAAGATGACAGAGGACGAGGTTGAAGTATTGATAATTAAATTTAGATCAAAATCAAGAGTAAGTTAATAGATAGGGAAGAAGAGCATGAGAGAAGCCAAAACTTAAAAAGTTAAGAAATGACGTAGACGAAGAATGATAGTAGGAATGAAATGTAAGAAAAATAATTATATAGGAGAAATGAAAAATGACGATATGGAAATGTTAAAGAAGTGGACCAATGGAAGGTTGAAGATAAAAAGGAGGCAGATAACTATACGATGAGGACAGTGGAATGGGTATACAATGTAAAGTATAACTTAAAAGAAGTGGAAAGAGTAGTTGAATATCGATATTTAGAGAACTAAAATCACTGCTTGATGAGAGTATACAAACGGAAATAATTATATAACTAGAGGAAAGGAGGTAATGGTGCAAGTGCTTATAAAGAGCGTAGAAGAAAAAGAGTGGCATGTTGAGAAAAAGGAGTGAGATAAGGAAGATGAATATGACAAGAGGAGGAGGAAGAGATTAAAATGATAATTAGCATTTTTCACAATTCTTTTCCTTTTTCCCTTATAATCTTAATACCAATATCGAATCACGAACTAACTTCCATTCTATAAGCTTTCTGCAATGTTCTCAGCCGCCCATTAACAAGGACCAAGCAAGAGCAACACATTGTAGGAAATTGGTCACTGTTGGTGGTGTTAATACGCAAAGGCGGTTACGGCCCTGCGCGTAATTTGAACATTTCTGCGACTCACACACACATGATAGTAAAATCTCACATGAGAATGTGTGTGTGAATGTATGTATACGCGCGCGCACAATTCTCTATTGCGAAGGAGGAACATCTATTACTCGGTACATAGGCCAGCGGAGGTGGAATCGTTGAGGGTGGGTGCGGGCAAGGGTAGTCGAGCGGCAAATTGTCCGCCATCTTACCCACCTTATACCCTACCTCACACTGAGTCGTAACCCACTGCTCCTCCTTCTCACTCCAACTGATTCTCTCTTACTTCTTCTCTCACTCCTCCACTCTTTCCTGTCTCACTCGACTCTGCCGCCTCACTGCCCCCGCCTCGAAAGCTTTAGATTACCTACCCCTTATAAGCGCTCGTGTTGCCCATTTATTACCACGACTGCTGCGACTACCACGAACCAGACCGCCTTCCTTCCTTTCTTCCTTACTTCTGTCTTCCATCCTTTGCTAGCTTCCTTTCCATCTAACCCTCTTCCTTCTTCCTTCTTCCTTCCTATCTTCCGTTTCAGAGAAGCTCTCTCGTTATACCTTTAAAGTTCGCCCACTGTGCAAGGATCACAGGAAAGCGACTTGAGCAGCTCAAGGAATTCGATAGGTCGACATTACCCAAGGAGATTAGTTGACATTGAGGTAATTGCGCCTTGTGTCGCGTATCGATCTTTAGAGGGAATACGAAGTACAAGGAACGTTTTCCTAATCGGTTATTTGATAGAATACATCAGTAGTGCAAATACGATTACCTTGGGGATGATCGAAATGGGATTGCGCAATTGTCTTACTTGTTTACTGATGAATATATGTACTAATATTAATAGATCTATGTCAGGTATATGAAGTGTTTAAAAAGAATACATATCTGAAAAAAGTGGAAAGAATTCAGCTCAGTTGATAGATTATTTGTTAAGACAAAGAGAAGCCCAGGCTCGAGCCCCATGCCATGCTTCCTATATTTTTCGTATATCGTAACAATAAACTTCATGCATTAATTTATTTGTTTAATTTACTTCATGTATTTTGGCTTTGGCTCACAAATATTTGATCATTGAAACAACGATGCTCCTGTTGATATAGTTGAAATTCTTTCATTAAATTAATGAAATATTTTTCAACCTGAAGAAGTGTCCTTCGAAAAAAGCCAAATCATTGATTTAAACTCCTTATTTTCAATCAAAGAAATAATTTATCTCCATATAACAATTATTTATGATTCGCAGGAAAAGTTTTTTATTTATTCTCGCTTTTTATTGATTTTAATTAGTTTTTATTAAAACATTTTAATTTTGCCAAAAGCATCTACGATGCAAGACCTTCCGCGAACTAGAACGTTATCAGTACATATCAACATATTTCGTGAAATCATTTATTTTCCCTTTCAATATATTATCAAAATTTCTGCAATTTTATCTATTTTTTCCATTTTCAAATTTAGATATCTTGTGGAACTACTTGACAAACTTTGATTTCACGGAATATGTTGATTGTGCTGATAATTTTCTACTTGGCGGATTTGTTTGCATCGTAGATGTTTTTGATGAGATATCACTTATTTTCTAATGAAAATTTTGCTGGAATCCAATACTCGTTTCAAGGTTATAAGAATACTCAATACTCAATACAATAAAATGCATATAATTGGTATTGATATCTTTATTATAATTTAAAATATAATTATCAGCTCAGTTACTTATTATTGGGGGGCCAATTACAAGTAGGCTTTATCTAATTATCATTTTCTGCATAGTAAGCAAATAGCCTCAATATAAACTCTAATAAAATTTTTTAATGCAGCTAAGCATTAATTTAATAATTCATTCATTTAATAATGAACATACTGCACTAATTATTACAGGTTGATTGAACTGCTAAGAAATCGAATTTCATGACATAAAAAGTGAAGTATCTATAGGAATAAGGAATAAATCAAAATTTCCCATTAAGTGCCCCTGGAGCTTGATCTATTCAATTTATCGTCAAATTTTCAGACGATTCGGTTGAATATTGTAGGCAAGAGATCAACTGAAATGCTAAGAAATCGATTTTGAGCATAAAAATTGAAATATATCTAGAAATAATTTATAAATCAAAATTTTCTGAAAAATGCCTGTGGAGCTTCAGCTAGTCAATTGATTTTGAAATTTATAGACGAATCTGTTGAATATTGTAGGCCAGAGGTCGACTGAAATTCCAAAAAATAGAATTTTGGGCATAGAAAGTGAAATATCTCTAGAAATAGTGAATCAATCAAAACTTCCTGAATAAGGCCCCTGGAGCGTCATCTGATCAATTTATCTTGAAATTCTTAGACAAATCGGTTGAATATTGTAGTCTACAGTTCGTCTGAAATACCAAAAGATCAAATTTTGGGCATAAAAAGTAAAATATCTGCAGAAAAAATGTAAGAATCAAAATTTCCTGAAAAATAATCCCGGAAATTCATCTAGCCATTTATCCTGGAATTTTTAGACGAATCGGTCAAATATTGTGAGCTAGAGGTCCACTGAAATGTTAAAAAATCGAATTTTGGCAGAAAAAGTCAAGTATCTCTAGAAATAATTGATAATTGAAATTTCCTCAAAGATGCCCCTACAGCCTTAGTTAGTCAATTTATTCTCTAATTTTTGGACCAATTGGTTAAATATTATAGGCTACAGGTCGACTGAAATAACAAAAAATCTAATTTCGTGCATAAAAAGTGAAAAACCCTCTAGAAATGATTAATGAATAAGAATATCCTAAAAAGGAGGCCTGGAGCTTGATATAGTCAATTTATCCTAAAGTTTTTGGATGAATCAGTTGTGTATTGTAGGCTACAGTTCGACTAAAATGCCAAAAAATCAAATTTTGGACTTAAAAAGTCAGATATCTCCAGGAATAATGGATGAATCAAAATTTCCTTAAGAGTACCTTGGAGCTTCATTCAGTCAATTTATCCTGAAATTTTTAGACGAATCGGTTAAATATTGTAGGCCGCAGGTCGATTGAAATGTTGAAAAGTCGAATTTTGGGCATATAAAGTGAAATATCTCTAGAAATAATAAATGAACAAAAATTTCCTGAAAACTGCCCCTGGAGCTGCATCTAGTCAATTTATCCTGAAATTTTTAGATGAATCGTTTGAATATTTTCTGCCACAGGTCAACTGAAATTATAAAAATAAAACATTTCTCATGCCTTCTGAATCTGCTATGTCCAGTTTCTAAAAAATGGGCAATGTGTATGCGCAGAAGTTATTTTTTTAACGATTTTTATTGATTCCAAAACGTTTCATGCAAATACTTGTAAAATTGGCTGAGATTTCTTATATATGTTTGACAGCTACCGTTCTTTCGAGAAAATATATTCGCGTTCTCTTTTTACTTAGCGGCGATTCGAAGTAAAATATGTATATATGACTGAAAATTAGTGGTATATGTACAAAAGAATTGGACTCTTACTGGTCAAGCACCACATTTGTCTGTGATCATTCAAATAAGGAGAACGCCCTCATTTTCGAAAACGTGTTTATAAAGTTATATATTGTGCAGAGAGTCGCTGAATCAACATTAGATAATAAGAGATGTAGATAGTCTCCGTTAATCGTATGTAAATTACGCAAATTGTGATCTCTAATTAACGAATAAATTGGACATTTTGTAAGAATATGTAGAAGGTCCTCCTTTTCACGTAAATTACACAATTGACTTATATGTTGTGGGTCGATTACAGTAGTACCAACTTTTGAGGTCAGCTTAATTTGGAATACGTTCTAAGCTGCATAAAAATGCGTTTGAAATGAAACGGAACTTTTGATAGCAGATATTGCTGAGGTTGCGGGTCGCTGTAAAAAAATTGTTTATAAATGACACCAAAATTGCTATTTTCCAACCTTATCAAATCTTGAGAAAACATGAATTCATTATATTCATTGACCATGTCCACAATTTGACCTTGAAGGGTGGTACCATTTAGTTCAATTAAATTGTTAATAATGCCCGCACCTTCCAGGCATCTTATAAGCTGACTCAGCCAATTGTATTTGAAATTTTTTCCGTGGGCAGTTTGAGCCAGTTTTTGCATACAGATTTTGAGGTAGCGCGAGTCATCCATCTCAAACACCCGTGCCGCCCAATTCAACGCCATTTTTATAATTTGCCCAGACACATAGGATGAGCCCAATTCTAATCTGATTACAAAGTCAGGTGTGTTTCTCGGTAGGCGAAAAAGATTCTTGAAAAAGTAAATCTGTGCTTTTTCGTAGACTTCTAAATAGTTCAGACCGACAATATGAGACGCATATAATAAGGTGCTTTTCGTTAGTCCTGTATTTTGATGATAGAAGGCCAGGAGAAACATTTATTTCGGATTATTATATTGTAGACCGCCGCCGAAGCTAAGTTGGCTCTGGTAGCTGCAGCAGGGCTGCCAAACAGAACATTCCTGGTCTGGAGAAAATCGTACCAAGATAATCGAAACAAGAAACAAACTCCAGTTGACTACTATCATATTTCAGACCAATAAGTTTTCCGCTAATTCGACCTTTTTTGAAAATATTATACTTGGTTTTATCTTTATTGACCGTTAATTTATTTATGTTACTTGCAGGGCATAGAGTTCTCTTATTGCATCAATTTTTGATTCGGCTAGAATAATTAAATCATCTGCATTAATTGAAACAATAATAAAATTATCACCCAAAATTCTGAGGCCGGCCAGACCTTTTCTTCTAAAGAAAGTCTCCATGTCAGAAGTTAAGAGGTTAAATATTATCGGACTCAGAATTTCACCCTGCAGGACCCCCTCTGTGATCGGTAAATCATCTGAGAGTTCGTCTCTCACCTTCACACGGGTTAAAGCTCTCTCATATAAACTTTTTAGTATCCTAATTATTTTCGAGCTTATACCTAAATCGTGAAGTTTTGTCCAAATGAGGGCATGATTCACCGAAGGAAACGCCCTTGAAAAATTAACTATTATGGCATAAATGTGTCTGTCTTCTTTTTGTAGATATATTTGTGAAATGGCGTCTGAAGTGAAGACATTATCAATGCAACCCCTATTCCGGCAATAAACCCGCTTGTACTTCCAGAATGATATGGCATGAAGACTCCCATTTTTCTAATCTGGATAGTAAAATCTACGTAAAAATTTTTGAGACAGACTTAAGAAGAGCTATCGGTCTAAAGTTATTGGGATTAGAAGAATCATGTTTTTTGTGGAGCATATGCGTCAAATATTTCGTCCAATCAAGTGGCACATATTCATTTTCAAATATTTGGTTAAAAAAGACTTTAAGGTACAGGAGCCAATTAGGTGGCGAATTTTTGTAAAAGTTATTTGAGATGTGATCTGGCCCGGGGGCCTTATTTAGTTTGGTTTTGTTAATAGACGACATGATTTCGTCTCCTGTAATGCTACTATCTAGTAACGGATGCCGATCATCCGTAAATAAGGATGGAGACAGGCGTCTTAGCGGGAATGTAAAGCGGATATAATTTCCCCAATCTTTTGTGGTGAGAGCGTTTGATTTGGTTTTCAGTCCCCTAAATTTATTCACGGTTTCCCAAAAAGTCTTACTGTCGTTAACTTTCTCAAGGCTCGCAACAATACTATTTGAAAAACTCAATTTTTTATGGCCGATTAGAGCTTAGTACGACTTTTCAGCTTTAATATAAATCTGTTTAGACTCGTGAGAAAAGTTAACCCCGCTAGCAGTTTTCAATGCACTAAGTGATAAAGTTCTAGCTTAATGACAATCAATATCGAACCAGGGTTTCTCACTCTCAAGTTGACCACAAAAGATTGTCCTCTCTTTAAACATATCAGCTAATATGTCGATGTCTTAGTTTTGTTCACTTTCGAAATGTCAGACTGACAAGCAGAAGCAGGAAGACAACAAGAGGACACCAAGAGAAGAAAATAATCAGAAAACGGTACAGACTGATTCACCTTCAGGTCACTCATTAAACTTAGCGCCTCAGCGTTACACCAAACCAGGTCGTTTATACTTTTCCCCTCTGCATTCACGAATGTAAACTTTGCTAGGTTGTCACTTTGCGATCTGCCGTTTAATAAATAGAATTCTTTATCTTCCACCATCTCGACCAGTCTCAGCCCCCTCCTGCTGTGTACAATATCTTGACTGTCGCGATGGATACAAAAATCAGTGTAAGTAAACATTTCAGGAGAACTCTGACCCAAACAACCAACTCTAATATTAAAATCGCCATGAATAATGGTAGCTACGTTATTAAATTTATCTGATAGTGCACATAAAGATTTTTCGAATAATTGTAAAATAACATCAATACAACTGCTGGATTGAAATAGCGAATACCCAAGATAAAATTCATCCTTTTAATATTGGTGATTCGTACTAGGATCCAATATTTCGCTTTATTAATAAGCTTGCAATTTAAAAAGGATTTGCTCATAACAAGAGCTGAGCTAGTATAAGTAATCACACTAGAACCACTTTTAAGAGTATATTTCTTACAATTTACCAGTAAAACAACCGAAGTAACATGCGACCGACTGCCATACTGGCTCAGTGGCAACTCTTAATAAGGAAATTTCTTTATCCACCCTTGCAGAGCTCCGCATGCAAGAATAAGGCTACATGCTCTAGGAGGCCGCCCGATTTCCCAGAGACACCGTTAGTGACACCTCACCCAGGTGCCATTCAGCTTTCAGCGCGGTTGTTCACGCCTCCGTGGCAAGCTTTTACAAGTGCAGCATATAAGTTCAATATAGCTTCTGTTGATGATGAGGAGGTACAATATCCACTTTCGGATTTTCTGTCAGTTCTATTTTGATCCTAGTCAACATCCGCATATCTGCATATCTGCCTTCGTTGCTCGTACGTTGTGCTGACTCAGAATCGACTCACTCGCGGAGAGTGTTGACAGCTATAAACACGGGCTTCTCTGTGAGCTTTTGATGGAAGTGCTCATCTTGGGAATACCTCTGTCTTCTCTAGAGATCCTCTACTGAGATTTGAGAAACAAACTCATACAGGCTCACACAGATTTTGTACTGCTCATCGCAATTAATCCGGAGCCAAATGTCTTTTTTAAATGTCTCCACCACTTTGCTGCGCAGAAGATACGATTTGGTTACACCACTGGTAACATAATCTAGATATACACAGAAATATGAGTGCGCAAACTCCGCCTACACTTCTGGTTCTGATTTAATCGTAACCAATCAAAAGCAGGAGGTTTGTTCCTCGATTCTCCTTAGAGAATCTCTGATCTTCTCTTGCCTTAAAATATCCTGCATCCTGCATTCTGCATCCATTTTCACGTCTTTTAATTTAGTTGATTTTAGCATACTTTCGATGTATTGATGTTAATTAATGCGAATCAATGCGGTTCTAAGGAGTCTCCTTTGTACTGTTCGCGGGAGACATTTGGCTACTGGTAACTTGGATAGTGGCCGCTTGATTTATATTATGACGGAAAAATTCCCCACCAGGCGTGAAAATAAAAGTTCGTTTACGAAATTCTCTAAAAATCCAAAATTAAGTGAAGGCATTTTTTATTTTAGGTTACGAATTCAGACAATGACACGAAAAGTGTTAGCACAAGAACACCCAGGGAGAATATTTCCGAGTCGAATCTCAAAATGTCTAGGAAATTTTCTTTTGTATTTGGCACTTGGATTCATACGGAAAAAAGCCAGCGAAAATAGAGAATTCACATGCACTCCTATTTTTCTAGGTCAATGCCATTGGCATGCTTTCCCTGTGAAAAAAAGTAAATACGCGTAAGTGAAAGAAAGTATTCGTTTGTACCGTAACGTATATGTGTGTGTGTGCGTGCCGCGACACTATGCATGGACTAGAGTCGCCCCATATAATACAGCCGCCCCTATACTTCTGTATACACTGAGAGTTTTAGAGGGTAAGTTTTGCTTAAAATGTCGAAAAAGGCCCCCTGATTATGAATATCTAGGGTATTTTTCCAGAAAATTGGTCGTTGATTGTTTACATAAGTTTTCGTAAACAATGACAGTATTTTTGAACAAAAATTCTATAAAATATGTTTTAGAAATTCTGAACCAAAACAAGACTTCTTTCCGTTTACACTTTTTTGTGCAATTAATCGTTTTCGAGTTATATCGTTATAATGAAATGAATTTTTACAAAAATTGTCATATTTGCAGGTAGACATATCAGAACCTATCCGACCGAAGAATTTCGAAAAAATGCAAATTACTTCTTAAACGGCAACAAGTCTGGTCGTGATTAAAACTTTCGAACACATATCTTACAGATTTTTTTTCATTAATACTGTATTTTTTTTAACAAAATGTTTCTGGATTTGTTGAGTGAAACAAAAGAATTGGTGGCGGCTGGATTAATAGGCAATTACTAAAATTTAATTAATACAACGGCCTCTTGAAGGGAAATATTTAAAACGCTATCCGATTGGGGTTTGACAGAATGCATTAGAGTTGTGACACAGTTGACCGCATCATTCATTAAAAAAAAATTCCCTCAAACCAAACAGGTAATAGCACACTCAGATGAGTGGAAATGAATACGTGTTGGCAATAAAAATAACACAAATTTTTAAATCGAAATTAGGCAGTTTGTGAGCCTACACGATTCCAATGATTCAATTTTTCAAAATAAACTTTAAAGAATTCATGGCTAAGTGAGTAGGAAACCATCATGGTTTGATTCTTCTCGAGCTTATCCTAGAGTTTGGCATCTATATCGTTCAATGTTTATGAAATGCTGACAAGAATTTGTTACAGCTACATAACTTGTCGAAATATTGTTTTTGTTTTCCAAAATTTTGTGCATCATTGACTATTGCACAGTTTCGAAAATCAAACTTGATTACCAGATTAAATTCAACAGACTTCCGTTGAAAAATGTAGAAATCAATTGATTTTTTCAAATTTGACCAGCCGCCCTTGCCCCTCTTTAATTACCGACTGTTTCTAGCTATTACATAGTTTCTGAAGAAAAACTTGCTCATCTCGCTGAACTTGAGAGGCTCCCGTTGAGAACTTGTAAAATAAATAATTTTTTAAACTTAATCAACGGTTATTTTCTGGCCATTAACTTGCTTATCTTGCCAAATTAAAGCCATTTTTTTTTCTTCAAAATTTGGAGTTCCTAATATCAGTACCTGCCTTACAGTCATTAACAAGATTATTCTTCACAAAGTTTGGGTCCTTATTATTGATAAATATAGAAATTACCCTTCTTACTCATCCCTTATGTGTCCGAAATTTCGAAAATTCTGAAAATTTTCATTTTTGCCTTAAACAGTTTTTTTATGCTTTATAAAAACCTTGCGGCCATTGGTGGACAGAAGGTTTCGAAGAAAACTGAGAAACTTATGTTGATTTCTCCTTTTTTCAAATTTTCTGCCATATAAATTCAATCTAAAACTTCAAGTGGTATGCGGGAGGGGTAGATATTAATGGATTTGGCTGAAATTAGGGACGCCTCATTTCTTTCGCCAATGGAGTGAAATCCGTGAGCAAAATAATTTTGAGCAAAAAATTTGTCTATGTATTTAAAGGTGATCCTAGCGAGCATTTGCTGTTTTCTCGCGATGTCTAACAATGTCCAACCCTGAATTTTTGGGAAAGTCCTTGTTCAGTAGCTGATTTCCAGTCATTCCTGTAAGGACTCTGCATTGCTTCCTTGAAATTTCTTCGCTGTTTACAGTTTTGCAAATTTTGATTGAAACCTACTAAATACCTGTTTGGTGGTACGCCTTTGTCGCTTCAATTTAAAAACCTTCCTTGCGTGTTTTGTACTTTTTTCAAAATGATTTCATCACCATCTTCTTCCTGTTTTGCTTCGGGATCGATGGCTTCATATTTATTTTTATCTTCTCCAGAATCTCTATTATTCTCCGATACATCAGCTGGTATTTTCACTGCTATTCCCTCGATGATCTTTCTTTCTTGTGCTTTAACTTTTTGCTCCTTCGTGTCATCAAAAATAATATTTCGCATAAAAGTGATGCAATCGACCGAAGTCTCACCGATGAGCCGAGTACCCTTAAAAATTAATTTTACTTTTTTCACATCCAGCTTCTTTTGTTTCTTTCTTAGGGATGCGTGAATGAGCTGCATAACCAAATATTTTCAAAGTTTCCACATTTAGTTTCCTGGAATGCCACAATTCTTATGACGTTTTATCCTTCCTCCTCGTTGGAATATTATGCTGTAAATAATTTGCAGTACTGACTGCTTCTTCCCAGTACTTGTTATCGAATCCTGAATCGATGAGCACGCATCTTGCCGTTTCCATTACTTACCTCTTATTCCCTTCAGCCAATCGTTTTGTTGTCGTAAGTATGCAGCAGTATACTGCATCTAATTGGCCTTCCTCTCTAAAAACTGTCACAATTCCTTGCTACATAGTCCCTTCCTTGATCAGAACATATTCCTTTCGGCTTCTTCTGAAATTGTGTCTTTGAAAGTTCTATAAATTCTTCAATTAGACTCTATTTCCATTTTTATGCTACATTTAGTTATTAAAACGTGTTCGGGATCACACTAAATGCACGCTTGTGAGTTAGTGTTTGTGGTGTGCTGTATGGTCGATGCCATTTCTGGAAATACTGAGGATCGAACAATTTGTTTCTTACAACCACTGTCTTAGCTTTAGGGGTCACGAACACACACATATTCAAATTGCAGGAAATGGTTCGCAGGCAAATTCTGTCAGTCAGTACGCAACTGGTCTCTACACAGGAGAGACTTCCTCTGTATCATTTTCAGGTGACTCTTGTAAGACTATTTTTAAAGTTGCTATTCAAGTGCAGATATTTTTCATCCAGCGAGTTAAATGGAGTACAGCTTTATCGTAAGTGTGTCTCATCGCTCACTTCCAGTCACTAAGCTAAGTTTTTTTGCACAAGTATCTGAAACAAAACGACTGCAACCGTCTATTAATGTGAGAATATACCTTTTATTTTACCTGGAGGCAATGTCTGCATATGTCCACACATGTGCGCATGTCGACTGTCCCGAAAAAAATGTCTTAACATAGATTTCCAAATAGAAAGTATGTCAACTGTATTTTACTTCTCTAGAGCATCGCGTCGTATCTCCATTTACTAATACATAGTTATACGACGCTCTAGTGAAGTAGAATATACTTGATATACTTTATATTCGTAAGTCCTTTTTAAGACTCTTTTCTTCGAAACAGTCGATGTATCAAATCAGACGTTGTGTTTGTGTTGATGTGTGATTCTTTGGCAGTGGCCTTCACGCCATTTTTTTCTTTATACATCGCTCGCATTGTTTCCTGATTCCGTAATTCTTTACCCTCATTCCTGTTCCAAGATTTTTTCCAAACCACACTTTTTAGTTTCTCAGAAATCTGCCTGTATTATTTTCGAGCCTTTTTCTCTAAATTCTAAATATAAAGTTCGTAGATCCTACATTCGAACGAATCATCAATTTTTAAACACTTCCAACGATATTTTCCTACTGACGGTTTCAAAAAATTAAAGAAATTCCCCTCCAATATTTTGAGTAAATATTCACATATTTCACTTTAATCGAAAGAAATGAGATCTATGTAGAAATTTGTAAATTCGTACGTTCAGAAAAATCATCTCTATTTTTCAACATTTTCTGCATTATTTTCTGATCATGTTTATTTATATAGCAACAAATTAACATCTGCATCTTGTTGCAATGACACTAAATGATAATTCGCCAGATGATAAAGCGATGATTAAATTCCTCATAGCTAATTAGTTGAATGTCCACTTCACAATTAATGAAGAGTGTGAGTTCTTAAAAAAAAAATGGTTAACAGCATCTATTCTTCATGATGTATTGTCGTCTCTGCACGTGAATAGCTACTTCTTAGTCAAATTTTGGGAACAAAATTTCCATTTTTGAGATGATTTTCACAATGAGATGTAGTTCAAATTTTATAGTTTTTATTAAGACAACCCAGCAAACCCGTTACGTAACTGCTCCGTAACAAAAGGGGAACATTGTTATATCTAGTTATTTAACGAGTGTTACCGTTCAGTGATGTTCTTGTTCTATAACTGAAAGGTAACAATGTTAAATAACCTTGTTACCGTATGATGATAAAACAGTCCCATGTAAAAAAATTTAACAATTCTGTAGCAGTGTGATATAAGTGTTATAGAAGACAAATGTAACACTTGCTCTGTATCTTGGTTAAATGCAAAAACTATAACTGTTATGTTACAGTGTTACATAAGTAAACTGTAACGTCGTTACTATGTATTTCCTTAAGCTGTGCATAGTGCGCATTAGTAACAGCTATGTAACAATGTGACATGACTATTATGTAAAAATCATGTAGCATTTTTTCGGCACCTTGGTTACTCTCATGATCTATAACAATTTTATTACAGTGTTACGCAATTGAACTGTAACAGCGTTACGGTGTAGTTCTGTAAGTTGCACAAAAAGTGTAACAATGTGACATAACTGTTACATAACATTCGTGTAACATTCTTTCTGTTACTTGTTGCCCCAGTAGACGTCGCAAGCCTGCGCAGCTGCCAATCCACCATATGTACAGCTGTTTGCAACGCTATGACGCTATGACGTGACTGTATCGGTTCTTTCAAATTTTACGTATATTCTGTAGTTTGTATTGAATGACAGTAAACAGAATTAATAAAAATAAGTGCAGTGGAAGATTTTGATGCAAGCGTAAAGTAAATTTGGTGTCCATATGAGACATGAAAGTGATTCTTCAAATTAGAGCATGCTTTGTATTTTTCGGAGTGCGACTATTCCTTCAAGCATTCTCGAAATCGTAAATAATACGATTAAAACAGTATATGTGAGATTAAATCGCGATATAGCCGTGCAAGTGGAATGTGCAGCTAAGAAAGATGTACGAATTTTTAGGTTAGGGCCAATTCATTGCTATTTCGAGGTCGCAGCCTACCATGTGGGAAGAAACTTTGTTCGAAACTCAATACCTCGTTATATCTATTTCACAGTGAGGTGAAAGTACACGATTCATTCAGAGCGGTTCTTTGTTGAGGAATATTTTGCAATGAGGTAGAAATCGCGACCTAATCAAAAGGGTTCGTACTTCGCGCATGAAGCTGGTAGCGTTACTGCTTGGAACAAAAGACAACTACCAGGCGTGATTTTAGGGTTTATATAAGATGAGTTCTCCATATTATGGATAGGGACGATGCAGTGGCGTAACTACTGCCGGCCTGGCCAGTTAGTTTGTCCGGGGCCCCGAGCATCAGGGGACCCCCAAAAGTAGTAAAGGAATTTTTTTTCCAAATTGTTGACCTTTTTTCAAAATCTAAATACTCAAAAAAAGTTTTCAGTGAAAAACCTGATTTTTCCGTGATCAATATTTGTTATCTGGTTAATATTATACTTCTATGTGTTTTATGTTATTAATTTCAAATTTGCGCGCCATTGCGGACGCACATGTTCAATTCTTGCCAACCTTTCTTTCTTGCTCAAGGCTTTGAAAGTTTCTCGCACTGAATTCCGAGTGACAATATTGAACAACAGCAAACTCATCGAAAACAATCATTGCTTACAAGTCGAAATTATGTGCTTTCATGATTTCTATATCTGAATAATGAATTATCGATAGAGTTTGAGTTGGAACGTAAATAATATAACATCATTAAACTTGAGCTCGAACAAACGCGCTTATCCAAGTGGCGCTCAAATGAAAAAAGTAAAATTAGAGACAGAAGCATCTGCAAAAAAGTTGAAACCCATAACCTCATTTTTTACGTCGCAACATCAGGCATAGAAGAAACAAGAATCTGATGAAGGCCGAAGAAAGTGTGATTTTTCTAGTATTAGATTTTTTAGATTTTTCTATGCAGCAGAAAGAAACAGAAGCGGATATGATCGTTACACCACCGAACCCTGACACTGACCATGTTTCACGAACATGGTTATTTAGCAATTTACTTACTCATTGTTTCAAATGACACGGTATTCAAATTCACTGATGATCATTTCGTTTTTAGGTTATGTTGTTCAGAAGATCCTTAATGCGCGTATTGTAAGGTTTGCTGGTTCTTTGCTGATAAAAGATGTGGAAATTATCATCCAGCTTGGGTGGATGGAATAAGTAACTGGGCAAAATTGAGTCACAAAATTTCCGAACACAAAATCGACAATTCATTACAACGCTTGCATGATATACGAGTCGTGACGATTGAATGAATCTATCATTGATGAAGATCTTGAGGATTGAACTCTCCGAGAAAAATCTTTCTGGTGCAAATTTCTCGACCGAATTATGAATATAATTCTCACCCTGGCTACATGCAATCTTTCATTTCGAGGACATCGCGAAGTCATCGGTGATTCTGGAAATAATGAAAACTTGTTGTCAATCGTTGAATTACTGACAGTATATGACCCTGTTTTAAAAGAACTCATTACAAGACCAGAGGATTCCATTCGATACCTGAGCCCTAAAATTCAAAATGAGATCATTGGCCTGCTATCTGAGACTGTGGAAGATGAAATCGTCGAAAATATCCAAGAAGCGCCATTCTTTTCCATCATAACGGATACAGCTCAAGATGTAGGTAAAATTGATCAAACGAGTCAATTTTTCAGATATGTGCAAATTATCAAAGATGAATACGGAGAACCAGTTGCTGTTAAATTCACTGAATCTTTCTTAGGATTTGAGAAAGTCGATGATCAAACGGCTAGTGGACTGAAATAAAAAATACCTAATGGAATTAAAAAAAAGGAAATTGAACTTTCGAAATGTCAAGGACAATGATGCAATGGAGCTGCTACAATGAGTGGAATTTACAACGAAGTTCAGAAGAAGATTCTCGATAAAGAAGTAAAAGCCATTTACGTCTACTACATGGGCTGAAAAGTCTTCGGCCTGACAATGAAAAAACGATATTTTGAATGAAAAATTGGCTTTA
>JAUMHM010000016.1:24988933-25006238 GCA_032362435.1 Melikaiella ostensackeni | reverse complement strand
TATGGACGATTGATCAGTTGGATAGCTGGAGGGCCAAAAAACCTCAAAAGAAACTATAGAAATAGTGATGCCGTCCGAGACGAGGCAAACCGAGCCTGCCTCGTTCTCACCTCGGTATTTCCAGCACTTCGTGACAGATGTGTGCTTCTAGTGGAGCGTACAGCTCGCAGGAGCGTTCTTCTGTCAATCTGACGCGGTAATGCTAATGAGTGCTCTTTAATAAACGATTGAAGTTGAAATATCACGCATTATACTTGTTTGTCCATTACTGATTAATTTGATAAGAAACTAGAAAATGTTTCGATTTTCTTAAAGATTCAGCATCACTCTATTAGCATCTTATTTTTTTCTTATTCAATATTTATTTTGCCAATTATGCATGTATGTATGTATGTATCTTTATTGCCTTCAGAATACAAAATTTCTATGGCAAGAGAGAGCCACTATAAACGAAATAAGATATGTATATATGACTGAAAATTGGTGGTATATTTACAAAATATTTCGACTCTTACTGGTCAAGCACTACAGTTGTCTGTGATCATTCAAATAAGAAGAACGCCCTAATTTTCAAAAACTTGTTTATAAAGTTATATATTCTGCGGAGAGTCGCTGGATCAGCATTAGATAATGAGAGATGTAGATTGTCTCTGTTAATTGTATATAAATTACGCAAATTATGATCCCTAATGGACGAATAAATCGGACATTTCGTGAGAATATGTAGGAGGTCCTCCTTTTGACGTAAATTACACAATTGACATATTTGTTGTGGTTATTACAATATTATTATATTATTATTTAATTATTATATATTTATTATTATTATATATTATTATATAATATTATATTACAATTACGGTAGTACAAACTTTTGAGGTCAGCTTAATAATGAATTTGGAAGATGTTCTAAACATGGATAAAAATGCGTTTAAAATGAAACGGAACTTTTGATAACAGATATTGCTGAGGTTGCGGGTCACTGTAAAAAATTGGTTTATAAATGACACTAAAATTGCTATTTTCCAGTCTTATCAAATCTTGTGAAAACATGTATTCATTATATCTATTAACCATGTCCACAAATTGAACTCTAAGGGTGGTACCATTTAGTTCAATTAAATTGTTATTAATGCCCGCACCTTCCAGGCATCTTACAAGCTGACCCAGTCAATTGTATTTGAAATTTTTTCCGTGGGCGGTTTGAGCCAGTTTTTGCATACAGATTTTGGGGTAGCGCGAGTCATCCATCTCGAACACCCGTGCCGCCCAATTCAACGCCATTCTTATAATTTGTCCAAGCACGCAGGATAAGCCCAATTCTAATCTGACTACAAAATCAAGCGTGTTTCCCGGTAGGCGAAAAAGATTCCTGAAAAAACGAATCTGTGATTTTTCGTAGACTTCTAAATAGTTCAGACCGACAATATGAGAAGCATATGATAAGGTGCTTTTCATGAGTGAGCCCTGTATTTTGATAATAGAAGGCCAGGAGGAACATTTGGTTCGGATTAAAATATTGTAGACCACTGCCGAGGCTAGGTTGGTTCTGCTAGCTGCGGCATGAGCTGCTAAACAGAACATTCCTGATCTAGAGAAAATCGTAACAAGATAATCAAAACAAGAAACAAATTCTAGCTGAGTACTATCATGTTTCTGACCAAGGAGTTTTTTGCCAATTCGACCTTTTTTGAAAAATTGACCGTTAATTTATTTATATTACAATATTCTTGCAGGGCATAGAGTTTTCTTATCGCATCAATTTTTGATTCGGCTAGAATAATTAAATCGTCTGCATAAATTAAAAACAATAATATCATTATCACCGAAAATTCTGAGACTGGCCAGACCTTTTATCCTAAAGAAAATCTCCATGTCGGAAGTTAAGAGGTTAAATATTATTGGACTCAAAATTTCACCTTGCAGGACCCCTTCTGTAATCGATAACTCATCTGAGAGTTCGTCTCCCACCCTTACACGGGTTGAAGCTCTCTCATTTAAACCTTTTAGTATCCTAATTATTTTCGAGCTTACACCGAAATCGTGAAGTTTTGTCCAGATGAGGGCATGATTGACCGAAGGAAACGCCATTGAAAAATCGACTACTATGGCATAAATATATCTGTCTTTTCTTTGTAGATATATCTGTGGAATGGCGGCCAAAGTCAAGATATTATCAATACAACCCTTATTCCGGCGAAAACCCGCTTGCGCTTCCGGAATGATATGGCATAAAGACTCCCATTCTTCTAATCTGGATAGTGAAATTCGCGTAAAAATTTTAGAGACAGTTTAGAAGAGCTATTGGTCTAAGGTTATTGGGATTAGAAGAATCATGTTTTTTTGTGAAGCATATGTGTCATATGTACAAATTTTTAGCTTTAATATAAATCTGTTTAGACTCGTCAGAAAAGTTAACCACGCTAGCAGTTTTCAATGCACTAAGTAATAAAGTTTTAGCTTGATGACATCTAGTCAATTTATGCTGAAATTTTTAGATGAATTGGTTGAATATTGTAGGCTACAGGTCGACTGATATGCTGAAAAATCGAGTTTTAGGCGTCAGAAGTGAAATCTCTCTAGAAATGATGAATGAATCAAAATTTCCTGAAAAATCCTCCTGGAGCGTTATCTGGTCAATTTATCCTAAAATTTTTAGACTAACCGGTTAATTATTGTAGGCTACAGTTCGACAGAAATACCAAAAAATCGAATTTTGGGCACAGAAAATGAAATTTCTCTAGAAATGATGGATGAATCAAAATTTCCTGAAAAGCGCCCCTAGTGCCTTATTTAGTCATTCATCCTCCAAGTTTTAGACAAATCGATTGAATATTGTAGGCCAAAGGTCGACTGAAATAACAAAAAATTGAATTTCGGGCATAAAAAGTGAAAACCCCTCTAGAAATGATAAATGAATCAAAATATCCTCAAAAGAAGCCCTGAAGCTTAATCTGGTCAATTTATCCTAAAATTTTTAGATGAATCGGTTAAGTATTGTAGGCTACAGTTCGAATAAAATGCCAGACAATCGAATTTTGGTCTTAAAAAGTGAAATGTGCCTAGAAATAATGAATGAATCAGAAATTCCTGAAAAGTACACCTGGAGCTTCATCTAGTCGAATTGGTTGAATGTCATAGGCTACAGGTGGACTGATATGACAAAAAATTGAATTTTGGACATAATAAATTAAATATCTCTAGAAATAATTAATAAATCAGAGTTTCATGAAAAATAACCGTAGAACTTTATCTAGTCAATTATTTATCCTAAAATTTTTAGACGAATTGGTTGAATGTAGTAGGCTACAGGTTGACTGATATGATGAAAAATTGAATTTTTTGCATAAGAAGTGAAATATCTTTAGAATTAATTAATAAATCAGTATTTCCTGAGAAACAAACGTGGAACTTCATCTAGTCATTTCATCCTGAAATTCTTAGATGAATCGGTTGAATATCATACGCGACACTTCGACTAAAATGCCAAAAAATCGAATGTTGGGCTTAAAAAGTCAAATATCTCTAGAAATGATGGATGAATTTTCAGACGAATCGTTTGAATATTTTCTGCCACAGGTCAATTGAAATTATAAAAATAAGACACTTCTCATGCCTTCTGAATCGGCTATGTCCACTTTTTGAAAAATGGGCAATGTGTGCGCGCAGAAGTTATTTTTTTAACGATTTTAATTGAGTCCAAAACGTTTGATGCAAATTGGTGTAAAATTGGCTGAAATTTCTAATATATGTACGATAGCTACCGTTCTTTCGAGAAAAGATATTCGGGTTCTCTTTCTACTCAGCGACTATCCACTACCGCGAATCTTCATAATGATTTTGATAAAAAAATCAGACATTAACATCTTCGATCAAAATAGACAAGAAAGTAATGCAGTTTAATAATTCATCAATAACGAATGCTTTTAGGTCTTCTTTCCAATAAAGAAACTTCATTTCTTCACATCTATCAAAATTTCTTAGTTACCTTTTCATTTTGTATCTTCTGAATCGAGAATATTCAGACATTCTTTTAGATATCTTTTTCTGATTCATTTTATTCAGTATTTTGAAGTGGGCTTGAACGCATAGAATTGTTTTAGGTTGTTTTCTCCACAGCAAAGTCATATTTAATCATACAGTATTTTTGTTAGTCAAATTATTGAATTCAAATTTTTATACTCATTGAAAATTCTGATTGTGGTATGTCGAGTCAACATTTCCCTATATGTTTGTAATCTTTATTTACAATTACGAGATTTTTCGTTGTATAGGCGCATTTTACCGATCGTTTATGAACATTGAGTGATGCCACATGCTTAAGTAGATTTGAGTAAAGTGTTCTTGTTCCATGTCATTTATTAGAATCAATCATTTTGATTATCTGATAAAAACTCGATCGCAGTTAATGAAGGAATCATCTTATAAATTCTCCAACATCTTGAGATCGTGCTATATTATCATATCATTCCAGGCATTTTTTAAAAGGGATCATTCACAAAATATTTCATGGAATTAAACCCTCCCCCCCTCTCCTAAGGTGATACGTTTTACATTGTTCTTAACATGAAGAATAATACTTTGACACCTCCCCCTCCCTGAACGTATCACCTATTATGTAAATAAGCCCTAATTTAATAACGAAAATACAATATTATTATAAATCTGCCACTAGCTGTTAATATTCATTAATAAGAAAGTAATTTACAATAGACATTAATTTCAAATTTCAGATTGATTAATCTAAATGCAGTAATTTACAACTTAAACCCAAACTTTCCTTAACCTAATAAATTTTCTGCCAAAGAAAGATATTTTACTTTGGTCATAACCCCTCTTATCGTTATCGTTATCGTTATACTAGTGACATTTTACATTACACATTGTATATCATACATTATATGACAGATGCAATTGATTATTGTTCCCAATAAATCTTCGGCTATGATTTATATCCACAGCGGCAATTTTAATTATGATAAAGTCTTACATATATCAGAATCCGATGGTTTAAAATAATAAAATGCCTTTTTAATACTTATTTCACATATTTGACTTTAACTCTTTGATACAAATATGCACTGTTAAAAATTTATGTTGCAATTTTACAATAAATGTATTGGAAGTTTATTATCAAAACGTGATGTAATTCTACAATACATGTTTTGCACACCGAATTATGAGAAACATGAAAGTTTTCTGCATATATGGTTTGCGTTTCATTTTTATTAAAAATTTAAAGTCGCTGGTCTTAGCATTTGGCTACACATAAATCAAAAATTAAGTATGACGTAAAGGAGAACAATACCCAGAAATGCCTTGCAAAGATGAAAGTTTCGTACATGATGAATAGTTTTTAGGTTAGGTATGTAATTTATTTAATTTCTAAACGATTTCTCCACTAACGAAAATTCTTGTTACAGTCAGAATATCAGGCAAATGGTATTTTACAATTATTTCATTCAAGCTACTTTAGTAATGATTGCTCAAATGCTTAAATTACATTTGAAGAAAAATATGTTTGAAAATTGCATTACTTGTTTTGTAATTCTACAATAAATTTATTGCAATTTCACTTCACAATACGGTGATCAATCAAAATCAATCAATAAATATAACGAAGTTATTCTCCCACAGATTTAATCAATTTGGTCATACGGTCTAGTAAAAAAGCAGTGGATTCAGATGTCCATGAATCATATCTTTGTCAATTATTAAAAACCAACGTACGTTCCAACCTTTCATTGCAGGTCCTCTTCAAA
Source organism: Melikaiella ostensackeni (assembly GCA_032362435.1). Lineage (NCBI taxonomy): Eukaryota > Metazoa > Arthropoda > Insecta > Hymenoptera > Cynipidae > Melikaiella > Melikaiella ostensackeni. The sequence goes on along the minus strand of JAUMHM010000016.1, from coordinate 25,000,476 downwards.
GGTAACATAACCTAAGTCAAATTTAAAGTGATTCAAAATTACAAACTGGTACAAAATTTAGAATTATGATTAGGAGAATTGTATAAGATTTTTTTACCTGTCGTAATATTGAGAAATCCAAAAAAATTTAAATTTCTATTATTTAATAGAGACATAATTTTTGGAGTTAACCAGAAATTAGTTTCCTTCACAACGAAGATAAAAGGAAATAGTAATGATTGTAAATAACGAGATTGAAATTTATTTGAGAAATACATTATAAGCACTGAATTGAAACCTCAAATTTTAAGACGCTCCAATATTATGAATTTAACTACATTTTAAAACTAAAACGAAGTATTGTGTTTTGGAAGAACAAACATAGACTAATGAATACATTAGAGATGAAGCATGTTTTGATAAACCAGTATTTTGATTGCCGAATTCACAATCCCGTTTATGTTCATTAATACGAGTTTTTAGTCTCCTGCCAGTTTAAACAATATAAACTTTATTACAACGTTTATATTTAATGAGATATAATAGACCAGATAAGTTATCTTTACTATCTTTATCTTTGTTTTAAAAAAAAGGAAATCTATTAAGTGTATAATTGTTTGTGAAATAAACAATGATATTGTATTTTTTTCAAAGCACACCTGAGATGTTCAGAAAGACCTTCAACGTAAGATAAAGAGACTTTAATAAGGTCAGTTTTTTTTCGTAAGTTTCAAACCATTTGTTATTTTCAGAGGAACTGTTATATATTTCATGAATTCTTCCTTTGATGGTGTTATTTATTAATTGAAGTGGATAATTATTTTGTACTAGAGTTATTTTTAGTTGACCTAAGTCTTCTTTCCGAAATTTAATATTGCTCAATTTTACACGTCTGTCAATAAGACCTTTAATTAAACCAACTTTTTGACAATATAAATGATGAGAATTATAATTTAGATAACGTCCTGACGAAGAAGACTTCTTATACTTATTTGTGATAAGGTTACCTTCAGGAGTTTTGATGATTAATAAATCAAGATAAGCAATAGAATTATTTGCTTCTTTAATAGTAAATTTCATTCAATGGAACTTAATAAATAATAATAATTGATCAATTAATAAATAATAATAATAAATAATTAATTAATTAATAGTACTTCTTTCAACAGTAAATTAAATCGAATCCTCCATATTGTTGAAAGTGTTTATGAATTCATTCATTTTATCAGATGGTACGATGGCTAGGATGTCATCCATATACAGTTTGTAAAGAAAAGGAGTTAAACTTAAAATATTATCAAGAGCCCTTTTTTCAATACTTTCCATTACTAAGTTTGAAACAAGAGGAGATAATGGAGAGCCCATTGGGCAACCTGAAATCTGTTTGTAAAATTTATCATTGAAAGAAAAGACTGTATTGTTAAAAACGGTTCTAGTAGCAATTAGAAATTCATTCTTGGTAATATTTGTTAAGTTATGATTTATATTTAATTTTTCTTCAATACAATCTAATGCATGATCCAATAGAATACTATCAAACATTGATACCACATCAAGTGAAACTATATAATGTGAATCAGGAACTTTAATATTTTTAAGATTTTCCTTCAAGTCCCAATCAGTCTTTACAAACGTGTGAGTTGTACCAGAAATTGGTTTTAAACAATTTGAGATGTGTTAAGTTAAATTATAAGTAGGAGAACCTACTGCAGAAACAATTAAAGGCCATTTTAAATCTGGTTTATGAACTTCTGGGAGAGCATATACTTTAGAAACAACACTATTATGTGTTTTTAATCTATATGACATGCCATCATTTATCAATCTTTTCTTCTCCCATCTGATAGCATTGTCATTACATTTCTTCTCGAGAGTTGGAGCAAGACTAGTTTTAATATTTTTGTAAGGAATGTAATTTTTTAACATATTTTCAACAATCGCTATATAATCAGTGCGATTTGCAGCAACAGTTACACTACCTTTGTCAGCTTTAAAGAAAACTAACTCTTTATGTTAATTTGGAAATTTTCGATAAATTCAATGATCTTACTTGTATTATTAAATTTATTTGAAAAATTATGGATTGAAATTAATTGAGTTGTAGTTTTTCTAGTATTTAATTTTATCGTATCACTATTTATATTTTTAATGCAATTTTCAATGTTCGCAATCATACATACTACTTATGTGGCGAGGACTTACTTTGAACGCCCTCGATTTAGCGGAGATTTTAAAAAAAAGTTCAGTACAATAGGTGGTTAAAACCTTAGTGCTATGGGACTTGAGTGTCTTTGCCTATTCGTGTTAATAATAATATTTAATGATAATATTTTTGAAAGTAACAGAATTTATAAAGAAAAAAAATGTTAGTCGGGGAAAAAGAACTGAAATGAAACGCAGTGTAATTTTGTAAATTTGCATTTTTTTATTCGATGAGGATTGTCACTTTATTTATTTATATCTTATACTGTTAGGCCTTATGTTTGGATATTTGACCATTATGTCAGAGTGAAAGTTATTCCATAGTTATTGTAAATTGTCTAAATTATTTGAAGGATGTATGTGTGTACTCTCTGAATTTTATTCAGTGAGAAGTAGGTCACTGGAACGGGATCGGGTCATGCCAACCCCCGGCAAGTCAGATTGTCGGCAAGTCACATTTGGAAAAATTTGAAGTCCACAAAAAAATTGGAAAAATTGCGGCGAGTCACATTTGCGGAAACTCACATTGCGGCATCTCTCATTCGGAAAAATTTGAACTAAACAAAAAGTGTTTTTATTGCGGCAAGTCACATTTGCGATAAGTCACATTGCGGTAAATCACATTTGAAAAAAGTTGAAGTCCACTAAAAATTTGTAAAATCACGGCGTCACATTAAAAAAAAAATAATAGAAAAATAAAAAATTTGATTTCTAAGATTATGGGAAGACACGCCTGTGATAAGTTACAAAAATAATGCAGGTCACACCCCTAACCCTTCCGAATGTCTCATGGACGACGGGAAAACCCCGCTGTGATTGGTCACAGAAATAATTTAAGTCAAACAACTAATTTATGTTAACTTTTCGTGGACTTCCAATTTTTTCGAATGAGATATGCCGCAATGCGAGTTAATGAGAATTTGATTTGCTGCAAATGTGACTAGCCGGGGGTGGCATGATCCGGACCCACTGAATAAAATCAGTAAGAATTTTCACTGATTCTCAGAACAACCTCACGGATTCAAATAGCTAAAAATTGGTCACTGAATCAAGTAAGTAAGGATTTTCACTGATGGACAGGGAAATCTTACTGACTTTAATTAGAGTTATGTTTTTCTGGAAAAAATAATAAATTTGATTTAAATATCAAAAATTTGTGATAAGGAATAGATGTCCGAGTAATCAGAAATGTTACTTACAAGATACTATTTTTCTGCGAGTACATGGCGTAAACGGTGTGGGACTATGATACGTGGACGCGGATCCATTTCGTTCTCTAAATGTGGTCCAATATTTGACATTATCCAGTTTCTATACATGGGATGATCGAGATTTATAAAAAGATCAGGATAACCTGGACCTAGGTTTTCTCCAGGAAAAAAGAGAATCCCAACCAAGTAACGAAAAACAACTAAAGGATCACCTTCATCACCAAAGCTACTGTGTTTTTTTTCTTTCATGTCAAGAGTGCAAATAATTCGATCTGTGATATCAAAATGACCTTTGAAGAAGTGTGCACAATCCTCCTGGCTGATTATCGGTACAGTTATTGATCGTAGTTCCCCAGCATAATAATGTTCATCTCTGAAATCAGGCAGTGGATACATTCTTAGTATATATACCGAGAAAAATCTTCATCTTAAATCATCAAGATTTCACTGTTCATGAATGAAAATGTTTGCATATTTTATTCAGTGCCCCATTTCTAGCTATTTGAAGCAGGGAGATTGCGCTGTGAATCAGTGAAAATTCTTAGTGATGTGGTTCAGTAACCCATTTCTCAGAGATTCAAATTCAGACTATGAAGATTAAGAAGAAAGATACACTAGTTACTTTACGGATCAATGTTACTTATGTATATCTTTTTCCTCAGCAGGACAGAACTTTACTTCGCACAAACGTTTTAATAGTTATTCAATACAGTTAAGTACTATTTTTTGGCTTGACATTTGTATTCAATTAATTAAGTGGGAGAATGGTGCCCACGTGGAGTCAGAGTACTTTAAAAGTCGTATAAATATTCATATAAAAATTAACTTCAACAGTTTTGTGATAGGTAACTTGCCGTCAGATTGTGAGTACAGAAACAAAAAATAGTTTAACTTACTTGTTTTTCTCAAATATTAGTTTAAAGAAATAAGAAAAATACACTGTCATTGCGATCAGTCAAGGACACATTTTGACGAAAAAAACTCAAATATAAAAAGCATACAAATACAGCGTTCCTAAATTATTTATAGATTTACAACACGTAAAGATAAACAAGTTATATAGTATTTGTACCATGAATAATTCACTGATACAAATTGTTCTCACGGCTAGCCTCGACTAATATCAACCCAAAAATGTTTGCACATTCAGTTTCACTTTTATACTTGTTTCGGGTATGCCCCATGACTATTTCATGCCAATAAGAAAAAAAACCGTACAACGCATTCTTAAGAAAAAAAAAAAGAAAATTGCCTTACTTTCTGAAATCTATAAAATTATACCTTTACTAGATGTTTGTTCTGAGTATTTTTACAAATTTTTTAAAGAAAATAGAAAAATCGACGACATTGACAAAAGTAGTATTTATTTAACAGGCTTCAAAATTTGATTATTAAAACCGTTTGTTTTTAGTCCAGTAACAATGTAAAAAACATTTTTCATGAGAATATTAGGGTTCCTGAGCTTCAGAAAAAAGAAAATTGGTTTTTATTTCTAAAATTAGAGAAACATGCTGTTTAACGATTAAAAATATCATTTTTTTCGGAAAAGACGCAGAGTAGGAATAGCAATTCATAGTTCTGAACTACGAACTAGCGTAGAATCATCTAACCTCGGACACTTACCCAAAGTTCGGAACCTATTTTTCTTGATTTTACTTACTTTTGGAAAACAAGATTGACTTCTTACGTCATCTCTGACTTTGGTCTTCAAAGTTTTTGTTGCTTTTATACTATTTGGTTATGTAAAAGAAACCTCAATGATCTCATGAAAAATGTTCTTCGCATTATGACTGAACTAAAAACGAACTTTTGAAAAATAAAATGTTGAAGTTCTTTAAACTACATGCTATTGTAGACAACTTTCATAGATTTCTTCTATTTTTGTTGGAAAAATTTGTTAAAATATACAAAATAAACATCCAGTGAGGATATAATTTTATAGATTTTAGGAAGGGGAACAATTTTGAATGACGAACTGCTATTCATATTTTGCGCCATTTTCGAGAAAATAGAGATTTTTAATCGTTGAAAATGAAGAAATCGTTTTTCTCAAGAGCGCTTACTACGATTTTGTTCTTCCTTAGCTTAAAATAACCTGAGGCATCCCCGAAACATGTACAAAAGAGAAACTGGATGTGCAAGCACTTTTGGGCTGAGCTTAATTGAGACTAGCTGTGTTCTATTAACGAAACTCCGGAAAAATATTTGTTATATTCGAGTGAGTATAACGCATTTTATAGAATAACGTTTTAGATATTCCTTTTGGCTCACTGTGCACACGGATTGATTGTGGCCACCTTGCCCTTATTTTACTTAATCATAGAAACTTTTTTTTTTATAAAATGTATTTTTTTTTAAATATATAATTGATAACTTACGGTAAGTAGCGTCCCCAACCACTGATAGTTCCGTTCATGCCTGGGGGTATAGGTCCCACATTCAGTTTTATATTCGTGGACTTTGAAGGTCTATTGGCAAAAGGTGGCGAAATTGTGAGCAAGCTAAGATCATTCCAAGGTTGGTCTGAGAATGCCATTTTTACAGTGTGAAGATCACCAGAAGTTACGATTGTCGAGCCAGAAAAAATTCTGTACACCGAAATGTCTCCGTCAATACAGATACGAGCAGTTAAAACATGAATAGGTGACATAATAACACCTGCACATTTGTGTTTGAGTATATGTTTGTCACATTTTGTTTCATATTCATATTTCTGTATATTTACAATATAGGGAGCCTTGCTTAAAAGCACTCGTTTGTTTCCACCCGGTTTTAGAGAAATTAGACGTTTCTTGCGGACATGAAGATTCGATGAGTCCTCTGCAATAAAGATATCGATTATTCTTTCAGCAGTGTTTTATAAACATTTCGTAATAATGATTATTTTGTTAAGTGGCCTCCAAATCTGCACAGGAAAATCAACCACGAGGAATTTTAGGCACACAGTATTTTGGCAAAATGTTTGGTTTGATGCGGGGCAAAAGATTCAGTTTTAAAGATTCGTAACTTAATGAAACACAAGTTTAAAATACAGAGACAAAGGAAAATAGATGCTGAATGAACGTTTTGGAACATATAATGCTAAAAACTTCAGTCTAAAACTTATAAGTTTTCATCATTTACCAGCTTCTTAAACTTATAGGTACATTTAAGGTTTAAACAAAAATATTTCACAGCAATGATCCAAAAATTTTACTTCATATATGTATTTCCTTCCATCTCTATGTATCTAAAACTTTTCTCTCATTAAATTACAAATCTTTAAAATTGGAACTCTTGCCGTGCACCAAACCAAAAGCTTTGTTAAAATACTTTGTGTCTAAAATTCCTTGTGGGTTCTTTCGTGTAGACTTCAGGCTTTCTCGTGATTCATCCTAGATATATCTTTTTGGGATATTATTTCACTCACTACTCGTAATATTCTCCTCCGAAAAAGTCTTCATTATTCCTTGAGACAAAATGACACAAAGAATCAAAAACTTCAAGTACATTTTTGTCGGTCTTATGCACACAAAATAAGACAGTTTAGATGATGATATTTTACTTTCTTCAGTTGTTGAACCCAAGACTGAAGAATTTTGAGCTTATTTATAGTATAACTTTATCTGTGGTGTTCAATTATTTGTCACCATTCACAGAGCATATGTGTAATAAATTATTTTTTAAGCAAAGATACATGCTTAAGCAGCTCGAATAACATTTTAAATTGAGAAAGATGTAATTCTCCTCTTCTTACGATTGACGTCATTGCGCCACATTCATACCAAGTTTTTTATTCAAAATCTTTATTACAGGCAATAAACAAACGTTTATTTTCCTTCTCGTATCTTTGTATTATCTTTGCCATATTTGAGCTAGAAAAAAGTGACATACGAGAAATTAGAAACCTTGACTGGTTTTATATCAGCTTGTAAAGAGAGGCTCATATTACGTCATTATACTTTTCCGGATTTTTGTGAATTGAATGATTTATGGCAATGAATGATTTATAGCACAAATACAACTCTTTTATCTTTATGTTCAATCAGTTCAGAAACAATAAATTTTTTACGTTGAAAAAATAAAAAATTTAATCTGAATATTGAATCGTTGCTGGAAACTTACAAGGGAGTGTTCCTAACGGGGAAACGGATTTTAATAACCTTTTGTGGGCGAAAAGGGCCTGATATGAAATAAAAAAATCTTAAACCGTCCCCTTTGTTAGAATGCGGCTTACGAAAAAAAAGGGTTGAAGAAAATTCGCGCCGGAAATAACTGGTCGAATTGTAGAGTGCTCGAGCAGCTCCGACAGAGCAGTGGTCTAGGTTCTAGGCAAGAGAGTCTACCGTCCTACGTTCGAGACCTCGTCCTTTTTTCAAAATTTTTTTATCATTCTTTTTTCAATAATCAAACCACGAATATGCATAAATATTATACAGATAATAATAAATAGTATAATAAAAATATTTTCAAAGTCGGAAAATTATTATTTTAAACACAAAAATTTGTTTGTTAGTAAATTGATGTCTGTAATTTATAATATAATATGTTCGGAATATATTTATCTTCAAAATATTCCATTTAAAATTTATTTCAACAATTAAATACGTTTAAATTAATTTTTTGCTGATAAAAATGTCGAACAATTGTAAAATAATAATTTTTACAAGTTTAAATTAATTTCTTATATATCACAGACATCAACTTATAAAAACAAATTTTTGTCTCAAAAATAATAATTTTTCGATTGAAAACTTTTTTTTACTACTCATTATTATATTTATAATATTTATGCATATGTAGGGTTAAATTATTGAAAAAAAGAATTAGAAAACGAAATCTTAAAAAAAAGTACGAAGACGCGAATGCTTGACGGCAGACTCTCTAGCCGAGAACTTAGGCCATTGCTCTATCTCAGTTGCTTGAGGATTCTACAATTCGACAGGTAGTTTTATTGAGCGCAGATTTCTTTTAGTCTTGTTTTATCATTAACTGCGTTCTATCTAAAAAAACGGCATCAACGTTTTTCTTTTTATATTAGGACCTCTTCGCCCACAAAAGATTATTAAAATCCCTGTCTCCTGTTACGAGCACTCCCCTTATTAGTATGATAATCGTTATACGAAAATATTGTTGTACAAAAATACGAATTTGATAGATTTGAAAACAAAGGGAGCGATTGTTATATACCTTAAAAATTCCGATAAAAAGTTAAATTTACATTCAATATATAAGATTTTACATAAAGAGTAGCAACCGAGATGCAAAGAACACACACTACATTTATGAAATCAACCAGGAGTATAACCAAGTCCGGTATTTGACTGCGGTTAGAATATCCCAATTCTCTAACATATCCATTCCATCTCTTATTGCTGCCAACTTGTAATATTTAGCTTTTCTTTTATTGAAGTTTTCTCCTAAGTCCTAAAAGTTACCGCTATGAAAGAAGTAGCACTTATTTAAATATTCTTCTGGATTATTCCTCTCGCTCTTCTCTGGAATGAAACAGTATTAAAACGATCTTTAGATCACAGTAACAGGTTAAATAATACCGATTTTCCGCAACAAATATTGTGCATTTATAAATCGCACCTTAGTGGTGATTCCAGGAAAAAATAATAATATGAAGAGCACCTCTTTAATATCTTCTAGTGGGCTTATAAATTCTGGAATGGAAAACTTTGAAAACCTAGCAAAATGGAAACACTTTGAAGAAATAAACCAAAAAACGAACTCCCGAAAAGTCAAATCATCCTACAGAAAAGATTCAACACTCTCCGAAGCCGGTTCCTTTGTTAGCAGAGCGTGGAGACGAAAATGGGTTCCCTCCACTCAGAATAATCTCCTCGATTCATTGCTCTGTATACATCAGTGTATCTCTGCTGTTGAAAAAAGTAAGTACGGTCGATAAAACGCTTCCCAGAAGGAAGATCCTCTGGGAGGAATGGGTAGTCCCTCGACTCTGAGGAGTTGGGGGGTTGAAGGGTGGGATTGGAGACAACAGGAGGAAGTGGGAGAGGGTGAACAGGATTCGTGGACGCGTCGCAAAAAGAAGAAGGTTCAAGTAGTAGATGGCACTCGCAATGTAAAGTTTTGCGTTCCGCACCCGCAGGATGGAGGAAGTGCTGAAGCTGGCGGATGCAGTGGAGCTGGAGGAAAAGGTGCTAGAGGTAGAGGTATTGGGGGTGGAGGTGGAATAGTTGACGGGTGGTTGCTTCAGCCCTGTTCTCGTTCGTTTCCTCCCAATTCGTTGGTAAAGGATTCTTCAGGGGGGGGAGTTTTCAGGGGCTTGAGGGTTGGGGTGAAATTGGCGTTGCAGAATCGTGGGGGTGAAAACGGAACGAAGGGCATGCGAGCTACTATAGCGGCGAAGTGAGGAGTCAGGAGGATACAGCAGGTGAAGGAGGGTGCAAATAATAACAATAATCATATTTCCCGGCAACATGGCCGCTGAAAGAGGATGGCTGGGTTGCCGGCGGTGGATGAGGCGACGCCACCGCGGCAATGGCGGTGGAAGAGGGTTGCGGAGGGTGGTGGGTTATCATAATATTACAAACCACCGTCACAGGGCCGTATCTATATAATACACGTACCTAACACGTACTAAGACCCAGCTCGATTCGCGCGAATCACCGCATCCGGCAATTGTCACGTCGCTCGTTCCACGGTACAAATACTGTGGAACTAACACGAATAACTCTGAGATCACCCTTTTTCACATCTACGGTTGAATACTGCGACCGCGAATCGTCTGATTTTTACCCATGCCATTCAGTGAAAATCCTTTCTGGCTTTACCTGTCTATGCACGGAAAAATAATTAGCAATAAATTGTTTTTCAGCGGGATGCGAGACAATGTTCGCTGGATTTTTTAGGGGTAATACAGAACGAAAGGCGGTGGATGAAGTTGGGTATTTATTCATAGCGGAGAGTCATTTATATAGATGACGGTTGTTATTCTGGTATAGTGTCAAGCGTTCAATTAAAAAATCTGGTTGTTAGAGGGGTAACAATCACGAATGTGATAAATGGAAAGTTTATAGTTAATTCGGGATGTGTTGAGATGAAGATAATAAGAGCGTTTCTTTTTCTTAATTTCATGAGAAAGATAGATTTGTTCTTTTAAGCCTTTTTTTGCATGAATTTATTGAATGCATGTATTATATAAATGAAGGGTGCGTGTGTAAAACCTTCCAAATGCCAAAGTTTTTAAAATGCGTTCTTCTGGCTTAAGTTTACCGCAAAATTTTAACGCGACTCCATTATTCTACATCTATTGGCACCGCGCTGCATCATTTTTGAAAAAAGTGACAAAAAATGTTTTTTCCACTGATGGCGTTTGGGATGTTTCGTTCAAAGTCGATTTCTGATAACTCTTTTCTTGAAACTGGTTTCGGTTTTTGGAAATTCTGTTGCACAACGCAGTAGAGCTGGGTGAGAACTAGAAGCGGCTTTTTTTTGTTTTCGCTTTAAATCAAACGCGCAAAGGTTACACAATCTTTCGCCTCTTCTGTAAATTTCTTTTTGTCGTTTGGGAGGTTTTGCACATCAACTCTTTAAATATTTAAAAAATATATAGCGGACTTTCAACTTCTTTTTAATTATGTGTAGGAAAAAAAGTTCGAATAGTGGGTGAGCGTGGCTCAGATGGTAGCGTGCCTAAGCTGTATTCCTACATGATGAGTAAGTTTCACCGTTTACGAGGTACTCTGTTACGGGTTTGACTTCAGGCATGAGAATTCGATGGAGTTTTTTCGGCCTAGTGAGTTTTTAGAATACTGTGATACTTTATTTAATTTTTTTATTTTGATGCTCATTTTTAATTACTTCTTCTTTTTACATGTTTCAAACAAAATTTTCTAATTATAATACTGAAGTACAATTTTTTACGAAATACACAAATTAATTAAATTCTGACAGCTCTGCCAAGATTTATTATTTTAAGACATATCCGTTACGAAAAATTTTTAAAGCTTAAGAATTAATTTTTTTAATACAATTAAAGGGTTTATATGAGTCCTTTTTTATATTGAGTAAAAAAAATTTTTACTGGTGCAAAGTTATGAAAAAATCTGATTTTAAAGAATGTTTTTATTTCTGAATCACTTTCTCACTCTTTATTTTAAGGAAAATCTGCGTATTCAATTATTGATTATAGTTTAATATTCA
>JAUMHM010000016.1:24976679-24988208 GCA_032362435.1 Melikaiella ostensackeni | reverse complement strand
TTAGTATTATCCTTTATATCCATGAGAAGTGTTTAAAATAGAAATAAATGTGAATTTTGGTTAATTTTTGAAGATTTAAATACTAATTGCTTGTCAAGAGATGATCGGTCAAACTAATTTTGTCCTGATGCTCAATCGTTCACGAGGACTATTTGACACTCCCCTTGACAGCGTCAAATCATCACCTAGCTAAATGGACCCTAAGTCGTTTTGAAAGTTGAAACCAGCTTATTTCTGGTGCAGCTTGAAATCTGTTTCTTAAACTCCTATACTAATTATTCCATATTTAGAAATCGTTTGTAAAGAAATGTGTTTTCGAAGACGTTTTCCTTTGGGATGACATAAAAAAAGTAGCCTCGGGGTTTCACCTTTCTGCCATACGATACTTACAAGTTACAAAAATATATTATCAAAAGCGGTCAATAGTGAAAAAAAGTACATTCAAAATCTAAAAGAATGAATAAATAGGGTCATGATAGTAATAGTCCCTTTGTTGGAATTACTATAAGACTTTCATGTGCATAGCTTATTAATTTATTATTATATTGTTTTTGTACTGCTCTCTAATTACTATCCAACTCTACTTGCTTTAGAATGAGAATTTGCAGAATATAAAGAAGCATTTGCAAAATCCGGAACTTTTATGAAACCCATAAAAGTTTTGGAGGGACATGTTCTTAAAATCCCTCGCGAGCTTTTCAAGGGGATGTTACCAGAACCTCCAAATCGAGTGTTGACACAAAGTTTCGTTTCTACCTACTGAAAGCATTTATGAAAAATAGCATACATTATTATTATTATTATTATTATTTTATCGATAGGCTGGTTCAGTTAAGTCCCATAGCGCTGCGGTAAAACCTATTTACTATACCTTTTATTTAAAAAATCCCGGTTAAGCAGAGAGCCCTCGTCTATTAGAGTCTTCACTGCGAAAATTTTTACTTTACTGAGGTGGGAGATATTCCGTGGCTGCATCCGACTATATTAGAAGTACTCGCATTTGCCTGGACGTTTGGCCAAGGAAGAGGAAAATTGCAGAAAACAATCTTCCCGTGTACAGCCGGATTCCGGCTGCCGAGTTTGAATGTAGACATTCGATATCATCAAGTGTATACAGTCATCCTCGACGTCTAACCGCCTGCTCGACATTAGTTAAACGCAGTTAATACACGACCTAGGGGTACATCACGAGTGGTTCCCAATCTGAGTGCTAGTCGCGCTCAAAATGGCTAAATGTTCGCGACTCGTCCGAATCGAGACCCACCGCGCAGCTACTTCCATCGGTTATAGCATACCTATATAATTATTAATAACAATCAACTGATCTGATGAAAATACTTTCTTAAGTATGAAAAGTATTTAATGAATTGAACCTTAACATACAATCGTAACATCTCAGCTAATTAAACCCAACTAAGCTTCCACGTATACCGACATAATAACAAAGATAAATCACTCCATCAACTGAAATACCCAATTGTCACCGAGCTGTACCTAAACCTTTCAGCGAGAAGAGAAACTTTTTCGAGAGCAATACGACGTACGAACGAGCACAAGCGTTCTTCGCGTAACTGACTCTGATCCTCGAAGCATGAACCACGACGCCTTTGGCAGGTGAAGGTGAGAAGGAGAGAGTGCAAACTCCGACAAAAGCATTGGCTAGAAGGAAAGAGAAGAACTTTTGAGTATATGGAGACAGAGTGTGGAGAATTTCTAAAAGCTGCCTGGCCCAATCCTCGCATTTCGCTGCTGAGACCAGAGGAAAAGGAAAGACAGAAGATAAAGAGAGAAGGAGATAAATACATAGAGAGAAAGATAGAAGATCAGAACAGAGCCTGGAGTGGCACCGCGAGCGCATCGGTCTGATGGGGGTCGGGGGTCGAGACCTCGGATCGACCCCGAGTAAGGGGTCAGGGGGTGTAGGAAGCACTTAAAGAATTATCCGAACTCGCAGGAGGGATGGGCTTCTCCACGACACGTGCACTCGTTCCCAGGCCAACACCTAATACCTACTAATACTGCGACGTGTATCTATCTACCCTTTTACCGCTCGACGCGAGTCCTACGACTACCCTGGGCTACGGAAAGAGTAAGTAGGATCGTGTATACTATAAGTAGCTGACTACCTAACATCCACGATGCCCAGGCACTCTCAAATCCAGATGCAGAACCGTTTATGAGGAAGGGTACAGCAGTTACAACACCAGCAAGTAACAACCCCAATCAAACAGTGCGAATCTGTGATTGTGCTCCACTCGGGGGATTGATTTTATACTATAGCCTTTAATCAATTTAGGATGCCTCGAAAACGTCATGGATAGTAACGAAATTCAGAACGATTGTAGAACACGTACTTTCTAAACTTGAATCGGTGACATTACAATGTAGCAGAATGTATAAGGAAATGGAAAGATTAGCTGAAGAAAAAAAGAGGGTCGAGAATATCATCAAAGCAAACTAGGATTGTTAACTCGAAATGAAGTTAAAACCTGAAGCAAGGATAGTTGACCTAGTTTTACCAAAGTTTGGTATTCAAATTTTCGGTACAATCTAGTATTTCTAGGCCTATCTTATTACCCTGCTCATTCACTAAAAATTTGGAAAAAATTATAGATGGCAAAAAATAATAGGTATAGAGTTATAGACTGCCTATCGATACCAGCATATTATTTCATTCAGTGATAAAAACATAATTGAAATGAAAAATTGTATTTTTATATTGAGACAGATGCACACTTATGACATGGATGTTTGGTCTTCTTCAATTTATAAAAAATTTAATTCTAGACATTGAGAAAATGTTGGTGCCAAACGTGCGACAGCCATGATAGTTTCAAACTATTTTTTAATATTTGCAGCTATTGTATGTTTTTATGTGTATACATGCAAATCTTATTCTACATTCATCATAATATGGCACAAAAAATATTTATTGTTCGAGCTCCAGAAAATGTTACAACGCTTAAACACTATTCTTGGTAATAAGAAACGAGGTCAATGAATCCGTACTTAGAAAACAAGATGCGTTCTTCTTCTGTGTAAAATATATTGTAAATCTGAAGTAAATCCGAAAAGAGTTATTGTAAAATTTCTTCTTTTTCTTGCATGAAATGCAACAATTACATAATGGACTCTCACTAATGGCCTTACAATGAATTGGAAAAAGACCTCACCATAGCTTCTTAGTAGTATAAATAACCTCGCTGTTAGTAAAAACAAAACTATAACACAATATTCAAGAATGATCAGATTGGCGAGAATTTCCTAGGCATGAAATACGATAGTAGTTTTTTGGACTGTGTTCCCTGTTATGAATACCTGTGTACTATTTTTTTAAAACAAGAGTTTCCTACTTAGCTGCACATGCAGAAGTTAGCAGAGCCAAGTCAGCCTCAGCTTCGGTCTACAATATTCCAACTAGAACTAAATGGTCCTCGTGGCCCATATTCAAAATTCTTGACTCGATTATGAAGAACTCCTTATTGTATGCGGCCCACTTCATCGGATGGAACTATCTATATTTCTTTCAGAAAGTACAAGTCTTTTTCAAAAAATCCTTCGCGCCTCCCTAGAAATACGCCTGACTTTGTTATCAGATTGGAACTAGGTTCACCCCGCGTGTCGTATCAAATCTTAAATTCTGACAGGCCGATAGTATACAGGTAGCTAATAGATACCGTGACTTTGTCCGTTATCAGGATCTGTTCAAATTGCAAAGCAATAAATTTAGTTTAATGTATAGTAAAATTTTACAGAATGATGTGCTACCCCAGCAATATATCTGTTATTCAAATCTCCTCTCCATTTTAAACGCATTTTCGCTCGAATAAGAACATCCTCCAGGTTGATCATTAAGTTGACCTCTAAAACTGGAAAAACAGTAATCGATCCGCAACAGATTTGCCAACTATGTAACCTAAGAGAAAACCCTGATGTGATTAACGAGAGCAATCTCAATTTTTTGTTCTCAAATTTAAACTCTGAAATGCTTCGCTCGACCTATTACTTTATAAGCACATGTTAAAAACTCAGAGCTTTCTCTCTGTTCGAATAGTAAACTGCTCGAACTCAACCAGTATGACCTAACGAGCCATTCTACATAAGATATCAACCTTATCTTTCATATTGTTATTTAGTTTAATTATAGTGAATTTTGTAATAGTGGCCTTCCCTTGCCACAGAATTTTGTACTCTTAGTGGCAATAAAGATACAATACATAGCTTCTTAGTAGCCTATTTCATGTTCATGAAGGCAACAATAGAAACGTGTATCCAAAATTATTGAAAACATCTTCACTGCTCTGAAAAAAATAAAATCGAATAACAAAATAAGACATGTAAAAATACTTGGAGTCAGGCAACCCTTTGAGATTCCACTCAGAACTGATACTATGTTTAACATCGTTTTATAATTCGCTACTATTTGTTTTCTTGACACTTTTTTTATCGAGCATAGTATTTGTCTTGTTCTCACATTTAGGGAACATCCAACCGTTTTTATATACTTGATCTTCAGGAAACCACATACAAGTGCGTGAAAGTTTTTTCGCCTAATTAAAATTAATGTCCGGAAGAAGCTTCCTCACTCTTTAACATACTTCCGCA
Source organism: Melikaiella ostensackeni (assembly GCA_032362435.1). Lineage (NCBI taxonomy): Eukaryota > Metazoa > Arthropoda > Insecta > Hymenoptera > Cynipidae > Melikaiella > Melikaiella ostensackeni. Next base: position 24,983,603 of record JAUMHM010000016.1, on the reverse strand, counting down.
GTTCGCAAAAACATTCAGCTATAAGAAGAACCCACTAATTAAGGCACGAGGCTTCTGAGAATTTTAGATTCCATCGACGAGCCCTGCAGTCTGGTCGAGAATTCTCACTTCTCCCCCCATTTTCTCCTTTCTCTATTAAATATTCATAAGGCTTACTTTTTATACAGCTGTAGCTCATGGGACCCCTTTCTTGTGTAAAGATTTGAGACACTTCTTGAAGAAACCCGAGTATGATGTCTATTTTTACACACCAAACATGCGATCATCTTTCAGTCTGAAAAAGGGTACCACTTTGATTGGTCCCCAATTCATATTTTTGTAAGAAACATAGTTCAGTATCTGAACGATTCAATTATTATTATTGACTTAATCAATCCCAGTTTATATTTTATCCTCTTAATGGTTTTACTTTAAAACATCTAGAAATTATGATAGGTTTAGCATAAAATCAATTCCTTGAGTGAAGGCCGATTCATGCTCTTTGATTCAGTTTACATTTTTATAAATTTATACATAACAAATTTATACAATTTATCCTATAAATATGAATAAGTGAGAAGTTACTTGTAAAATACTACCAAATTGTTTACTAATTTCTATAGTAAAATTTTTTACCAATAACAACTTTGAAGTACTAAATTCAAATTTCAATTTGAGCCCAGCTAAAAGTTTCTGAAATATCAGGTTCGCACCCATTGCTGCTTTTCAAAAATGAACAAAAATGCTAATTATATCAGAAACCTGACATGATAGAGCAAATATGTCGCCAGATTCGGATTCGGCTACCTAAAAAACATATAGGAATGGTGGTCTGGTTCAGTGGGCAATCAATTTTTTCTGTTTTGTGCGCCTGTGTAATAATTGATCGTAGATGACTAATTCACGCTAAAAATGTCACTAATTAACTTTAATAAACAATTAAACAAATAAAGTGTCTTCAGTGTGGATTTAGTACAACTAACATGTTGGACGTTTGAAAAAATATACCCTAAGGACGAAAAAGAACCTCTTTATAGTGTTAAAAATAGAATTTGCAAAAATCTAGTGGCCTTCTGGAATTTTTGAATTAAATAAACATAGTGTATAGCGTACATAAATCAGTGTTCTATTTACAGAGGTATTTTATAACAATTATTTTCTATAAGAATATTTGTATATCTTTGGATAATTTTTTGTAATTTAATCATTACAGACTGAAAACAAACAAAATAGAACTTTTTTCCATGTGCTTAATCAAATTGTGAAGGTTTTAGCTTTCAAAAGAGCCCTTTTATAGCAAAGGAAAATCGCTAGGGTGCGTTTCAATTGATTTTCAACCCTTTTGAATTACGTTTTTGGAACGGAAAATTCTGATTGAGAAAATCTTTTATTTACTGAATTGCATTATTTATTAACTAAATTTTATATTCAAGATTCATTACGCAGTAAATTGATTTATCAAATTACATTGATTGTGGATTTTTCAAAAATTTACCATTTACTATGATTTTCAAGTATTTTTTGTTTGAAACCAATTAAGTACTGTTTTTTCATATGCGATAAAAATGACTTTTTGCAATCCCTACTTATTGTTCTGCGGTTAAGTGTGAAAACAATAGCTTTCCTATTTTCAGAGCATCAAAAGTTGAAAAATTTCGATCGTTGGATATAAGTAGTTTTGGCCAGACCTGTTACACCTTGGTACTCAGTTTCTTTCAAATGCCGTACAGTCGCTTTAGTCACTTTTTTTCTAAAAATAATTTTCATTCACTTTCTCAATTGAAAAGATCACTTTAGTAATTTTCGAATTCCTTTGAATTCTTTTAAATTCACTCTGAATTCTTTGAAATCACCTTGAAATCCACTGAATTCAATGGATCATTTTTCGATATTTAACTTTTCTAATTCACCTTGAATTCTTGTAAATTTTGTCAGACTTCTATCCACTTCCATTCATCAGAATTCAGTGAAATTTTCCTGAGCTTGACAAATTATTTTGCATGAACTCAAATTATCTAAAATTTAATCTGAATTATTCTGAATTCATTTTAGATGCGTCTGGAATTTGTCTACATTCACTCGACTCTACTCAATTCAATGCTTTTTTGATTCACCTTGAAGTCTTCCAAATTCATCTTGAATTCTAGGCATTTCCTCAAATTCTTTTGAATTCCCTTGAATGTTTTTTCAAATTTACTCTAAATTTAATAAATCAACGAATTTTGTTAATATTTCAAAATTGTTCTCAATCCTCTTAAAAATTTTATAAATTGATCTCATATTCTTGTTAATTTCATCGAATTTTATTAAATTCATTGTTTTGTTTTCCACTTTTTGAATTTTTTTTAATTCACCTAAATTCTGTTGAATTCGCCCGGAACTCTGTTCACTCTCATTTTACTCAGTTCAATCGGAAGTTTTCGATTTTCAATATTTTTTTCAATTCCCTTGAATTTTATAGATTTTATTAAGCTTCCCAGAATTGCTTTGAATTCTCCTAAATTTACTCCTATTTTACTGAAATCAATGAAATTTTTTGGATTTTTTCCAATTCATTTGAATTCCTCTGAATTTAACTCCAATTGTTTTGAATTCACTCTGAATCCTCATGAATTTGTCCTGAATTGGTTCAAACTCACCTGGAATGCTTGTAAATGTCATCAAATTCTTTTGAATTCTTTTAAATTCAAAAGAACATTAGTCACGTTATTACAATTTTTTCTGAAAAAACAAAATGACAACATGTTTCTTTGGTTCAAGCTCGAGAAATTTCAGGGTCCACACAGCTTCTTCAGAAATGTTTTTTTAATTTCCAATTTTTTATTATTGTTTACTTGTAAAAACGGTACCTATAAAAAATTCGACATGATTTTTAAGACAATAGGAAATGTTTTTTGAATTTTCAAAAATTTGAATATTCAAACTAAAAAAGAAAACAGAAGATATTAACTGATTCCAAAGAAGTTGCTTTTTTCCCTTTTTCAGAAGCAATCTTGATTAGATGTCAATTGTAGTCATTTTTTGGTTCAAAAATTAGTCACCTTTGGTCACTTTTTCGGTTTAAATAGGTCATTTTTTCACTTTTATCAAGTAAATTCGGCTGTAGCAACCCTGTCAATTCTGCGTTTTTATAAGTTTCGATAAATTTTGTTTGCTTGATATAAATAAGAATGGGAGGTATGCGAAAAACTATCTTACATCCTTTTTGGGTAAATTATAGCTAAAATAAATTTTGAAGTACTATAAGAATCATCAAGCTATAAAAAACACGTATTTCTTGTGTATGTTCAAATTCAAGATTTTTTCTCTGTCACCTGGCATAAATATTTCTAATTTGTTCATTATGGAGAATATTTTCCTTATATTTAAGAAAAAAACCTGCACATATTATTATAGAAAAAGAAATATTGAAGGACCATTTGAGATCATTAATTGTAATAAAATAAAAAATTTTCGTATTCTAAGCCTGATAATGTCTTCAAAAAAATTTTGTTTGTTTCTTAAAATTTAGGGCTCATTCCTCAATGAATAATAAATACCTCCTAGGAGGTTAAACAATTTTTTAGTTTCCAGTTTGCATTTTTTAAGAATCGAAAACTTGAAAAATTAATTTTCAGACCTAAAATGGTCTCACGGAACGACTAAACAATTTTTTTCTTTAAATGAAATAAAATTTATGTCAGTATTTTTTCACCAAAAGAAAGAAACTTAGGGGGATAGTGCTAGCAAAATTCAGAAATTCAATTTTGTTTTGGGCACCCTACCCTACATCTATCCTAGACATCCTCTTGCCATTCACCGTAAACTTAAATAATTGCAGTTCTTTTTTTTTAAAAACTTAAAGGAATTTGTTTAGGGGTTGAAAATTCCAATAAAGGATTCTTTTTTCTAACAAATGAACTCGACCAGAAGAAATCATATGAATCCATCTCAGACAAATATGAGAGCAGCTAGACTGCTAGTCTCGCCTAAGAGAATCCCGATCTCTCATTCCCTAATTGTCAGCCTTTTTTTGAGGGACTCGTGGTTATGTTAGCAAGAGGGATGGCTGAAGGTTGTGTGACACACGTGTTGCTAACGCATTCCCCGACAAATTGACTGCAGGCCTCGACGCGCTTCGCGGGCGTCCGTCGCACCCCCAAGTACCCCTCTTCACGTTGTTTCCTTCTCGACCGTATCTCTATCCATGTAGCATATACTGGCAAAATAGCTGGAAGCAATCCTTGTCACATGAGCACCGTACTCGACGATGACGCCTTTATTATTAGCTGTCTCAAACGGGCTAGTTAACCGAGTTAGTTAAGTGAGAATTATTATTTAGTCCAACCGGATCGCCCTTGTTTCTTGCCCCCTGGTCCCCTGCTTTACTCAACCTGTATTCATCCGTATTACTATGCTTACACATATATTATAGTTTAGAGTAGTATTCGTGTGAATAGTTTTTATTAATATCATTATAACTCGTTTGGTTGCCAGGAATCAAGGAATTCATATGGCAAGGGTAAGTAAAGAATATGCAAGTGAGAGGATAGGTTTTGGATTAATCTAGAAGTCACATGCTGTTCATTCAGATGATACACTCGTCTCACAAGACCGCTCTGACACGGGTCGTTGATCAATCTCTGTAGCAATCACCCCAGGTGAAGAGCTTCACAGAGCCATGACACATCACGATTCACACATAACACTCAAACTGACTGATAAACCTATAAGAAGATCATACTTTTGATCTCAACCACATCCAATAACAAGAAGACTTTCGTAGGTATCTGCCTCCGATTTTATTCTTCTTGATATATGTTGTAGTACCCAAAAAAGTGAGCGATACGTGTTTTTTCTTTTCTGCGAATATTCTATTTGAAGGGGTGAAACCCATTCCCGAATATTTCTGATGCAACAGGAATAAATGGAGTTTTTTTGTAGAAATCTTAAATTTTTTAAATCTTATCATATGAAAACGTTTCTAGTCATGAAGTTTATAATACAGAATTCACATTTTAGAAGAGGTCTGCTTCCTAAGGGTGAATTTCACGTATGTGGATTTTTTATTCAAAAAATGTATTTATTTTAGACATTTTTGAGAAAGAGACTCGTTTTGTAGGGAAATAGAAACTAAATGATACTTACTTTTTGTTTCATAAGAAAAAGTGCCCCCTTTCTTGGGGAAAAAAGGTGATGAATGTAAAGAAAGCAAAATATGTATGCAACGATAGGGATGTATGGAGGGCAATTGTTTATAAGAAGAATAGTGATGTCCGAAACGGCAGATTTTGGATACTAATGGACCAGCGTGGAAAGCTTTGCTCACTAGGAAATGTTCGTAGATGCCCGCCTGCGATTTTATTCTCCTTGATATATGTTGTAGTACCCAAAAAAGTAATCGACCTTTTATTTTTTATTTTCTGCGAATATTCGGTCTAAAGGGGTGAAATCCAGCCCGGAATATTTCACATGAAATAGAAATAAATTGAGAAAATAGAATAAATAGAAAAAATAAATAAATAGAGAATGGAGATAATAGCTCTATCTATGAGTCCGAAAATCGTTCCTTTCTTTTGTGACCAAGGATGTTGTGATAGAAAATGTAGGTATCTACCAGACCATGTAGATTTGACCACAAAATATTAAACTAATACGCAAAACTTTAACTGAAAATGGTTATCCTATTAATCTTATCAACAGACTTATTGAAATCCGAATTAATAATATTTATAATCAAATGGGGGAAAAAGAACTTAAAAACTCCAAAAATTTCACTTTAATTCCATACATATCAGGTATAACTGAGAAACTTGCTACTATTTTAAGACAGAATAACATAAAGGTAATTTTCAGGCCCATAAAATCCAACTCAAATCTTCTTCCTTCTCCCAAAGACAAATTAGATATTTTTCAAAAAAGAAATGTGATCTATAAATTTGCCTGTTTGAATTGTGACTGCTGTTATGTTGGACATACTAGTAGACCCTTACATTACAGAGTTAAAGAACATACGCGTCGTAATTATATTACCGATAATGTCACTGCACTTGAAAGACACAGAATTCAAACCGGACATGATTTTGATTTTAAACACCCAAAAATTTTAGCTTTTGAGAAAAACCTTAATAAGCGTTTAACTATTGAATCTTATTTCATTAAAAAAGAAAAAAATCTGTTAATCTTATATTTGAAAATTCCAAACTACCTAATTTTTACATTTCTTTATGTAACCTTTAATTTTTTGATATAACTTAATTTTTATTTATTTATCACCATTTACATATTTTAAAAAAATTTTTATCTTTCACAATTTTGTCCTTTTCAAATAATGTTTTATTTTGATGTCTTCAAGACCACCTTCGATCATGCCTCTTAATTATTACTTTTCGAGCGCACGTTGGGTCTGTGACGTCATAAGATGACGGTTCTCTCCGTTTTTTGGAGCTCTCCACATATTTCTCTTTTTTAAAATACTGTGGGTTTTTATAAAGTTTTTTTAAAAATAAATGTGGGTTTCCCACATTTTACAGAGATGCATATAACCTTAGATTTCTGATAAGATTTAATTTGATCTTTAATTCATATCATTTTAATGTTCTAACCTAATCTTCATATATACTTTCTGTAACAGTTTTTATACAATATTTTTCTTTAAAAGTTTTTCTATTTTCTCTATTACACAGGTATTTTAATGTTGATGTGGACCAACTTTAATTAAAAAATTCAATTTTCAACTGTCATTGTGTATTTTGATAAAGTACACAATGACAAACATTCAAGATTCTTGGAGTTTCATCTATCTCTTTTTTGTTATTTATAAACGAGGAGAATCCAGTCTATCTTTGGTTCACATTCTCGTCTTGTGTTTCTCAGGCTTGAAAAGGGACCATATTTGGTCCGAAACGTTGCCATTGGTTTTTCAAACAAATAAAGTTGCTGTTTTTTTAATGACCTCTTCACTCG
>JAUMHM010000016.1:24960639-24976579 GCA_032362435.1 Melikaiella ostensackeni | reverse complement strand
ATGTTCTAACCTAATCTTCATATACACTTTCTGTAACAGTTTTTATACAATATTTTTCTTTAAAAGTTTTTCTATTTCCTCTATTACACAAGTATTTTAATGTTGACGGAGACCAACTTTAATTAAAAAATTCAATTTTCAACTCTCATTATGTATTCTGATGAAGTACACAATAACAAAAATTCATGATTTTTGGAGTTTCGTCTCTTTTCTGTTATTTATAAACAAAGAGAATCCAGTCTATCTTTGGTTCACATTCCCATTTTGTGTTTCTCAGGTAAACATGTTTAGAAATTATTTGTACTATTTATTATTATTCCTATTTATTACTGAAAGATTTTTATTCACCATACCTATTATTGTTAAAACTCATATTCGTCCATTATTGTTCTTATTGTTTTTTGTAAAAAAAACTGAAAAAACACTGATTATGTCTGATATTTAACCTTTTTAAATTGAATTGGTAAACGAATTGTTTTGATATTGTTATTGACAAAGATTTTTTTGTTTGGTTTGTATTTGACATGTCAACTTTCTTATAATAAATCATATTTTAACAGGCTTGAAAAGGGACCACATTTGGTCCGAAACGTTGCCACTGGTTTTTCAAACAAATAAAGTTGTTGTTTTTTTAATGACCTTTCCATCCGGAGACTGCTACAGCACATCATTCAAAGGTCGAAACTTAAGAAAAAGATGTATCAGGGTGTTTTACCTTGAAAATACAATCCTCTTCTAAAACGTGAAGTCTACGTTATGTACTTCATGGCTAGAAACGTTTTACATTCCATTCCATTTTTTAATCCCAAAAATTCAAGATTTCTACAAAAAAACGCGGACACCTGCGAAAGTTTCCTAGTAAGCAAAGCTCTCCACGATGGTCCATTAGTCTACAAAATCTTTCGTTTCAGACATCACTATTCTTCTTGTAAACAATTGTCCTCCATATATCTCTATCGTTGCATACATATTTTGCTTTCTTTATACCCATACGCCTTTTCATGCAAGCACTTGTGTTTCTATGACTTATATCCTCCGCTTTAGAGTCTTATTCACATATGCTAACCATACTTTCTTCGGTCTACTTCTGGGTAAGCTGCCATTCACCTTATCTTAATACACTTGCCTCGTTAAACATCCCTCATTAATTCTCTCAACATGACCAAACTATCTATGCAAGTTTCTTTCACTCTTGTGAATCAATGTTTCTTCTACACTATATTCCTTGGAAACCCACTTATTACTGACTTTGTCCATTAGCGCTTTACCGCAAATATTCCTCAGGAATTGCATGCCAACCTTATTCACTTTACTCCAATCCTTTTCTTAATACGACCAGGTCTCGTTACCATACAGCACAGTGGGTGCAAGCACATAATAAAATTATGTATTGAAATTTCAGCTTCATTTGTGAAAAGCGAAATCATCAACTTGTTCTATCCTCTCTTCCCTAAAGGAAATTTTGTATACTATCGTTTTATCCCTTCCTCCAAACCCAATAACTGTTGTTTGATTCACGTTAATCTTAAGAAACATACTCAATCTTATCATATGCAAACGTCAGTCACGCACCTTCACTGTTCTGAGATCAACACCGTCTTCGTCTGAGAGAGCCATTCTTAAAAATTTATCCATGTATATATTGAACATCCAAGAGGACATAACGCAGTCTTGACAGCGCCCGGCTTAATATCAAACCAATCGCTCAGTTTTCCATTTACTCTCACACTCGCTCTAAATATATATATTGCTTTTGTTGCCTTTAAAAGCCAACAATCACTCCATACTCTTTTAGTACTTAGCAAAGTTTAGTTCTATTCACCTCATCAAAAGCCTTTTCGAAATAAACAAATGCACAGAAATCTTTTTTCATTACTCCGAAACTTTTTTCTTCAATCTGTCTCAAGCTAAATATCAGATCAGCTTATGATCTTCTGAGCATAAATCCACATTGGACTTCCCAGATCTTTTCTTAAGTTACTCCCATGACCTTACCAATAAGTATTTTGGTAAATGTTTTGTCCGCGGTACTCAGTAGGCTAATCGCCCCATAATTAGTATAGTCACCTTTATCACTTCACCTTGTAGTGTGGAACGATAATCACCTTTCTCCAATCATTTGGAACTTCACCGTTCTAAGCACACATATATTTATTTAGCTTTTGACGATACACTATTTGCACTTCTGGTTTCTGCAAATTCTCTCTTTCAACTCACGTCTCTTTTTACTGATTGTTTATTTTTCTTCTTCCCCATCGTTGACCTAGGTTCATTTTTGAAACTATAAGATAGTGATCTGTTCCACATTCAGAGCCTCTCATAACCATTTTATCTTTTACTAGCCCTCCCAGTCTCTCATCCGCTACAACAAAGTTAATCATACTGCGGCCTCCGCCTCCGTACCAAGTATACATGTAGATCATTTCATGTTTGAACCAAGTATTTTTAATAAACAAGCCCTATTCTAAGCATAAGCTAATCAATTGCTTTCCGTTACCGTTCATTTTCAGGTCTCCGAAATGACCCTGTCGGTATCTTCGCGTTGCACACCAACCTAGCTATTTATATCTCTGAGTAGAATGATTCTTTCCCCAGGATCGAAAGTACCTGTTATATCGTTTAAAGAGTCCCAGAAGGTACCTTTTACATCACTACTGTCACTATCAACTGGAGCTTGACATGATATAATAAATAGCCCTCTGATTTCCCTTTTGATTCTTACCGACAATAATCTAGGATATACACATTCATACTTTCTGACATGCTGTTTTACTCCCTCATTCATAATCAGACCGACTCCCTGGCTACCACGTGATTTATTATCTACGAGTACTTCTGAGCAAAATTCTATTCCATTTTCTATCTTCCTTATCTCATACTCAGTCTTCTCTGTTCCAGGTACACATAAAATATCTAGCTACCTTACAAATCTACATTGTATCCCGCCATCCCCTCTCCTTAAGATCATTCACACCTCTAGTATTCCAAATACCCAGTCTTCAATTGTCGGCTGAAACTTTTACGAGGGCATGCCTTTTGTAAACAGAAGTGTCAATCCTATTCGTCTCTACATTATTAATTGAATTGTTTATTATATAAGGTATACACCCAACTACCAACTTGAAGCAAGAAATATTTCCCATAAGTATGAAGTCATGTTCAAACTAAGCAGCTTAATCGTCACAAGGTGAAGTCGAAAGTTTCAAACATTCACAAACACTTCTATCTTTTTTTCAAAAACTCCTACAAGTTTCCAATGTTTCTAAAATTTGCATCCATTTTTAAAAATTTCCATAAACTTTCCAAACTTTGCATAAATATCATATAATGTTGTATATGTATCCGATATAATGGGATATGCAGACTGCTATGGCAACGAGCAACAGAATGTCTTATTTGTCCAGGAGGGCTGAGGTGACGAGCAGTTTACGATTTCCGCGACTACTTTTTCATCCACATTTCTAACTTGCTGTTTTTTCAGGAGTAGGTTGACTTTCTCGACGAACGAAACGCGGTAATAGTCACCATTATCAGGTACTCGTGTCAGCAGCCAAGCCATTGAGTTTCGCAGTTAATATCATTATAACTCAAAGGTAATTGCACTATTAGGAAAGCAAAAATTGAAGATGAGTAGATTGTCTGATATAGTTTTAGGGGGTCGTGGAGAGAAATTTAGTATTTACTGACATTCGTCTTTTGTAATGAGTGGCGCCAATACGTTTTGAAACATGTCAGGCGACGCGCTGCATTACGACCCTCACCCCCTCTCCTAACCTGCCCAACAAAAATATTTTAGACCAGTAAAAAAAAATTTTGCTAATTTGGGCACTTCATATTCTTTCATATTCATATTCCTTCATATTCTTTCCTTGTTTAGTTTAACTATATTTTCCTACGTTTACCTCAAATTCATTGCAGAACCTCCAAACTTGATTTTATTACATAATTGCAAATTGTTATAGCTTTTGTGTAGTGACTTTCATGGAGAATTCAAATTTGTTAAGCCTCCTAGGAACATAAGGGAAATTTCTAGGAACTTTTGAAGTTCGGCGTTGGGTTAGATATGGAAATTTTTCTACGTATTTGCTTCAAATTCACTACAGCTCCTTCCAAATTGACTATATTACATCACTGAAAATTCTTCTAGCTTTTGCATAAGGGCCGAGCTCAAATTACGTAAAGTCTTTTGTGTGGGGGGTGGAGGTAGAAAGGGGCTAGTCAATGTGTTTTCTATGTTATCTAATACGAGGGAGTGGGGGTGCGTGGTCAAAAGTTTTTCATACGTAACATTTTTTAAAATGTGCTTTCTAATAACAAATGTGCTTTCTGCATACAAATGTTTCCAGTGTCTGCATAGTTACTTTCACAGTGGATTTAAAATCTTTAGCCTTCTGGAAGCAACAGAAAATTTCGCAGAAAATTGAAAAATTCAAGTTCAGGTGAAAATTAAAAATTTCTCTATACTTGCCTAAAATTCACTTCAGCACCTTCGAAATTGACTTCAGTACATTAAGGACAACTTTTCAAGCTTCTGCATAGTTACTTTCACGGAGCCTTCAAAATTTGTAGCCTCTTAGGAGCAGCACAGAATTTTGTAGAAATCTGAATGTTAGGGGTTGGATGAAAATTTGATATTTTTTACGCTTACCTCCAATTTACTACAGCACCTTCGAAATCGACATTATTACATTGATGCAAATTTTTCTAGCTGCTTTCGTGGCGGCTCCAAAACTTCCATCTTTCTAGGAGCAACAGGGAATTATGTAAGAAAATTTTGAAGATAGGGGTTGTATTATGATTGAAAATTTTCCTATATTTGCCTCCGATTTACTACCGCACCCTCAAAATCAACGTTATTAAATTATTGCACATGTTTTTAGCTTATGCGTATTTATACTTTTTTTGCTCTTCTCAGTCACTTTTGTACCTAATATATCCCTTCATTTCCGTGACCCTCACCCCCCTTAGAATAAGTCGGGCTAACACACGAAATGCCCCCTGTCGGTCTAAGTGCCCCTGTTTACAATTATTTTTTGAATTGTTATTACTTTAATATTCTATTATTACTATTTTCCTTAGGCTTAAGCGGGTTACAGCCCAATATGTCGAAAGCAATATTGACTATTGATTTAATTATTAATTATTATTTGAATCTTGGGAGACTCCAATACTTTAATTACTTTCATTTAAGTTGATCTACGAGAATATCTTGTTTTCGTGTACAAATTTATAAAAAACTGCAGGTTATATACATAGTTCATACTTGCAGTAGTGCTCATAAATTTATATAGTAGATTTTACGTATATTTGATAGAAAAATGTAATTGTTAACATTCTGATAATTTTCAAGCTCATTCAATACAGAAAAGATCTTTGTGGACAGCTGCAAAATTCCTATTTCAAAATTTCAATTTTTTAAAAATTATTTCAGTTAAGTTCCTTGACATTTCTACATGTTATTTTCCTAAAATACAGCAAGATTCTGAGAATATATTAGCGACGCTTCTTTATTTAAATATTTCGAAATTAAACATTATTTGAACGTCCACTGTAAACTTTATCTCGATAAAAGCTACCGGCATTTTATAAATTATCTAGCCAGACAAATTCATTTTCAGAAAATGATCAGAAAACTTTTTTTTTAGAAGTTATTTTACGTAAAATACTAACACTATATTGATGACCTAGACGAGAAAGAACGATTCGAAAAATATGATGGTTTCGTCTCCAACTTCCTTAAACTTCTCAGTTTGTATATATTCTCTCCTTTTTACGGGTTTAAGGGTGTTCACAGAACCGTTACATGTTTTTTTATCGACCATCCTTATGTACCACTTTCCCAACTACTTCTTACTTATCACCCTAAAAAATATTATTAACCGTAAACGCTTTCGACCTGGCCTTGGGCTTCCGTTTCCTCTTACCACTACCAATCTAAAAATTGTAGCTCTAATTCACAATACTACTTCATTATTCTCCTTCTTTAGGAATCATTTTTTGGATTTTCCCTACCCAAAGCAACCAGCTCTCGAAGATAATTTTGAGAAGAGAGCAACTTCGCAAAGACTTAATTTCTTAAAATATTATCAAACAACATACTTGTCCCATAACACTCACTAGCAATCACCCCAGGTAAAAGCACCATAGAGGAAAAAGTTATTCTCTTAATTTTCTCAAATCAGTATTTCCTTACAAAACCTTCCACGTCAATTATTTCCGTTCCTCCAGCACGTCCAATAACTCAAGTTCATTATAATAACATTTATCAGATGTCAAATAAGTATAGAAATTGAACACCGCCAATTTGAGGCAAAAGCACTCTCGCTGAAATGGACGTTGGGGAAGAAAGGACGATAAAGAGTCGATCCGAGATGATCGTGTCCTCGAGAATAGATATATTTAGCGACCCGGTTACTGTGACAGACTCTAGCTTCCACTCCAAAGGGGAAGAGTGAGGAAAAGGGCTGCACGGGTTGAAAGAGGAGGAGGAAGAGGGTTGGAACCTGACCGTTACGGTTCATCGAGGATCACCCGCCACTTTGCCCAAGCGCGGAATCCTGCGCGGATAAGACGACTCCGGGGAATCAGAGAGGATTCAGAGCTTTTTGGAGGCGGAGAAGGTGAAAGAGGTGGAAGTTGAGAGTTGGAGAAGAGGGCGAGGGCTCAGAGAGGGAAGCACTCGATGCTCTTATCTGTCTACAGTATACGTCGTAACGATTACTCGCTCGATGTATATAGATCCGGGCACGACAAGCAAGGGGATCCTAGTCGACTTCCACCATCCTTAGACCTTAGAGATCAAGGAACTAGCGGGAAAAGGTCGCACGCTCGCTTAACGCACATCAATTTACTTGCCATCCAATTATTCCAGACTTATTGTTCACGTGTTCACGGTACTTCAAACAGATAGCCAGAGGTTTTATCTTTCAGCTCAATTTTACGGTAACTTAGACCCATTACATTTTGCCAATCCATGACCAAATATTATCTAAACAATATTATCTAAGCGAGGTTTGACTTTCTTTTGAGTACTGGAGATCTTTATTCCTTATTTGCTATATTTTATTTATGAAGTAAAGCTCTTTATGAGAGCCCATGAGTATCCAAAATCTTTCGTTTCAGGCGTCACTCTTCTTCTTAGAGACAATTGTCCTCCATACATCCCTATCCTCGCACACATCTTCTTCTTCCTTTACATGCAAACAGCTTTTAATGCAACTTCTTGTATTCCTACGTCTCTTTATATCTGTTCGCTTTAGAGTCTCATTCATACATTCCAACCATTCTTTCTTCGGTCTACCTCTGGGTACGCTACCACTCAACTTACCTGAATACACTTGCTTCATTGAACGTCCTTCATTCATTCTCCCATCTCAGCAAATTTCTTTCACTCTTGTCAATCAATGTTCCTTCTACACCACATTCTTTAAGAAGTCATTCATTACTGACTTTGTCCATTAGCTTTTTACCGCACATATTCCGCAGGAATTGCATGCCAACCTTATTCACTTTACTCCAATCCTTTTCTTGATACGACCAGGTCTCGCTACCACGCAGCACAGTGGGTGCAAGCACATAATAAAATTATGTATTGCAATTTCAGCTTCATTTGTTACATCTTCATTTCTAGTAATGGCACGTACAGTGCGGATAACCTTCCTAACCTTGTTTATACGACTGGTTATCTCTACATTTATCTTTCCGTCAGCAGTAAACAAACTTTCAAGATTCACGAAATCATCAACTTGTTTTATCCTTTCTTCATTTAAGGCAATGTTGCATACTACTTTTCCAGCCCTTCCATCAAATGCAATAATTCTTTTTCTATTCACGTTGATCTTGAGACCCATACTCTTCATGCTGGTATTCAGTTTGCTCATCATTCTCTGCAAATCATCGACTTATTCTGCCGTAACAATCTTATCATCTGTAAACGCCAGTCCACGCACTTTCATTGTTCCAAGATCAACACCGTCTTCGTCTAAGGGAGCCATTCTTAGACATTCGTCCATGTATGTACTCAACATCGAAGAGGACATAACGCAGCCTTGCCTAACGCTTGCTTAATACCAAACCAATCGCTCAGTTGTCCATTTGTTCTTACACCCGCTTTCATACCATTATATCTTGCTATTATTGTCTTTAGAAGCCAAAAATTCACTTCATACTATTTCAGTCCTTCCCAAAGCTTAGTTCTATCTACCTTATTGAAAACTTTTCCCAGATCAGCAATTGCATAGAAAACTTTTTCGTTTGACCTTACACCAGATCCTTTCTTGAGTTATTCTTATGACCTTACCAATAAGTATTTTGGTAAATATTGTTCCCGCGGTACTTAGTAGACTAATCGCTCTATAATTAGTGCAGTCACCTTTATCGCCCTTTCCCTTGTAGAATGGAACGATAAGGGCCTTTCTCCTATTTGGAACTTCAACGTTCTCAGCACACGTATTCATGAATTCACTCAGCCACGCAAACTGCTTAATCAATAACATTTTTTCCTTGTATAGTTTTGATCAAACGGAGGGTTAGACTTTATTTCCACACGACAAGCTTTTCAGGTTGATTTAGAAATGAGCATCTGCACGAGTTTAGAGCCTTCTGACTCCACGAGGGTACCTTTCCTCCATAGACTCGAGACAAATTTGAAATCGAAAACAACTGAAATTAATAGTCTTCCAATTTTCACTTTTCTTCCTGTATTTGTTTTCCTCTTCTTCTTTATCGAGTGTTTGTCCTAAAACTTTTTACTTGATAATGGCTTTGTGACAAAGGCCTTAAGAGTCAATATAGTACAGTAACAATAAATCCATTTGAAGTTCTAAGACCTCACCATATTATATTCAGAACTCGGTTTATCAGAAACGCGCTCTTGGATGAATTTTGTCATTGCCCGAGTAAAGACAAAAATCCCATTGGGATCCCGCAGAAAGTCCCGCTAAAGTACTAGGTTTGAGACAAATCAGTAGTTAAGTACCAAATTTCTTGAAACTTTTCAAGAGTCCAAATAGGGACAAAAGTACCAGAAAAGTCTCAGATTATTTTTTTCAAGCAAGTCGTTTCCAGGACCAAAATCCCGGAAAAGTTCCACTAAATTTTTTTTTTAACTTTTACAAGACCTTAATAATTTATGGGACAAGAGTACTGAAAAAGATCCATTTTTTTTTCGAAATTAGTACAAGTGCTGATGAGATTTATGTCCCAAAAAAGTACTGCTCAAATAGAACTAAAGTACCAAAAAAGTGCTAGATAGGTGCCGATTTACCAGAATCTATCAAGGACTAAAGTACTAGAAAATTTCAATTGAA
This sequence comes from Melikaiella ostensackeni, assembly GCA_032362435.1. Lineage (NCBI taxonomy): Eukaryota > Metazoa > Arthropoda > Insecta > Hymenoptera > Cynipidae > Melikaiella > Melikaiella ostensackeni. Next base: position 24,967,271 of record JAUMHM010000016.1, on the reverse strand, counting down.
ATTATATTTTTGAGGAGAATTTGCTTAGGATAAAAGTACCGGAAAGGTCTCACATATTTTTTTTTTGAAGCAGGACTTTTTTAGAACTAAAGAAACAAACATATCCCACTTCATTTTTTTTGAGCAGGACTTTTTCAGGACAAGAGGACCGAAAGAGTTCAAGTTAAATTTTTATTTGAGGAGGATATTTTTAGGACAAAAGTACCGGAAAAGTTCCACATAATTTTCTTCTGGCAAGACTTTTTTAGAAATAAAGTACCGGGAATGTCCCACTTAATTTCTTTCAAGTAGGAGAATTTTAAGGACTAAAGTACTGGAAAGGTTAAACTTATTTTTTTTATGAGAATTTGTTTAGGACAAAAGTAACGAAAAAGTCCTACATAATTTAGTCCTATTTCAACAGTACTTTTTGGGACAAGACCCATCAGCACTTGTTAAAATTCCGAAAAAAATAAAATGGTACTTTTCTAGTACTTTTATCACATAAATTATTTAGAACTTGAACATTTTGCAAAAAAAATTGAGTGGGACTTTACCGGGATTTTAGTCCTCAAAAAGTTCTGCTCAGAAAAATAGGTGGGACTCTTCCGGTACTTTAGTTCTAAGAAAGACTTCTTAAAAAAAATATGTGAGACTTTTAAGGTACTTTTGTCATAAAAAAGTCCTGCTCAGAAAGAAGTGGGACATTTTTGGTACATTAGTTATAAGAAAGTCCTGCTTAAAGAAACATTTTGTGGGACTTTTCCGGTACTTTTGCCCTAAACAAATTCTTCTCAAAAATACAATTTTAATTGAAATTTTCACTTACTTTGGTCTTAAGAAAGTCATGCTAAAAAAATCAGGTGGGACTTCTCCGGTACCTTAGTTCCAAGAAAGTCCTGCTTGAAAAAAAATTATGTGAGACGTTTCCGGTACTTTTGCCCTAAACTAATCCTTCTCAAAAAAATATGAGTTGAACTTTTGCGGTACTTTTGTCCTAAATAAGTCTTGCTCAGGAAAGATTAAGTGGGTTATTTTCGGTACTTAAGTTCTAAGAAAGTCCTGCTTAAAGAAAAATTATGTGGAACTTTTCCAGTACTTTTGTCCTGAACAAATTCTCCTCAAAAAAAAGTGAGTTGAACTTTTCCGGTCTTTTTGTTATAAAAAAGTCCTGCTCATGAAAAATTAAGGGAGACATTTATGGTACTTTTGTTCTAAAAAAGTTCTGCTTTAAAAAAAAATTATGTGGGAGTTTTTCCGTACTTTTGTCCTAAACAAATTCTCCTCAAAAATATAATTTTAATTGAAATTTTCAGGTACTTTGATCTTAAGAAAGTCATGCTAAAAAAAATTAAGTGGGACTTCTCTGGTACCTTAGTTCCAAGAAAGTCCTGTTAAAAAAAAAAATTATGTGGGTCTTTTCCGGTACTTTTGTCCCAAACAAATCCTCCTCAAAAAAAAGTGAGTTGAACTTTTCCGGTCCTTTTGTCCTAAAAAAGTCCTGCTCGAAAAAAATTAGGTGGGACATGTTTGGTTCTTTAGTTCTAAAAAAGTCCTGCTCAAAAAAAAAATTATGTGGGACCTTTCCGGTACTTTTTTCCTAAGCAAATTCTCCTCAAAAATATACTTTCAATTCAAATTTTCTAGTACTTTAGTCCTTAAAAGTTTCTGGTAAATCGGCACATACTGAGCACTTTTTTGGTACTTTAGTTCTATTTGAGCAGTACTTTTAGGGACATACATCCCATCAGCACTTGAACAAATTGCGAAAAAAAGAAAATTGATCTTTTCTAGTACTTTTGTCCCATAAATTATAGGACTTATCGAATTAGAAAAAAATTAAGTGGAACTTTTCCGGGACCTTGGTCCAGAAAAAAACTGTATAATTTTTCTGGAGTTACAAAGTGACAGTGGTTACAATCTTCTGACCCTACTGAAGGGTATAGTCAGAAAAATGTGACACAAACGAGTTTACTAAATACAGCAAAAAATGAACAAATTATTGACAACATTGATATAAAACAACGAAAGGCTGAAAAATCGTGAATCGTATGTTTGATAGATCGAGTTTTGAATACATCATGCTGAAGTTTTATAGAAGTTTAGAGTTTTTAGATTTACAACAAAATTTAATGACAGCCTTTCTTCTTTGCTTGAATACCGATAAGGAAGGATTAATTAATTTTTTAATAGTTCGTAATTTTCGTAAGTTCTATGGTTGTAGGGTGGTGGAAAATAATTCTATAATTAAATAATCTAAGAAATTATTCATAAATCTTAATGAAAACTTCGAAAAGTAATTTGACGAAATGCAACATTTATTTTAACGATTTGTTTTTCCTCAGTTAGGATTAAGTGCTTGCCTTGCTAAAAGGTAAAAACTTTCTCTTGAGCATGCAGTGTAGCGTCTGGCGACCCCAAGATCGGGTAATATCAACATTGCAAAATATAGTAGAAGCAACGACATAGGTCGAATTTACTGGAAGGTTTTCACCTAAATTGTGTAAGTACCTTGACAGATTTTAAAGAGCTTCATTTATCGAGGTAGCCTACAGGCTTTCTTCGTAAATAAATCGCCTTCTTTCTCACTTCGCTTATCAGACTCTGAAAGACGAATTTAATAACAAATCAAATACTTTAAAGGGATACGAGATTTCTTTACCTTAGCAAATTTGAAAATAGAACACAAAGTTTATTTGATACGTAAATGGACACGATGATATCATCATGTTCAGATCTGCCGATGATAAAATTTTTAGCACATGCAATAATAATGTTACGATGCAATTTGTAAGTCCTAAAAATATCTGAAACTCAAAAAATTAAGTCTCTGCTTTAACTTTGTAATTTTTTAAGGTACTAATGTACATCAAAACATTTCAAAAAGTTGAAGTAACTGAACATACTCAAAACTAATGACAAAGTGTATTTTAATCAAAGACTCCTGTTTCCGATATTCAGCGACATTTCGAGCAGTTGAGGGTTTGTGTCCCTGCTAAATTTAGAAGCTTTTAGAATGCTTTGCTGTCTAAAGAATTTAAAAAACTTATAATTTTCTGCTGCGAAACTTAATCACAGCAGAAACTTTACTACGAACTTTCTAATTGATACGAAATTTATCGGAAAAGAATGTCCCAATCTCAAAATCAACGCAGGCTAATCTCACATGGTGTCTCGCACAAATTTTCTGCAGAACAGCATAACAAAAGCAAAGTATCTAGGAAAAGAAGCGCACCCTTGGTTCTGCATTTTTGAATGCGATATTTGCTTCATCTAGGTAAAAAAACATTGAGGTTTGCAACTAGCAATTGTGTAACTTCAATTGCAAAAAGGATGCGCCACACACTGGACGATTTTGTGCAATACTGTCTCAAAATCGTAGAATTTTAGGTCGGAATGATATAAAAAATCATTTTTTTTTAGCTGAAGATGAATTCTTACAGTTATTTCGTATTGTAAAATTTTGATTCTGAATTATAAATCAGCGACCCGAAAAACCCCCGAGTAGAAATTTTCAGTCAAATCGGTTTTGTTATACAAGTTTGCGCCGCCATATTGTATCAGCAATTTTGAATTTTAACTTTAGATTTTAAATCAGAGACCTAAAAAACCTCCGAGGAACCATTTTTAGTCAAATCTGTTTTGCTTTAGAATTTTAGTCTGCTATATGGTTGGCCAAAAAGGCCAACTTCAACATACAGGTAGATTTTCGAAGTCAAAACCTGTTTTTCACACTTTCTCTATAATTTTCCTGTATCCAGTAAAGATTCATCTTCAATTGAAGAAAAACTTATTCCTGTACGTCATTCCGATCTAAAGTTGTATGATTTTGAGACAGAATTTCACAAAACCGTCTCTGGGCGCCGCCTTTCGCGCACATGCGCCGCTTAGCCCCAGCTTACGGTTTATAAAAAAATCGTCTTCTGAATATGTGAACACAATTCTTCTTACTTTTGCATTAAAAATTTATTTTTGAATTAAAAATTGAAAACTGCATCAAAGAATGTTGTATACTACTATCAGTAAAATCTAATGTAGTATCTGCCATAGTCATACATGATGATGTGGAATTTTGACCGGGATCATAATATTTCTTTCCTCTTACATGATCCACAAGTTTCGGGTTCATATCCCGACTGAGGTAGACCTTTTTCTCATTTCTCTAATAAATTCGTAAAGTGGGACTGTTCAACAAAACTTGAGATCCAGATGATGAGATTTCTTTTATGATTAATGAAAAGCAATGTATTCATGACTGTAAAACATAATTCATTAACTTTTTTATCTAACCGACAACTGTGGCTGCGCGTTGATTTTCGACTCGTCGAGTCTCGGACACTAAGCACAGATGAGTACTGTTAGGACTCGGATGGGTGACCATTCGTGATTCTCGCTCAGTCCTGTTTTTACAGCGTTTATCCACTTTCGAGCGAGAGGCTTGTCGCCGAGGATGGGCGTAGACACTTTATGATATCGAATGTCGACAAAGTCGTACGTACGTATCCGGTTCCGCTCAGCACAGGTATTCTACAGTTTTCCCCTCCCTTGGTCAAAAGCCTGAGCAAATGGGAGCGCTTCTAATAAAAATCTGGCAGAAAATGGTAGGGAATACTTAGAAAGGATCGGTTTTCTATATGATATATCCAAAAAGGATGTATATGTGGGTAATAATATTAGTTATTTCTTTTCATACAAATTAATCCACTCTACACACTTCTATCTTTTCCGGTGGAAATGAAAAGCCCGTTTTGTCTTGATCCATACGAATCGTGATTTACTAAGCAATAACATGTGCTAGAAGCGAAATAGCAGTAAATTTTCTGAAGCGCTTAAGTGAAGGATAATTACCATATCACGTTAACAGCAAGAGTGTTCAGTAGCGTGCCGTGATTTGCGCACGTGCAACGTCAAAGAAGCCGAACCGCACGTCGGGCGTACTTATAATTAGTTATAAGCACCGAACATGCTATGTGGCTGTTGCATACCTATAACTTTCCTCTCCTCTGGACAAGGTAGATTCACCGTACCTCGTCGCGGTGCCAAGGGACAACGTGGCAATAAGGGAAGGAGTTTCGAGTTGGGAGGTGAGGTTGGAATTGGGGGTCAGATGAGGGAAATAGGGGAATAGGGATTCCATTATTTAACCGAGGTAGTTTAGGCGAGTATTAGGGGTTTGAGTTTATGACACCCCTCGGCTGCCCGGATTGCCTATTAATACGATATGAGCTTCGCTCGTCGACCGCGTCTCTCTCTCACTTCCGCCTCACTCCAATGCGCTCGCGTTTTCCTGCAACCCGCTGAATTTTTTCCTGACCCAGGAACGTACTCTGTCGGGCAGAGGACAAGTGGCAATCAGCTCTTCGCGAGTATTAGCCAATTCCTCTCCATCACTACATACAAGCTCATTCAATCCTCATATCGTTTTTTTCTTTTTTTTTTTTTGACAAAATCCGATTGCCTGAAACGTTTTTTGTTTAATCAAAAAGTACAGAAAGATATATTCTCCACTTTTTGAGAAGATTGGGCAAGATAAGTAAACCTAGGTCTGAACTGTTAAAAATTTCTGTTGGAACATTACATTAAATGTATCGGAAGTTTATGAGTTTTTAAATGCTAGTATTGCAATATTGCCATACACGTAATGTAATGTTGAGGGAGAAATTTTGTTTAAAAAATCGAATTTCTCAGACACGGAAAATCGAACCCTAACTGCCAAGCTCCAAGTCGAGTACGTTACGCGTTAGATTAGCAACGCTCAATTCTTATCTCATTGTAGCGTGAAATTGCAATACTTGTATGCTAAATGGCTCGTATTCCTCGAAATTACAATCAGGTTTTAAAATTTCACCTTCCAATACCGGTATTGTAATATCGCCTCACACTCGTATTGTGAAAGTGTTGTAAAATCCCAAACATTTTTAACAGTATACCACTTAGAAACTTACTTTTTTTAAAAGAGAATCTAAATGAAGAAGAATAGTAGTTAAATTATTTAAGGGTAGTTGAGCTTTTACGTCATTGTTGAGTCCAAATATTTGCTCCTTCAATTTAAGTCTGGTTTTAAGCTTGCATTATGGATCGTGTTTGAACTGAAATTGAGGATCGTTTACAGGTGTACAATGGGCGGTTTCTAAACCCCTTTATTTTGCATCTGTATTCAAGACACGCACACCTATACAAAATCAACTACGTCCGTTCGAAAGCAAGCTTACCCCGAAAACACACACACAGAACTGATTCCCTTTGGAGCTCGTGCACAGACTGCTGAGTGGTAGTCACTCGTCGATCGTTTTCTAATTTGGCGAGTAAACACTAGGTCCACAGTCGAGTCAGAGGTCCGTTAAGGGTAAAATATATTGGTTGGTATCGATGCTAGGAACCATACTCTCAAGCTCTTTCGACGCGTAATGGACCGAAGTAGCGATACTTGATCGTACAAAGATTTCCGAAAAAAACTGCTCTCTTTTTCCATTAATGGAATTTCCTTTTAGTGGGCTTTCTACAGATGAGAGAGTTTTCAATTTATCGATAACTGATAACCGTTTACTTCTTGTTGACAATGAATATTAAGACTTCATAATGTGTATAGGTGGGATTATATTGACCCTCAATCGTAAAATTATTTTGGAATTTTTGGTGATCGAATTGGCTTT
>JAUMHM010000016.1:24914489-24930495 GCA_032362435.1 Melikaiella ostensackeni | reverse complement strand
AGTCTCTAAGCCCCTCGCCCCCACAAAAAAAAGTAGCATAGTTGAATTTTCAAGTCAAAAAGATGAATTTTCTAGAAGACAGTTGAATTTTCAACCAAATATCATGTTTGAATGTTCGAACTACAAAGATGCATTTTCAACCAAATCTGTAAAGTGCAATTTTCACCAAAAAAGTTCATTTTCAACCAAGGAAGATAATCTTTTATCATGATAGATGAATTTTCAATCCAAAAGGGCGAATTTTCAACAAAACTGTTGAATTTTCGACCAAGAAGGATAAATTTAACAAAATAGTTGAATTTTCAACAAAACAAATGAACTTTCAACAAAACAGTTGAATTTTCTCGAAACATAAAGGATGGCCTGGAAATTACAGAGTCAAACTACAATAGTTTAGTCTCTAAGCCCCTCGCCCCCACAAAAAAAAGTAGCATAGTTGAATTTTCAAGTCAAAAAGATGAATTTTCTAGAAAACAGTTGAATTTTCAACTAAATATTTGAATGTTCGAACTACAAAGATGCATTTTCAACCAAATCTGTAAAGTGCAATTTTCAACAAAAAAGTTCATTTTCAACCAAGGAAGATAATCTTTTACCATGATAGATGAATTTTCAATCCAAAAGGGCGAATTTTCAACAAAACAGTTGAATTTTCGACCAAGAAGGATGAATTTAACAAAATAGTTGAATTTTCAACAAAATGAATGAACTTTCAACAAAACGGTTGAATTTTCTCGAAACATAGGGGGTTGCCTGAAAATTACAGAGTTAAACTACCATAGTTTAGTCTCTAAGCCCCCCCCCCAAAAAAAGTAGCATATTTAAGTTTTCAAGTCAAAAAGATGAATTTTCTAGAAGACAGTTGAATTTTCAACAAAATATCATATTTGAATGTTCGAACTACAAAGATGCATTTTCAACCAAATCTGTAAAGTGCAATTTTCAACAAAAAAATTCATTTTCAACCAAGAAAGATGATCTTTTACCATTATAGATGAATTTTCAATCCAAAAGGGCGAATTTTCAACAAAACAGTTGAATTTTCGACCAAGAAGGATAAATTTAACAAAATAGTTGATATTTCAACAAAACAAATGAACTTTCAACAAAACAGTTGAATTTTCTCGAAACATAAAGGGTGGCCTGAAAATTACAGAGTCAAACTACCATAGTTTAGTCTTTAAGCCCCCCCTCCACAAAAAAAGTAGCATAGGTAAATTTTCAAGTCAAAAAGATGAATTATCTATAAGACAGCTGAATTTTCAACCCATAAAGTTGTATTTTCAACAATAAAATCAATTTTTAACAAAATAAATGAATTTTTAACAAAATAGATGAATTTTTAATCAAATAGTTGAATTTCCTACCGAAAAAGATGCATTTTCAACCAAATAGTTGAATTTTCAAGCCAAGAAGACGAGTTTTTCATAAGACCGTTAGATTTTTAACCCGAAAAGTCGAATTTCCAACGAAAATGTTCATTTCCAACTAAGAATGTTGACTTCTCGCCATAAAAGATGACTTTTCAATACGATAGGTACGAATTTTCAACAAAAGAGTTGAATTGTCAACCAAGAAGATTAATTTTCTACCAAAAGACGAATTTTCAAAACCACACGTGAATTTTCAACCAAGTAGTTGAAGTTTCGACTTATAGAACAGAAATTTAAGGAAAAATGAAACACTCAAATTTTCAATGTATAAATTTGATTTTCAACGATAAAAAAAACGAATTTCTAACCAGTTGAATTCGAGAAAAAAATAGAATTTTCTACAAAAAACTTCAACTCTCAAGTAAATAGATGAATTTGCAATTCAAAGGGATGAAATTCCAAGAAAACAGTTGAATTTTCGACCGAAAAAGGTGACCTTAACAAAATAATTGAATTTTCAAAAAAATAATTGAATTTTTAACGAAAAAGTTGAAATATTAACCAAATATTTAGATTTTTAAACTATAAAGATGTATTTTCAACCAAAAAGTTGAATTTTTAATCAGTTAAGTAGAATTTTCAATAAAAAAGTTCATTTTCAGCCAAGAAAGATGATTTTTTACCATTATAGATGAATTTCCAATCCAAAAGGGCGAGCTTTCAACAAAACAGTTAAATTCCCAACAAAATAAATAAACATTCAACAAAACCGTTGCATTCTTAACCAGACAGCTGCATTTTGACGAAGTGCCTCGTCATCCCGAAACTCGTAATAAGTAGTCAAATATTTGCCATAAGTTTGGCTAGTCGTCCCGAAATTTCGGAACACTACTCCATCTTATTCTCCAGCTTCCCCAATTTTTCGGGACGACTAGACGCAGTCGAATTTGTAACCTTAGAAAGATGAATTTTCAACTGAAAAGATTAATTTTCTACAAAAAAAAAATAATTAGAACAAGAAAAACGTGAAATTTCAACAAAGAAAATTAATTTTCTAATCAAAAAGATAAATTTTCAACAAAAAAGTTAACTTCTGACGTAAGAGTTGACATTTAAACCGAAATAAATGAATTTTTATCAAGAAAGTTAATTTACGATCAAGAAAGAGGAATTTTCAATCGATTAGTTAAATTTTCAGTTAGGAAAGATGAGCTTTCAACCAAAAATCCAATTGCTGAATTTTAATCTTCTAATTTTGAGTTTAAGAAATTAATTTTCAACAGAAAAAAAGGAATTTTCAACCAGCTGCTTTTAATCAGAAAAGACAAAAATAGTTGAATCCTTAACCAAATAGATAAATTTTCAACGAAGAAGATATTGATTTTATACCAAAAAAGATCATTTTCAACAAAACACATTAATTTTTAACAAAATTGTTTAAGTTTGAAGCCAAAAGGCGAGTCATTTACTAAACATTTGAACTTTCAGCTCAAAAATATGAACTTTTATCCAAAAAGTTTAGTTTTCTGCTAAATTATTGAATTTTTAAGTCAAAAAGACGAATTTTCATCAAAAGAGTTAATTTACAACAAAATAGTTGAATTTTCAACAGATTGATTGTGAGTATTCAACAAAAAAATGAATTTTGTACGAAGTAGTTCAATTTTAAAGCAAGTAGTTGATTTGCCAAACAAACAAGATGAATTCGCAATGGAACATGTAATAGTTAATATTTCAACCAAACAAGACTCCAATTTGAAATGAAGCAAAGTTGAATTCCACCAAAAAGGACGAATTTCCAACAAAATAGCTCAATTATCTATTAAAACTGATTAATTTTCAACCAAACAATTGCATTTTCAACCAAAAAACATGAATTTTCAACGAACGAGAAGAATCTTCAACCAAAAAAAAAATGAATTTTTAACGAAATATTTAAATTCTTATCCAAAAAGATGGAGTTTTAACTAAAATTAGGAATCTTTAAAAAAATGAATTTTTGAAAAAAAAAGAGTTCAACATTCAACCAAATAGTTCAATTTTCGACCAAAAAGATGATTTTTCTACTAAGAAGATTAATTTACTTTCAAAAAAGACGAATTATCAATAAAATACATGAGCTTTCAACTGAAAAGGATAAATTTTCGATCAGATATTTGAATTCTGAATTAAGCAGAAAAATGTTCAACCTAAGAGATGAATCTTCAATCGAAAACATTAAGTTTTGACAAAGTAGTTCAACTTTCAACCAAGTAGTTGAATATTTGAGTATTAAAGTACACCGTATTCAAACACGTGATCAGAAGGCTTCATTATCCTTCAGAGTGACGGCTACCACAAAAAGCGCATGACCCGCGCCGCACCAACGGCAAACTTACCCCCGGAACTTTTAGCACCGGTGTCCCCCATACTTTTCACGGATTCAAACTCAGAGATGAGAATAAGTTTGGTAAATTGGTGAATATTTGTAAAAATGTACATTTTATGTGTAATGAACTAGGTATGCGGAGATTGAAGTAAACCGTATATAAACACGTGATCAGAAAACATGATCATCCTTTAGAGCGACGGTTACCACTACAAGCGCATTGCCCGCGCCGCGCCAACGGCAAACTTACTCCTGGAACTTTTAGCCCCGGCATCCCCTATACTTCTCACGGATTCAAGTTTAGAGAAGAGTATAAAGTTTGGTAAATTGGTGAGTCTTTGGAAAAATGTGCATCTTACGTGTGATGATCTAGGTAGATGTGCGAATCTGAAGTACACCGTATATAAACACGTGATTAGAATACATGATCATGCTTTAGAGCGACGGCTACCACGACAAGCGCATCGCCCGCGCTTTGCCAACGGCAAGCCTAATATCGTTTCTGCACCCGCGGTGGAAATGTATTAGGGCTCGCATAGCTAAACTAATTGGTTAAATATGTTGGGCCGCATAACTGGGAGGCTAATTGGGTGATTTCCTGACAAATTATATCCACCCCGACGACGACGACGCCTACTCGGTGTAAGCGGGCCCGTTTGTCACTTGACACTGTGAGAGATGAGGAACGGCGAATGGCGAACGTACGGGGCAACCAGCCGCGGCGAACCACTGAAGGGAAACTTAAAGTGTCCGAGTATATTCGCGCCTCCTGCAATCTGCTCTCAAGTTATAGACTCGATCATTTACTTGGGCACGAGCCTGATATACGCAAACAGCTTAACTTTGTGACATGTATCGTCCCTCTTGTCTTTTAGTATCAAATCGAATAAAAATCTTTTCTGTTCTTAAAATATTCTATTGCTTCAATTTTTTGACCTTCTTTGATTGAAAGAAATCTTTAATTGATTGAAAACGATATAGATTTTTTACAAAAGAGAACACAGAAAAACAGTGAGATCATTTTTGTTACAGTTCATTTCTTATGTTCTCGAAATAAGATTTTTTTGTCAAAATGAAAATACTTCAAGTGTGAAACTGTACCATGAACATAGCTACATTCTCATTCTCCGGTGTTTCATTTTTATTGCAACTCGAAACAACACTGAATCGGAGTACTTTTGAGGATCCGCGCTTTTTTGTGAACATATTTATTTTTGACGTATTCAACATAGTTGTTTATTTCGTTCAATTATGTTTTTAATAATATAATATTATTTTAAATGATGAAAAGTATTATAATGTTAGACATGTGCTACATTATATATGAGCTCTAAGATGTTCTACTTGAAGAGTGCGTCAAGAAACGGGATCTTTCAGGGCGCAACGTGTCTCAAGTGGTAGCATGCTTGGCTCATAAAGATTGGGTATAATATACCTGGCCACGTCGTTCTGGGTTCGAATCCTCAAGGTGCGGAGAGAATCGCAGAAGAGTTTCTTTCTCTTATTGTTGAAATTGATTCATTATAACATATTGAACCCGCCAGCTGACATTCCATAATTTATGGAAAATGTAGGCCATCAGATCGTGTATGCAATTTTGCATGGAGGGGTCTTTTTTTACATAAATTTCTTAAACAAATGTTTTAAATCTATAATAATAATGCACGTTGGCTTCCTGATGTTGTCCCTCTGTCCATTCAACATAAACTTGGTGAATTTCTAAGGTTTATAAATGATTTTGTTTTACTATTTTCTCAATACTGAGCGATAATATTTGTGGAATCCAAAGAAACCCTAAGAAAGAGAAACAGTAATAAATTAAAAAGCGCTACTGATTTACACCCCCTCGGTCAAGTCCACACTTTTCACTTAAACCTGAGTTCAAAATTTTCTAAAAGATTCCATGTTAGACCTAGAAAGTGGTAAGTTTCCCAGAAATGGGAGTAGTATTTTCCGTATTTTCCGATTTTTTCCGTATCATGATATCATTATTGTCACGCTTTGGTGAACCTCCTTCCTCCCACGTACAGCGTGACATTTATGGACGACGCAACGGGCCAAAAGAGAAAAATTCAAATTTTAACTCCAACTCGAAATTTAAGAGTTTCTTAAAGATTCCCTGTTGGCCGTAGAAAGTTGTAAACCTTCCAGAAGTCGGAGCAGAAACTACTTAAACCTAAGGAAATACTTTCCGATTAAAACTAAAAATTAGTTTCCAGAGTCATCGTGACTTATAAGCCAAAATAGAATAATTCGAAATTTAACTCCACCCTGAAATTCAGGAGTATCTACAAGATTCCCTGTTCATAATAGGAAGATGTAAATATTCTAGAAGTAGGAGTAGGAACCAAATAAATCTAAAGAAATACTTTCAGAATGAAGAAAAAATTAATTTCCGTAGCTATATCGATTCCTACGGCAAAATAGGAGAATTCGAATATAAGTAAGTCTTCCAGAAGTGAAAGTGGAAACTAAGTAAATCTGAAGAAGCACTTCGAGAATGAAGAAAAGATTAATTTCCAGGGCCATAATTATTTATAGGCAAAAATATATGAAAGTATCTAAAAGATTCCCTGTTGGTCATAGGAAGTTGTGAATCTTCTAGAAGTAGGAGTAGGAACTAAATAAAACTAATGAAGAAAAAATTGATTTCCGTAGCTGTATCGATATTTATGGCAAATTAGGAGAATTCAAATACATATAAGGAAGTCTTCCAGAAGTGGAAGTGGGAACTATTCAAGTCTAAAGAAGCTCCTTAAGAATAAAGAAAAGGTCAATTTCCAGGGCCATAATTATTTATAGGCCAAAATATATGAAAGTATCCAAAAGATTCCCTGTTGGTCATAGGAAGATGTGAATCTTCTAGAAGTAGGAGTAGGGACTAAATAAATCTAATGAAGAAAAAATTAATTTCCGTAGCTATATCGATATTTATGGCAAATTAGGAGAATTCGAATACATATAAGGAAGTCTTCCAGAAGTGGAAGTGGGAACTATTTAAATCAAAAGAAGCACTTTGAGAATGAAGAAAAGATTAATTTCCAGGGCCATATTTATTTATAGGCCAAAATATATGAAAGTATCTAAAAGATTCCCTGTTGGTCATAGGAAGTTGTGAATCTTCTAGAAGGAGGAGTAGGAACCAAATAAATCTAATAAAGAAAAAATTAATTTCCGTAGCTATATTGATTCCTACGGCAAAGTAGGAGAATTCGAATATAAGTAAGGCTTCAAGAAGTGGAAGTGGCAACTATTTAAATTTAAAGAAGCACTTTAAGAATGAAGAAAAAGTCAATTTCCAGGGCCATAATTATTTATAGGCCAAAATATATGAAAGTATCTAAGACTCCCTGTTGGCCATAGGAAGTTGTGGATCTTCCATAAGTGGGAGTAGAAACTAGCTAAATAGAAAGAAGTACATTTATAATGAAAAAAAATTCGTTTCCAGAGCCATAGAGATTTATAGACCAAAAATAGAAACAATCATATTTTAACACCACCTTCAAATTCAAGAGTTTCTAAAAGATCCCCTGCTGGCCATAGGAAGTTGTGAATTTTCCAGAAGTGGGAGTATGAACTAGGTTAATCTAAGAAAAAACTCTTTGAATGAAAGAATAGTTAATTTCCATAGCCGTAGTGATTTCTAGGCCAACATAGGAAAATTCGAGTTTTAACAACACCTTCAAATACAATAGTTTCTAAAAGATTCCGTGTTGGTCATAGGAAGTTGTAAACCATCTAGAAGTGGGAGTAGGAACTAGTTCACTAGAAAGAAACACTTTTAGATTGAAAAAAATTCACTTCCAAAGCCATGGAGATTCATAGAACAAAAATAGAAATATTTGGATTTTAACTCCACCTTGGAATTCAAAAGCCACTCTAGGTGGAATTCACATTTCCACTTAAACCGAATATTACTAAACAGTAAAATATGTCTTATAATTGAACTTCTTTATATTTACCTTATCTTATTTTATTATATGAAGAGATAGAGCAATGTTTCATGCGTGCTATGGTGCGCGCATATTATGCTTGTTAATTATGAGAGAAGTTCTTCTAAAAATACATTCATAAAGATAAAGAATGTACTTTAAACGATATAATATTCTGATTCTGATCAGAATCACTCTGCCGCTATCTATTCAGACTGAATAAAATTGCATTTTTTTGTAAAAATCTTTTGTTGATCGATACTTTGAAAGTTACGTATGAAGCAACAGCAGATCTGGACCAGGTCCGAAACTATAGATAGTAACGAAATTTTTCCACATGGGAGTTCATAGAGCACTAGGGTTTGTCAAAGAAAGTTCTTTATTGGTTGAAGAAATTTCAATATGTAATAAGAACTGACAAATCACAATATTTTCAATAAGAATTATTAAATACTATAGAAACCTAACATTTATTTTACACCAATAAAATCTGCTTAACAATACTTCCTAAAACTGGTTTAAAATTTCCATTGATATGCTGAGAGTTTAGTTTATATATTTTTAAAAATAAAATATTAATAGTGATAAACATTCGTCCATCATAATTTCCAGTTGAGCAGAAATTGGAGCATTAAAAAATAAACATAGATATAAACAGCCTTCTGGATTTGAGAATTTGAAATTGGTACATTCAAAATTCAAAAGTTTAATATAATAAACCTTTGAGATTGAATAATTTTAATCTCAAAGCTTTTGAAAGTATCGCAAAATTGACAATTTTGCAAATTATCAATAAATGACAATCTTTTTCATTTGATTTGACTTTTATAACACTACAGAATTTTATTAAGGGCGTTGAAACTGGGACCTAACCTCAAAATTGAATTGCCTTATTTTATTCCATGAATAATAGGATTACATCTTTGTCAGATACTTAGGGCCTACTCCTGTTTTGAAATAAATCTCTACCGGGGTGAAAGATTGGCTTGTAATTATATTTTTTTTTGTATAAATTGATTTTATTTTTGACTCTATCCCGAGCATTCGAAAAAATATTTTTACACGAAAAGTATTGAAAATAGCCAATTTTACACTCCAAATACATACTTCAATCAAAACAGGAGTAGGTCCTAAGTATATAACAAAGTTGTAATTCTAGTTATTCATGGAGTAAAATGAGGTAATTCAACTTCGAGTTTAGGACCTAGTTCCAACTCTCTTAAGAGAAAATAGTTATTCTTCTGAAAGAATGATATCAAAAAGATCAAATTTGAAGTATGTCAATACTACAATTCTTAAATATCTAAGATTAGATTTTTTTAAAGCTTTCACTGAATGAAGGAAATCATTTGTTTTATTTCTTTGATCTGAGAATTTGCTAAAAAAACGAAGCTTCGAAGTTCCGTTCATGGTTCATCCCCTAACTAGCCTTATTTTTTGTTTTGTAAAAACCAAATGCCTCCTAAAATTAATCATAATTTTGAGATTGGAAAAAATTACTCACATTCATCTCCAAAATCGAATATAAAGTTTACCGATTCTAATTATATTTAAGTAAATACCAATTATGAAATATGAACGAAAATATGAATTTCGATGCTCCAGTAAAATATTGCAATAAAACAGTTTCGTTAACTAATTTTTCACACTTTAAAGCAATCATCAGTCAGAAACTCTGGATGAAAAAATCCCTGCAGAACAACTTTAAACTGAAAGTTAATGGCTATGAATACGGTGTGAAAAAAGTCGCAGATTTGAATGATTTTGCGACTCTTTCTGGGGGATTTGCTTTAAAAGTGGGTGGTGATAATGATGAGCGAAACGTTTCTGGATGAGAAACGTAAGTGGATGAGGAGTGAAAAGTCATACAAAGAATATTACCGAAAGGTTGTTAAATCCTTCAAGAATTAACGTCTGGGCAGATAATAGTTACATAAATAAAGATCAAAGTTAACGACAACTTCCAGGCTATAATGTATCATTTTTTTATTATTGCTACCAAAATCATGGCATCTCTTGATGTAACTTCCTTATTTACTAGTATACCCTCGGACTCGGTTTTGAAGAGTATTGAAGATCGTTGCTGTTTTATCAATCATAATACAAATATACCATTAGATGAATTCAAAAGGGGCATTCTGCATTCACTAGATTCTACTGTTTTCAAATTTGATAATGTTCTTTACAAACAATCTTTTGGCACCCCGATGGGGTCTCCCATATTTCCTATATTATCTAAATTGGTAATGCAAGATTTGGAATCCTATGCCGTTTCTAGATTTGATTTTAAAATTCTTGCTAACACACGTTACGTTGATGATACCTCTTTGATTATTCTAAGTGAAAAACTAGATTTGGTACTTCACACATTCAATTCTTTTCATCCAAAACTAAAATTCACATTTGGAACTGAAAATAGTAATTCTATAAGCTTTTTGAACCTTGAACTTATGAGAGACTATAAAAAAAATATTACAACTGTTTCCGCGAAAAAACGTATTCAGGCAGATTTCTCAATTATTCATCGGATCATCCTATACATCACAAAATTGGTGTTGTCAAAAATCTGGTTGATGTGTCTATACTCCTTTCAGATAAAATTTTTCATATTAATAACTTGGGTATTGTAAAGAGATTTTTAATTTATGATAACTGCCCGAATAATTTTGTTGATAAGCATATTAACAGATGACTAAAAGAATTGGAAACCAGGGACAAGGTCTATATTGATACTGAAAGTCACGCTGAGGTGGTTAATGTCAAGAAAGAAATCATATCTATTCCATTTTTAGGCACACTTTCCAACAATATAAGCAGACTTCTTAGAAATTGAAATATCAAGACTATTTTTAGATTTGATCACAAGTTTAAGAGATATATTGAATTAGGCAAGGATAAACTGGAACCTTTACACCAATGTAATGTAATTCATAGAATCACTTGCTCTTGTGGTATGACTTATATCGGTCAGACTAGTCGCCCTATTAGAATGAGAGTTGAGGAACATAAGTATAATATAAGACTAGCTGAAAAATACCATAGAGCTATTAGTGAATATTAAGTACAAAAACATTCAGGTGACTCTATTGCTATAAAATGGGATGATGTTGAAATGTTACACAAGGAAAATAATTATTTCAGACGCTTTTTTGTTGAGATGGTTTTTATTAAAAAAGAAGGAGTTAAAGCCATGAACTTAATTTCTGATTTGAACTCTTTTAATGACTCATACATGATGATTATAGATTTTTTATATTGATCTCACGCCTGAAATAATTTTTAATTCTTACTTTCTAATTCTTCGTTGTTTTTATTATAATATTTATGGTAATTGTGAATTCAACTATTATGCTGGTTATGTATGTTTCCCTGTTTTACCTACATTGTACATCATCTAACAGAAATGTGTCAGTGCTCGTGTAATCAAAAATGGAGCTGGATCTCCTGTTTCATATTAAATTTCATCTGCGAAAATTCTTATAATTTTATACAAATGGATTATTACTGTTTCTTTTTAATTTTTCAATCTAGATTATCTTCAAGTAATAACCTGTTATTAATTTTTTATATCTTTAAGCCCTTCTTAAAAAGTTACTAACCTACAAATTTTAATTCGTATATAATCATTTCCATACTATAAAGAATTCTTACCTATTAATTTTTTTATATCTCTCAATTTTACAATAATTCATTAATATTTATTACAGATTTGGCATACATAAAAGTTTCTTATTACAAATTTTTATGACGTTGTTGGTTTTATACGAGCACTCACACCATTTTTATATAAAATGTCAATTCTATTATGACATTTTCCAATCTACGCTATGAATTTAATGCTGAGCTTTTTTAATAACAAGTTTTTATTTTTATTTTGTTATTTTCAAGTTTATTTCAATTCCTAAAAACTAATTCCATAATTTTTAGATTTTGTCTGATGAGGGAAATTTTCAATTTCCAAAACGTCACGTATTAAAATATTCTGCTTGATGAGCATCTTTTAATAGCAATAATGAAAAAATGATACATTATAGACTGGAAGTTGTTTTCTTTGTTTTTTATTTATGTTACCGAAAGGATATTTGTGGAAATTGCAAGCAGCGAGAAAGGATATCGTGAAATGGAGAGGAATGGGAGAGGGAAGAGGATATGGAAGGAAAGGATGAAACAATGGTGAGAAGAACAAAAGTAGGAAAGGTTGTTGTGGCTGTTGTATATGTGTATAGGTGAAGAGGAAAAGAGAGAGGATGGAGAATGATAAGGAAATGGACAGGGGAAGAGAAGGAGGGCATAATGCTATTTGAAGGGGGGGGGGGGGACTGAACGTATGGACTGGGAATCACCATGAAAATTCTCGGAAAGAATGACATTCTGGTACAAAAAAGAATAAGGAAGTTCATGGTTAAAATGGAAGTGGGCAATGAGACAGGCTCCGAGCACTTTCCGGTGATAGCGACATTGAGATGAGTATATTAGGGCCAAAGCGCGGTAGAGGGAAGAAAAAAGGAGTGGGGAAAGGAAATTTACATAAAATAAGCAGTTTCAGGAAGACGAATTAAAAGAAATTAGAGAAAAAATTGGAAACGGGGAGGTAGGAAATATGGAAGAGGAAGGAATAGAAACGCTGTTAGGAAAACTTAAAGGAGAGATTGATAAGGTAAGGAAAGAGGCAAAACCGAAAGGAGATAGAGAGGGAGTAGGAGAGGTTAGTGGGACAACAAATGCAAGGGAAGTAAAAAGAGGACGAAGGAGAGTGTAAGAAAATGGAGGAAAGCGGAAATGAAAAAATGAGAACTCAACAGGAGGAAAAGAGATCACGGGAGAATCTTGAGTGAAGAAAGACAGAGGGAGAAGGAAAGGTACATGCAGGAGGTCGAAATAGCGGTGAAGAAAGAGAGAGAATGGGAAGTGTTGAACAGAGAAAGAGGAGGAAGGAATGGTATAAATGAGGAAATCGGGATGTAAGAGTAAAGGGAGTACTTCAAGAGACTACTAGGTGGCGTATACAATAGGGTGAAGAGTTAAAAAAGAAAGGCGGTAGCGGTGGCGGGGTCAGCAGAAACGAGATTAGTAGGGAAGAAGTGAATGAGGCAATTATAAGGCATAAAAGAAACAAAGGATCAGGTGAGGATGGCTTGGAGAAAGAAGCACTGAAATATGGTAGAGAAAAGTTGAAAAAGACATGTGGAGGTTTTGTAATGAGGTTTGGAGAGGCGTAGGGTAGCTGGAGGAACGGAAGACAGGGCTGCTGTGCCGTTGTTTAAAAAGAGAGAGAGGGAAAGCAGGTAGAGGAATATAGGGACATCACACTCATGTCAGTGTGCTATCAAATTCTCGCGGAAGTGGTTAGGCAAAGGCTGGAAAAAAAGGTGGAAGAAAAGGGAAGTACACAACGCAACCAAACGGGTTTTAGGAAATAGACGGCGACCATAGATAACATTGACTTGTTCAATTTTCTAGTTGATAGGAACTTGGGGCGGAAGAAAGGAAAACTAGTTTCACTGTTTGTAGATTATGAAGCAGCATTTGACTCCGTGAACAGGAGGGTGCTATGGAAGGCCATAAAAGACAGAGGAGTAGATGAAGGTTTGAAAGAGACGATAAAATAGATATTTGTGGAGACTAAGATAAGGGCGAAGATAGGAGAAAGGAAAGAGGAGGAGAGAGCAGGCTTGATGAAGAAGATGGAGAAGAGGGAAAATGGGCGAGTAGTAATATTGGGAACAGGCAAACCGTATTCATTAGTAAACGCAGTTAGTTCTAGTAGCGGATGAAGAAAGAGGGATTAATCCGATGATGAGAGCATTCGAAAAGTCTGTGAGAGAAAAAGAGTTAAGAGTGAATGTGAGTAAGACTAAGATGATTTGTTTCAGAAATATAAAGTGAAGAGTAGAGTACGAATGGAAGATAAATATCGAGGTGGTGGAGTTGTAGGAGGAGTTCTGTAACCTGGGATTTTGGTTCAAAGAAGGAGGAGAAAACGAGCTGCAGTTGGGAAAGAGATTGGAATGTGCGAACAGAGTAATGGGACAAGTGTAGAGTATAGGGAAGAGAGAGTTCAAGGACGACTGGAGGATGAGTGTGTGGATGTTCGATGTGCTAGTGTGGTCACTTTTATGTTATGGGATGGGTCATTTGGGGATGGAAGGAGCATAAGAGTATGAGAAGTCTTTATGAGTGATTTCTGAGATGGGTCATGGCTGTGAGTCCAAGTTATATGCTGAGGGAAGAAATAGGACGAGAGAAAATGGTGGTCAAGCAACTTAGAAGATCGTGGAATTTCAAAGAGGAACTAAGAAGGGGGGAGGGAAGGAAGATTGCACAAGCGTGTGCTTGGGAGATTATGGACTAAGAGAAGAGGGGTAATGCGGGACGTTCGGAATGTGAGGAAGAGAGATACGAAAGGATTTAATATGGGATGCATATGAGGGTTAGGGAATGGTAGGGAATAGAGGAAGAGATGATGGCAAGGCAAGGAGAGAAAATATGGGAAAAATCTTGAAGTCAAGGTACAACAGCTGGTACATGATGGTTAAGAGTGAGAGGGAGCCAGAATACTTGAAAAAGATTAAAAAGGAGAGGAAACGGAAAAGAGTGGCGAGATTCAGGATGGGAGAGGGGGTAGGAGCATGTAGGTTTTGGATGAATGAAGAGGAGAATCTGTGCAGAGTATGTAGGGATGAGCAGGAATCATGTTTGCATGTGTGGAAAGGTGTGCAGGTGACGAAGGGGTAGGGGAGAGTATAGAAGAGGGAATAAAGTAGATTTTGAATGTGAATAGTCAGGGTGAGGATTGGATCAAGAAACTGGAAGAGTTAAGAGAAAGCTGGTTGCATGGGGTAGGAAAGAGCCAAAAAATGACTCTGAAAGAAGAAAAAGAATGAAGTGGTTTTACGAAATGGAGTTGAAATTTCTAGATTGGTAGTGGTAAGAGGAAACACAAGCCCCGGGCAAGGCCGGAAGCGTTTAGAAGTAAGTATAGTGGTAAAGTCGATATGTAAGAAATAGTTGGTAAGGTAGTGTTTAAGGATTGTCGATAAGAAAGCATGTAATAGTTCGGTAAAGACTCTTAATTCCATGAAAGGGAAAGAGTATAAATAAAATATAAAAAATATTTGAAAAATGATTCCTAAAATTAATCATAATTTTAAGATTTGAAAATGTCACTCTCATTCATCTCCAAAATGAGACATAAAGTTCGCCAATTCTAATCATATTTGAGTAAACGTCATTTATGAAATATGAACGAACTGAATGAATTTGGATGCTCCACTAAAATATTGCAACATAACAATTTCGTTAACCAATCTTTCACACTTCAAGCCTATCATGAATCATACGAAATTCGAAGCCCCTGCGGAACGACTTTAAATTGAAAATTAATGGCTATAAATACGGTGTGAAAAAAGTCACATGTTTTAATAATTTGGCGACTCTGTCGGCGAAGATTACGCAGCATCCGTTCTTCATCTGGTCTTTCGTACGCGAAATTATTTTTACGGCAATGGGAGGACGACTTGAGTTCACGGGCTTTGTGAGAAGCCGCGTCTTATTATTCCTCTTCCTCCGTGATTCGTGTCGTCATTAGGTACGAAGTTAACTGTGTACGCGTACCACGTGTTGGGATTAATTTCGCATTGAAATAACGCCTCGGTTCTGTCATAGAAGCACGCGACCCTCCTCCAATTTATTTTCAGAGAAGCTCTCTGATTGAAGAAACTACGAGAAAAAAAGGTTTTCTTTCAGGAATAAATGTAGACTGGCACGAGAAGTGTCTCAATTAAATAATTTTTCATAACACATGGATAATTTCAGCCCTTTTCAATGCCGTTGATGCGGGGCTGAGGTTCTACTTTTCAGTCCGAAGGGAGTAAAAAGTTTTTACTCCCTAGGGAATAGAAATATACGTCAAAGGTCAATGAAAATTCAATTTCAATCAATGAAAATTATCAAGCGATCTGTTGATCGCGTTCACAGACTATTTGACAGATGAGACTAATCCCAAGCGATAAATCACCATAAATTACGGACAAATTACTATAATTTACCATAAATTACCATACTCCACCATGAATCACTATAAATTACTGAATTTTGGTAAATTTCTCAAGTTTCCAAAATTGCAATTTGGAATCCGGCTTGCGCTTACCAACGGCTCGTACTGAAAACATACACTCGTCGGAAAAATCTCTTGTCTCCCCCTTGGTGCATAATATACTATTAATTGTTTTCTAAGATCTCCACAATTTTTTATAAAATTATTGATGATGAAATTTCAAGCGTACTTTCAGAGAATGTACTTGATCTTATAATTTGAATCAAATTACTTAATT
>JAUMHM010000016.1:24901037-24911456 GCA_032362435.1 Melikaiella ostensackeni | reverse complement strand
TTTTTAACTTGGTATAGATAATTTATAAGTGTTGGCAGTGGCTGGGTGGTGATTCTAGACTCGTCGGGATCTTAAATGTTAAGCACGGACAGGCGCGGCTAGCGCTTGGATGGGTGACCGTTCGAGATTCTCGTTCAGTTGTCTTTCTCTGCGCTTAACTACTGTCAAGCGGGAGTTTTGGCGCCGAGGATGGATGTGAGCACTCGATGCTATCGAATTCTACATCTAAACTCATCCGTCGGTAACCAGCTGCGCCCGGGAGTTTTGGTTTTCTGCAGTTTTCCACTCCTCTGAGCGTATGTTCAGGCGACTGCGAGCACTTCGTATGAAGCCCCGACTGAAAACGGTAGGGAATTTGAGAGATTAGAAGGCCCACAGAATTGAGTACGCCAGGCATTGCTTAAAGGCTTATTATTTCGGGGTAATTGGGGGGTTTGTGAAGGGATTTCAGCTAAAGGTTTAATGTCTGAAAATCTGCTGTGGAAAGGGAAGATTTTAGATAAGTAAAAACCCAAAAATGATATACATGAAGTAAAAATATAATCAAATCTAGATAATTTATATAAAACAGAATTATTTAACAAAATTTAATATTACTTATGCGATGTTTTATTTTAAATATGTATGAAGGTGCGTTGATTAATTACGTAACGGAACGAAAGAATGAATGCCATATAATTGTAATATTCTTTTCAGATTTTCTTAGATCAGATTTTTATCTCTCACATATTTATTCTTTTGTTTTTCATGCAATTAATGAAAGTTATTTGAAATTTTGTGAATCAGAGAACAACCTGAGAGAAAATGTAACTCCAGGGTGTGATTTTAAATTTTAACCAGCTCAGAAAAAGCAATTTCTTTTGTTCGACTTGCAATTTAAAACTGAAATCGGTGTTAAAATAATGCTTCATTTTTATTGTGCAGAAATTGTGTAGTTCATGTTTATGTGTTCCCATGGAAACACATTTATTTTGAAACACATGAACTTGATGGTATAAAATTAGTAAAAAATCTACAAATTGATTGTAAATGGTACCACGCAGCAAATCGAAATTATTTTAAAATTCTGAATTTGAAATTGCACAATTGTTCACTTTTCATTTTGAAATTATGCCCATTTTCATGATTGCCGATTCAAAATTGTTCAACTTTAAACACATAATAATTATTTTTTTAAATCTTTCTTTTTCAGTGAAATTCTTTCTCAGTTATTCAGTGAATTGTTGAATAATTATAATTCATAATAGTAACATAATTTAGAAGATTTATGTTTGGAAATATTTAAATTTTCACGATTTAAATGTCAGAGTTGATAAATTTGAAAATATTATGATACCCGTTTTTCTTCATTTTAAACGTTTCAATCTTTCAAATTCGAAATTGAGCAACCTTTATAGTTTTCAAATTATACTTGAGCAAATTCGTAAACTTTCATTCAGGATTTCAAATTCAAAATTTCACACGCTTGCCTTTTTACCGCTTTTAGTTTATAATTTGGTTTAGAATTTTTTTAATCTTTTCCAGATTGAATTAATTCAATTTAACAAGTTTGCATACTAAATCTGTTTCAGTAAGAATTGAAAATATTAACTAAATAGTGCTTAATCGTTCACTAAAAGCGTTATTAAGCATTTACTAATTTATTGTAGTAAGAAATTAATTATGGAATAATAGTATGATTAATATTAGTCTTATTAGTATTATTAGTGTTAGAATAAGTTCCTAAGTGAAGGCAGCTGAAAAGCTGTTATGTGCACTCCAACTAGTACGAGTTAGAATAAAATTAAAAAGGTATTTCATTTCCACCGATTGGAAAATGAATTTGAAAAAATTGGAAAATTAATTATTTATATACTTGAATTTTTAATGCTTCTATTTAAAATTGATCATTCAGAATCTGAATGCTTCAACCCACGCAAAACTTTCGGCGTAGCGCCAGTCGGGCCCACATCTGGCATAAAGTGGCTATAGTCGGGCAATCTTGCTAGCGCCATATTCAAAATGATATGCCAAACTCGAACAGGGCCAGACAAGGGCATTTAAAACAACGGTTTAATCTGTCCCTAAGTAGGTCCGTTTTAATTTTTTATTTCTATCCATATTATTATTTGAAAATGTTACAAAAGAAAAAATATTGAACCTGGAGGTGAAAATCTTAAAAAATTTCAGTTTTTACCATAAATTCTTTTTATGAGATTTCAGAGAGTCTACCCAAATATCACTATTTTCATTTTCCACAAGTCTTCTTTTCAGATTTTTTAATTTTAAAGCTGCTGCGATGAATTTGTATTAATTATTATTGTTTACCATTTTCATATCTTAAGTTTGCATTCAACATGACAACGACCTATTATATCCTCAATAGCAATCGACCCAAAATATTGTCACATCGTTATAATAATGAGAATAATTAACTGAAAAATAGCGTTTCTAATAGGCATTACAAGGCGGATAATAGTATCAGATAGAAGCGATTTTCGAATGACGACTAAGGGTTCTCGCGCGAAAGAGCGAATAGGGCCCCAAGGAGGTGATTATACGGCTATGTGTGTGGAGATATCTGTATGGTGTCGCATTAGATGCGGGAGATGGTAGGGTCTGGGTATCGCTTACGCGTTATTATTGCAGCGATACGACACGCCATGGTGTCACCCATGACCTCCCATGGGGCTCCATCGATATCATATACAATGTAGGTACCAACTGTCACGCCGTATATATCTGGAACGGGGAACGCGTGGAAAACTGGCTAGGCGTGCTTTATGGTGCGTCAAATTAAAAGATTCCCTCCTTTTGCTTTCCCTAACTGTGATCTGATATTCTGATCCACTCAGAGAGTGAGAGTGAGAGAGAAAGAGAGAACGAGAAATGCTGATAGGATCCATTATAGTACCCCGCAAGCAATCTTAGAGCGATATCTCATAACGCCTAACGCGATCTGCTCCTAGTTTCTTGCTTAACAAGCGAAACGCAATAATACGTATCTAATGACACGTCCAATCGTGAGTATCTAAGCTATTCCATCTGGAAGCGTCTGATGATGGAAATGCTTGTGTATGGGCAAAAGAATGATGAGTGAAGTCAAAGTAGAGGTTAATATTTTATTATTATACCAGTAAGCCAAATCCCGGTTAGGGTAGGTGTAACTCGTTTGGTTCTAGCCTCGTTATACTACCGGGAATCAAACCATATCATGAAATTTCTTTCTCTCTCATCAAACAATGTTTCTTCTACATCACGCTCTTTGAGAACCCACTCATTACTGACTTTGTCCATTAGCATTTTGCCGCAAATATTCTGCAGGAACTGTATGTCAATCCTTTTCTTGATACGTCCACGTCTCGCTACCATACAGCACAGTGGGTGCAAGCACAGAGTTATATATTGCAATATTAGCTTTATTCGCTACATTTTTAGTTCTAGTAATTGCTTGTAGACTGCCGATAATCTTCCTACCCTCGTTTATACGTCTGGATATCTCTGCATCAATCCTTTCGTCAGCAGTAAATAAAATTCCAAGATACACGAACTCATCAACTTGTTTTATCCTCTTTTCGTAAGGCAATGTTGCATACTGTTTTCTCACCCTGCCTCTCAAACACAATAGTTTTTCTTTTATTCGCGGTAGTCTTGAAACCCATACTTTTAGTGCTGGTATACAGTCTGCTCATCATTCTCTACAAGTCGTCGACTAATTCTGCCGTAACAATCTAATCATCTGCAAACGCCAGTCCACGCACTTTCACTGTCCCGAAATCAACACCTTCTTCTGAGAGAGCCATTCTTAGACATTTATCCATGTATATCACGGCGGGTCTTAACATAATTTAACACAAGGGTGCTTGCACTGTAAATTTTCTTTCTAATTCTGAAAATAGATTGTTTCAACATTATTTACGAACAAAAATTTGAGAAAATCGGCAGAGCCGTTTTTGAGAAATGTCATTGTTCATATTCATATTATCGAAAAAGCGTAATATATTTGAGTGATAAGTTTATTTTTCAAACTGCATCTACGGAAAGTCATCTAAAATTTATAAAAGCTTTACTCTGTTAAGCAGAAAAAATGTTGGTTCTGTTAAAAAGCAATTTTTTTATTTTTCATCGTACAATTCTTGTTCCAAAAGTAATATACAATGTCATATACAATCTATTTAAATATGCAAACTGTTATATGCAGAAGCAGCCGCAAAAACTTTTTTGGGTAGTCTGGATGAGTTCTGGAAACTTTGTTCTTCTCCCCGATACATTTAAAGTCAAAATGTACTGATTCCATGGCCTGTTCGCTGAAGAATCCCAGTCCATGTTGCTTTTTTTTGGCAAAACTCTTCCACATGAAAAAATACTGCGTGAATTTTAGGAGTTACACTAACTTCTAAGTCAATGTAACTTATTTCAAAAGATGCTATACAACTTTTATAATCTGTGTTCATTTTATTTCCGAGACATGCAATGACGACTTTTCCAAAGTCATCAAAAGCTCTCACGTACTTCAGTAAACCTAAACTCGGCTCATTGCGTAACAGATCAATATTTTCCAAAAGTTTTTTGCAAGAATTTCCCTTAAATGCTGAGCCACTGTGCCTTATCTCTCGCCGAGTATAACTTTCTTTTGCTCATGACAAAGATTCATTCTCAAATTCTTTTAGCATATGCGAGAATAACGTATTGACTATACCAAGCATTAAATGTAATTCTGGTGGTGGAATAAGCTCTAGAAATGTCTTGCCTTTATGGGCCGTAAATAGAGGTGAATTTATGCAGTTTTTAAAATCTTTGGCACGCTCTTTCGAAACCCCGCTTCAAGCCACTTCTCATAATTATCAAATACGGTCCCAACTGTTCTATGGGTACCACAGGCATCAAGTTCACCTTTTTTTGCTTTACACCATGTACATGGATAAACACTACTGTGTGTCATAATATCTGCTGAGATATTCGCTACTTTCAAATCAGTTGCTATTGTGCCTTCGAAAGTACTAAAATTTAATGAAGACCATAATTGTGATACATTTTCGTACAAAAATACAAAAATAATAACAAAAATAATTTTCTCACTCCAGAATCCTTGAATCGTTTAGCTGCAAAATCCTCATCGTACGTTGGACGGTTTGTCTCACGACCTCTCACAAAATTAGTAATTGATTAACTTGAGAGGCAGATCTTGAAAAATCCACCCCCCCCCCCCATTTTTGCCTAATTTCAAGTGAACTTCTGATACTTGTCGCCGGTCCTTGATGTGCTCAATAAAAGCAGTAAGATCTGTACAATAAACTACTATTTCAGCAGCATCGGAAGACTTATTAGCCTTAATGTTGACAAATTCAAACTTTTTGTAACTAAAATAATCGTCGAAAGAGTGAGCTTTCGCTCCAAGCTTCAATTTCAATCCAGGCTCTATGATCTTTCTACTTTATGTAGCAACACGTACAGCAGAAGCAATTCCATTTATCTCACGGTTACTCAAATTTAAATTTGTTTCAATTTTTGATGAATCGTATACAGAAAGTAATGGTCGTTCTAGAGAATATTCTTTATTTTCTTTGCCTACTTTAATATGACGAGGCCGACCAGCGCGTGCTCGACACAAAAGTAAATCTGAAGCTTGCGTGCTTTCATTCTTACTAATTTTATGTTGCATTACTACTGAAATGACTTGACTCTTTACCTTTGAAGGCGTGTTTAATACGCAAGCGGATAGATTTTCTTTGCGAAAAAGTGCATTACGCTCGAGAGACTTTCCTCTTGCAATAATAGAGAAACAGGAACTGCAGCGCGTCTCAGCAATAACTTCTGATTTCGATTGATCTAGAATGGAAATGTATATTAGATGATATAAAACTGTAATTGAAGAAGGTCTTTCCTTTTTTTTAAGTTTATAAACTTACCAGCAACAGTATTCTTTGGAGTATTACGAGAAAAATCAGTAAGTATGCTTTCCGCTATTTTACAAACTTTACAACTGCAATTCATGTTTCTATATTTCGACCTTCAACTTTCATCTGTGATTCAAATATTGACAAATTTGTAAACTCTACTTTCTTTTCAGCACAACTTTTTACTCGATATATATCTCTCTTGCATGAACTGCATAAACTTCCTGGTATACTGTCGTCATTGGTGTAGTTTTCAAACAGGCTTTCGAAATAATCTTCCAATTTCTTTTTATTAGAAAACATTCCTTTCTTTTTTTGAAAACACAATAAACAAACTTTGAGCCGGTTTGCATCGTGCGCATCTGCGTGATCTTTCAGCATTTTGAATTGAAATACAATTGAAGTTTACCTCGTATTAAGGTTATGAACAAATAGTTGTTACTATATTTAAAAACAATTGAAAATTGCTTTTGAAAGCCAACAATTCACCGCACACTCTCTTAGGACTTCTCAAAGCTTAGATTGATTCACCTTATCGAAAGCTTTTCCCATATGCACAGAAAACTCTTTTGTTTACTCTCAAACTTTTTTGTGTGATCTATCTCAAGCTAAATATCTGATTCGCACATGACCTCCCTGGAATAAATCGAAATTGAACTTCGCAGATCTTTTCCTTAATTATTTGCATGACCTTCCCATAAGTATTCAGGTAACTATTTTGCTCACGGTACTTAGAAGGTTCATCGCTCTATAATTAGTACAGTCACCTTTATCACCCTTTCTCTTGTTGGGTGGAATGCTAATCGTCTTTCCTCAATCATTTGGAACTTCACCATTCACAGCACACATATTCATAAATTCACTCATCCACACAAACAATTATTCGCCACCGCTCTTGAGCATTTCAGCGGTGATACCATCCACACCCGCAGCCTTATCATTTTTTAGTTTCTCAAGCACGAATATAATGTCGATTTCGATTCTTCTTCCGCTATCTACAACGGGATTACCTAACGTATCCTCCTCAGCGTCACGGTTGTTATGCTCCATAGTTTGGCCTCCATACAAATTTCTTGAAAAAAAAAAACAATGAAAAAGCTTAGACTCCAGCTCCCGTCCATGAATTTTTATAAAACCTTTTGCATTGTGCTGCTAAAAGTATGTTGGGGGTGTCCACAGGGGTTAAGAAAATCTTGAACTCATATAGATGTTCATTTTAAAACTAACCTGAAAAATTGGAAACATGTGAATGAAGTCTCATCCTTCAGGTATTCAAAATTGGGGGAATAAAACATTTTTATATAAGAATTTAGAAAAAAATGAGCAATTTATAAGACCGCGCAATTCGAGTAATTGTGTACAGTCGAGTGTGCATAGATCGTCGCTTGTTGCAGTCAATAAATTAACTTTTTTAAATAGGTTTAGTCATTATTATATTCATTTACTTGGTTCATCTTCTACGAAAACTTTCGTTGTTCTTGAAATGTTTGATATGTACTGAGAAATGTTTAATATTAAACTGACTTATAATGTACGTTATATACCTGCTGAACATTGCTTTGTAACGTACATAATAAATTTCAGTGTTACCAACTCAAAAAAGTTTGGTTACTATTTGCATCACAGTACCCTTACACTCGATACATTCGTGCCGACCTGCCAACCGTCAGAAAGTCAGAATAGCTTATTTCCTCATGCATTTTGAAAAGATTAACTTCAATATTAAAAAAAATATCTCGTCGACTCTCTGTGTACCCTGAGACTTTATTTACCATACATCGGCTTATTCTTTTAAATCCAGGAAGAGAACTCTTGTTTGCCACAAATGACATGAGAATAATGTATTTCTAATGTTCCTGTTTCTCTCAAATATTAGTTGAAAGTGTAAACAAATTTTACTGCGAGGTGTCAAAAATACATTTCATTTAAATAAACCTTAAATACGAAAAGCAAAGGAATATAATTTTTCTGGAAGACGTCAATATAGCAGAGTAATAGGTATTTAGTGTATATGAAACATTTGATTAAATAATTTGTTAGATAATCCTTTCGATTATCTGTGCACGCCGAACATCTGTGAATATCCATCCCCTGTGCACTAAATAGTTAAAGAATCAGAAATACGTGCTCATTATTATTTAGTTATTTAAACAAATAATTATAAATTATTTCATATATGTGCATATTTTTAGCAGGGAAAGCGGCAAATTCTTCTTTTTTTGTCAAATGGACAAGGAAACAAACAAGTAAGACATGTTTAACAAATCATTGTATAATATTATGATAATGCAATTAAAAAATGAAATGCTTACGAAAATTATGACGAACATTCGCGCAAGCGGCGCCCCAAAGCCTATAAGTAATTGAGGGTCTGGATGCAATAAGGGCACATAAAATTTTCTCTTGCGAAAACGAACTTCCCTGGAGACTTTTAAGCAATTTTTCAAACTCTAATTTTTAACTGTGCTTTCTCATAGATGATTGTTTTTCTATTAAAAAATAATTCTCTGATATAAATCGGGCTGATATATTTCCTATGATCATGATAAAAGATTGCTATGATAAGAGTATTTTGGATTGTAAAAGGAGCCTGCGGAGATGCAAAAGGCGATTTTTCCAGCGTTTTTCATTATTTATTGTTTCTTACTTATTTCTTATTGCTTATTGTTATTAATTATTCAATGTTGATTTTTCATTAACTCTAAAAAAGCTAAGAGTTTAGTACATTCATTCAATCAACACAAATAAATTTCATACTTAAAATATTGGTGTATTTCAAAAATTGAGAACTTCTATCTTTTAATCGTTGAACAAATTGATAAGTCCGTATGTATCATAATTCTTTGTAATCATACAGGCCTGTTAAATACATTAATCGGTTCATTTTGTCAAAATGAAAAAATTCAGTAGACATCATTTGCTATATTCCTAATATTTAAAAAAATGGTATTTATAAACCAAAAATTAAAAACCCCAAAAATTCTTACGAACGAAAAACTTCGTATGGAAATAGCTATGAACATTTTATGGAATTACTGCTTGTTTTCGAATTATCATAAAGAAAGTATTGTTGACACGCAATATTAAATAGTTCAGAAACAGTAATAATTTTAGTTTAGGGTTAGAATGAAAGTAGGAAACAGAAGACTATTTATCACAGCGTGCTACGCTCCAGTCGATGGTGACAAGAAAGATGTAAAAGATGCTTTCTGGGACTCGTTAAATGATATCGTAGGGACTTGCGATCCTGGCGAAAGAATAATTTTACTTGGAGATATGAATGGTTGGGTTGGTGTACAACGCGAAGGTACCGACAGAGTACTGGGCCATTTTGGAGACCCAAAGACGAATGGTAACGACGATAAATTGATTAGCTTATGCTTAGAAAAAGGCTTGTTTATTACGAACGCTTGCTTCAGACATAAAATGATCCTCATGTATACTTGGTGCAGAAGCGCAAGCCACAGTATGATTGACTTTGTTATAGCGAATGAGAGACTGAGAGGGCTCGTAAGAGATTCGAAGCTTATGAGAGGCTCTAAACGTGGAACGGATCACTACCTCATAGTTTCGAAAATGAACCTAGGCCAGGAATGGAGAACAAGAATTAATAATAGTAAGTAGAAGCAGATGCGAGTTCAAATAAAGACTTTGCAGAAACCAGAAGTACAAATGGTATATCATGAAAAGCTGAATAAATATTCAGGACATCATAGAGAGGACTGGAAGATGAAATTCGACTATAAAAATAAAGAAAGTGCATGGATAATACTACGGCATAGCACTTTCAAGTGTGTATCTGAAGTATGCTGTACTGCCATTGTAGGATAGAAAGACTGGAGATGCGTGGTGGAATGATGAAATCCACGTGGTTGTTGACGAGAAAAAGCAAGCGTACTCAGAAAAGCTGAATATAAAAGGTCTTAGTAATGAGGAAAGGACTGAACTAGAAGATGATTGTAGGGATGAAAATAGAAAAGCAAAGATACTAGTCAAGGAAAGCAAGGATAAAATTAAACTTGAAAATCGCATTTGGAAATCGGTTCGAGGCGATAAGGAAAGAAAGTAGTAGCACTGAGTCAGTCGGAATTAAGAATGCCGATGGTGAAGTGGTATGGGATTCGGACCAAGTGAAAGACTTCATGAGTGACTTTTTGAAGAAATTGTATGGAGATAAAGCTATGGAGCATAGCAAACGTGACACAGGAGAGGATACGTTAGACAATCCCGTTGTAGGTGGCGAAGGAAGGATCGATATCCGCTGCATTATATCCGTAATTAGGGAAGTAAAGAGTGGTAAGGCTGCGGGTGTGAATGGTATCACCGCTAAAATGCTGTTTCGTAAAGATACCAAAATCGTCTGTTCTTACATATCTCTTACGGTTCAGGCGATATTCATAGAAAATTAAAATTTTAAACTTTTGGAAGCAGGCTTCTTACGTCTGTAGTCATTGAGATCTACATATTCTGAATTATTAACTTGAAAGCAACTGATTTAAAGATTGGACAATTTTTTTCTCATCAATTTTAATCCTTTGCATCT
>JAUMHM010000016.1:24875691-24900937 GCA_032362435.1 Melikaiella ostensackeni | reverse complement strand
TATTTTTCGAAAAAAATGAAAAGTCACCTTATTTTTTGATCACACCTCGTATCGTTTAAACGCTGAAGCAGATCTTTACTTTAATTTATATTCTACAAATATCTATATTAACTTTCACTTTCGATCAAAAACAAAGAATGAATGCGCACATCAGAAATTGACAGTCCTCGAATCGATTGTGAAGTTAGTATACGAATTGACGCACTTGGCGTAATTTGTTGTTGACAACAGTTAGTGACAACTTTGACAAGCCTCACAAAATCAACTCCTTCAAACAAAATCTTGAAAATTGTGAAATTAATTGAATATATCCTATTATCCCGAATCCATTTGCATTGATGAGCCGGTTACGAACCGGTTCATCATTGGGTTACAAATTGGCTCAAAAAGGACTTTCAAGGGTTACGAACCGGCGCATCGAGTATACTCGTTCAAATTCTTAATTATTCGATTAATGGATCCTTGCTAAATGACTTGCTTTTAATGTCATTTTCGATTGAAAATGGATTATTTTTTACGTTTTGTTGCAGAATTTTCTCCTTCGATGATGTGCGGATATATTTGATATAAAACTTAAAAAATCATGTCAGCCCTTTTTTAAAAGTCAATTTTCCTATGTTCGTTTTTTGGATTTCAAATATGATAGGCTTCTTTTTGTTTAAGATTTAAGTAAAAAATTATCATAAAATTGTGTTCCAAAACAAGAGCTATATAATCTACACAGGTTTTCGTATATTTGAAAAAGCTATTTTTCAGAAAAAGTTGTTGAATGATTATTTTACTTACCAATTAATCACAGGTTGTAATTAACTGATGATCGCATAATTAAGAAAATTTCAGAAAATAAGAGTTTTAAATATCAAAAAGAAATTTTGCATTGGTATTTTCTTGATATAAAAAATATTTCTGTGGCATCATGAAGCAATATCCAAGAAATATTATTCATCTTCAAGGACCTTTCGGTTAAAGTTGGTTGAGGCTCACCTTGTACAGCTATAATATTTCAGTTTTTATTTTGAGAATGTAAATTCTAAATATGCAAATAAGCACAATTTTCTATGAAAAAATTGATTTAAATAACATTCGTATTTTTAATATTCTTATAATAATCAAACATTTGTTATGAAATATATTGAATTCATTGAAACTCAATTTTTTGTGTTTAATTTGAAAATTGCAGTTTTTATTATATAAATATCTGATTGATATCTGATTGAGATAACGAGATTCGAGAATCATATTATCATCGACCGTTTTGTTAAGAATGCCGATAGAATGAGAAGAAACAATATTAGAATAATGTATGACAAACCAGAATTAAGTGAATTCTCGATCGATTCTCGTATCTTCTCGCTCGAATGCAGCACTAGTCCCCTCTACCGAAGCTCTCGTGTTTCTCACGAGATCTTCCGTCTCGTGAGCAGTGCGAGATCATCGGTAGTGGGGACGCTAACATCTGTTTCATGACCATATTGTCCCGACCATGCCCAGGCCTGTCCTAGACCATTCTTAACCTTTTAAAATGCTTTTAGCACATGAAGTGGCCTACTTTCCTATTCCATACAGATAAAGTATAAAAGGATTACATTCAGGCGTACCTTTATTGCAATAAAGTAGCCACATTTCAGCCTTTTCACGTATGTCTCCATACAGTTTCACGTATTTGATAATGTGACAGGATTAGATAAATTTGTTTTCAATATATATTCCCGGCGATTTTATCTAATTTCAAAATTCAATAAGATTTTCTTTCTTCGGTCTTGCGGTCCAAAAAATAAACAGAAAAACGATTCTAGTTGTTGCAAAACATCGTTTTTATTTTCAACGTTTCGGCTCCCAGTGCGGGCCTTCATCAGGAAAATTTTTCATTTTAAAATAAATAGTGTTTTCATAATAAATTAAAACTAAAATACAAATAACCTACTGAGTGTCATAAATTTTTTTTTGTTATTACCTGACGTTAATTACGAAGAGTCACAAAAGATACATTTTAGAGTCAAAATCCTTTAAATATAACAAAGTTCGATGAAGTAAAGATTTAACGTTTATGTCGAAGATACATGAGTTATTTTCAAAACTGGAACCTCAAAAAAAATTTTTAGAGGCTCTAAACTAGTTAAATTACATCTTTAAAGGAAGAAAACTCCAAATAATTGTTAGGACGATGACAAAACAAGACATTGAACTAAAATTTACATTGATGCTATAGATGATACTAAATGGACGATAATGAACAGGTCAAATTTTTAATTGAACCACACATGAGAAAAGCGCACCATAGCTTATGGATTCATAATTGTGATCTCAATTTTGTTTTTTTCATTTTTATGTTATAATATTAATTTTAGTGTATAATGTGTTGATACATTTGATAATATTCAATACTTAAGTCTGGAGATTGATTGAAATTTTAGTATTTTTTTTATAAAAACAGATTAGTCAATTCGCTGTTTATAAGTGTTTTGTTCTCGCTAAAATTCTAATGTTATATATAAATTTAAAAAAAAATTGTCAAAATTCCATGAGTGTTGAGACAGACCTGTGTTTAAATTTCCGATTTAAAATTCTCGTTTATGTTCGACAACTCTTGTCTTTAATCATCTACCAGTTTCAAACTTCGTGCTAGAAGATATAGAAAAGAGAGCATTAGAAAAATTAAATTTTATACCTATCTCATCCAAACGTTACGTGGATGACATTTACTTGATTATACCAACCAATAAAATTTTAGATGTGGTAAGAACTTTTAACAGCATTGAGGATTCTACCCAGTTCACTTTTGAAATTGAAAATAATAATTCCTTAAATTATCTAGATTTGATGATTATTATAACGCCTGAAGGTGATTTGATAACTAATTGGTACAAAAAACCGTCATGGTCTGGGCGATATTTAAATTACGATTCTCACCATTTGTTCGGTCAAAAAATCGGTTTAATTGAAAGTTTAGTAGATAGATGTATACAATCAAATAATGTAAAATTTAGAGAAGATAATTTAGATAATTTAAAAGTAACTTTGTTGCAGAATAATTATCCACTTCCGTCAATCGAAGGCATTAAAAAAGAAAGAATTCACGAAATTTACAATAATATACACAAAAATAATAAGCAAAAAAATGGTTAGAAAAATACAAAAAAACAGATTTAAAGGTTACATTGTCTTATGTTCAAGGCCTTTCTAAACGACTAAGATATTCTTTGAAAAAATGTAACATTAACGTTTATTTTTGAATATGCACACTCTAGATAATTTCGTTTTCAGTAAAAAAGATTCTGAAAAGATTGAAAATTTATCAGGCGTCATATACTTAATAAAACGCACTGGTTGCAATAAAGTCTATATCGAAGAAACTGATAGAAGATTAAAAAT
The DNA here is from genome assembly GCA_032362435.1 of Melikaiella ostensackeni. Classification (NCBI taxonomy): domain Eukaryota; kingdom Metazoa; phylum Arthropoda; class Insecta; order Hymenoptera; family Cynipidae; genus Melikaiella; species Melikaiella ostensackeni. The sequence continues at coordinate 24,897,565 of JAUMHM010000016.1, read as the reverse complement.
GAGAGTTGCCGAACATAAAAGAGATTGTGAAATTGGAAATTTGAACACAGGTCTGTATCAACACTCATGGAATTTTGACAATTCTTTTTATTTTAATTTTAATAACATTAGAATTTTAGCAAGAGAAAAAAACACTTATAAACGGCGAATTATTGAATTTATTTTTAATAAAAAATTTACTAAAATTTCAATCAATATTTAGACTGGAGTAATAAATATTAACCAGATGTATCGATGCATTATACATTAAACTTAATATTATAACATAAAAATAAAAATAAAAATTTAATTAACAATTTTGAATCCATCCATCCATAATTGTTTGGAATTTTCTTCCTCAAAAAATGTGATTTAACTGGTTTGGAGCTCTCAAAACAAAATTTTTTTTTGAGGCTCAAATTTTGAAAATAACTCATGTATCTTCGACATAAACGTTGAATCTTTACTTCATCGAACTTTGTTATATTCAAAGGATTTTGACTCTAAAATGTATCTTTTGTGACTCTTCGTAATTAACGTCAGGTAATAACAAAAAAAAATTGTATGACACTCAGTAGGTGTTTGTATTTTAGTTTTAATTTATTATGAAAACACTATGTATTTTAGAGTGGAAAACATTCCTGATGAAGGCCCGCATTGGGAGCCGAAACGCTGAAAATAAAAACTATATTTCTTAACAATTAGAATCGTTTTTTCTCTTTTTTTTTTTGACTTTCAGACCGAAGAAAGAAAACCTTATTAAATTTTGAAATCATATCAACTGTCGAAGAAAAGTGAGAAAAAACTTGGAGTCTCACTCCAAAATGTTTGTTTAGATACTTTCTAATTTTCTCTAATATAGGACTTACTAAGCAAAAGAATTATTCTAAAAAATCTTTTGAGTGACCTTTTAATATCTGCGATGACAATAATAGCAATCTTAATTTTGCTTCACTTTAATCTAGAAAACTGACTTTTTTCCGCACCTAGGTAATTTTGAATTCCATCCACTGAATTCAGGGAATGGCACCATTAAATAAATTGGCATCCAGAGCTTTTGCAGTGAAGGTAGAGCGATAAAAATTTTCCGACCACGCATTTGCAGAGAGGTTAAGGAGGGAGTTTTCCGCATTGATTTATATACGGTATGCGGTGCGAACCGTAGAATTCCAAGCCACGTAATCGGAATAGTCGATTCTACCACCAGCACCGTCACCACCCTTGTCTCTCTCTCTCTCTCTCTCTCCCTCTGATTTTCCATCCCTCTCAATATCCTCTTTCAACCCTCGCCACTCGGTCCTCTCTCTCGCCTGCTCGCTTTCTCTCGGAAAAGCCCGTCGCGTGGATACGTGAACGAACCGCCGGCGATACCGTATAATGATCGGATGGCAGGTAACTCGAGCGGTCCCAGCGCGTTTTAATTGGCCAATTATCCTGGCGCGATAGGTGGCGGTGCGCGGGTCCAGATAGGCGTGAAACTTTGGGGTGGCTGGGCTCACCGAGTAACACAACGCGACTTCCTTCCATCTCCATCCTCTCCTCTTCTCGTACACTGACAAAAAAATACTATTGAGTCAAAGAAATATGGGTTTGACGTATCAACCGTCCTATTCACTATCTTCCAAAATATACGACTTGCCTTATTAACTCAACCTCAAATTTGATTAGCTCATTAGAGAAAATGAGATTTCTGAGGTTTTCCATTCAAGTTTTGGTCGACATAGAAATAAATGGGAAACATAATTTTATAGATCCATATAAAAGACATATTTTTTTATATATTACTTCCTTTCGGTTGGACAACTGTGTTGGAGAAAATTGAATGATATTTAGGATGACCAGAGCTAATTTTCGGAATGTATGACAACCAGACTTCAAAAAGGAGGACAAAGTAGGACCATAGGTCATGAAGAAAGATGAAAAAAGTAGGACTACAATTTCATTTCTACTTATCTTAAACAAATTAAATTTCAGCGTTATTTTTTGAAATATATGCAATAAAAAGCCTATAGACTTTCTTATTTTGAAACGCTATAAGAAAAAAATGAGAGTGAAAATAAATCGAACAAATTGGAAAATGACATTAAAAAGAAAAATATAAAAACCATCCTCACTGAAATGTTTCGAATTTCGGACTACACGCCTTTTGTGTGTCAACCCCCCCTCCTTCCTCTCACTTATAAGAAGAATTCAAAAAACATTTTTTCATCTGTACCGACAACAGGCTTCGCTGGCCAAAAAATGCTCTAAAAACAGAGGAAATAAGGAGATTTCTCACGAAAATATGGGAATAAATTCTTTTAAATAAAATGAATATAGGTACTATATCAAATACAATTTGAAACGCTTTAACTTTTTGAATTTTCAAACGAAAAAATTTCATTTTCTACAAAATAGATGAATTTTTAACCAAATACTTGAATTTTCAACCAAGAGGATTAATTTTCTACCATAGAAGACAAACTTTCAACCAAATGGAGGCATATTCAAATAAAATGATTAATCTTCAACCAGTAACAATGTAGTTCAACTTTCAACCAAATAGTTGAATTTTCCACCAAACAAGATGAATTCTCAACTAAAAATTTAATAGCTGATATTTCAACTTAAAAAGTTATTAGTATTTAATCAAAAACAATTGAATTCTACCACGAAAGACAAATTTCGAAAAATTATGGATTCCTTAAGCAAAAGGGATTAATTTTCAACCAAACAGTTTCATTTTCAACCAAAAAAGATTAAATTTCTAGCAAATGAGATTAATTTTCAACCCAAAAAGACGAATTTTCAACAATATAGTTGCATTTTCAAGCAAGAAAGGTTTCTGAGTCATGAAAAAAACAATTTCAACCAAACTAATGAATTTTCAAGCCAAAAAGACGAATTTTCTACAAAATAATTAATTTTTTAACAAACAGATGAACCTTTAATCAAAAAAATTAATTTTTGACAAAATATATCAATTTTAAACTTAAGGAGATAAATTTTCAACCTTCAGATGGAGTAATAAAATTTGCATTAAAAAAAATTGCAACGAAAAACAAACGAATTTTCAACAAAATAGTTGAATTTTCAAGCAAGAAAGGTTTCTTAGTTAAGAAAAAAACAATTTCAACCAAACTATTGAATTTTTAAGCCAAAAAGACGGATTTTCTACAAAATATTAAAATTTTTAACCAAAGAGATGAACCTTTAACCAAAAAAATTAATTTTCAACAAAATTCATCAATTTTCAACTAAAACAGATAAATTTTCAACCTTCAAATGAGTAACTAAATTTGCATTTAAAAAATTTCAACGAAAAAAAAACGAATTTTCAACAAAATAGTTAAATGTTTTAATCAAAAGATAAAGATCAAATCAAAAAATGAATTTCTAACAAAGTACTTCAACTTTTAACCAAGTAGTTGAGTTCATCTACCAAAAAAGATTAATTTGCAGCGAAAATGTTATACTTGCTATTTCATTCAAGAAGGACGAATTTTCAACATAATAGTTGAATTTTTAATCCGAAAATATGAATTTTCAACCAAAAAAGACGAATTCTTTACAAAACAGTTGAGTTTTCTGCCCGAAATTTGAATTTTCAACAAAAAAGATCATTTTCAACCAAATAATTTATTCTTTACCAAAGTAGTTGAATTTTAAACAAAAGATTTGAATTTTCAACCAAGAAAGACTTGTCAGTCAAAAAGAAAAAAAATTTCAACCAAAAAGAACGAATTTTCAACAAAATAGTTGAATTTTCAACCAAGAAAAATTTTTCTCTGAAAAAAAATTTTAATCAAAAAGAACGAGTTTTCAACAAAATAGTTGAATAGTCAATCAAGAAAGATTTTTCTGTGAAGAAAAAAAATTCAACCAAATTGTTGAATTTTTAACCCAAAAAGACGAAATCTCTACAAAACATTCAAATTTTTAATCCGAAAATATGAGTTTTCATCAAAAGAAATGATTTTCAACCAATTAGTTGAATTCTCTGACAAAATAGTTGAATTTTCATCAAAAGAGTTGATTTTTAAATCACCAAAAATTTTTTAGTCAAGAAGAAGAGTTTCAGCCAAATTGTTGAATTCTTAAGCCAAAAGACGAATTTTCAACCAGAAAGGATGACTTTTTTAGAAAATTGTTAAATTTTCAACTAAATAAGATCAACTTGCAAACCCAAATAGAATAATTAAATTTTCCGCTAAAAAAATTAATTTTCAACCGAAGACATGAATTCTCTACAACAATAGTTGAATTTTCAACCAAGAAAGACTTTTCAGTCAAGAAGAGAAAAATTTCAACCAAATTGTTGAATTTTTAAGTGAAAAAGACGAATTCACTACAAAATAGTTGAAATTTTAACCCCAAAATATGAATTTTCTACAAAACAATTGAATTTTCAAACAAAAAGAGAATTATTAAATTTTCAGTTAAAAAAAAAAAATTTAATATGAAAAAAAAGTAGTATCAAAAAAATAGTTACATTTTCAACCAAAGAGATGAATCTATAACAAAAAAAAAAAGAATTTTTAACAGAGTAGTTTAACTTACAACTCAAGCAGTTTGATTTTCAACCAAACAAGATAAATTTTCAACAAATAATGGAATAGTTTATATTTCAACCAACAATTTTTTCAATTTTAAATAAAAAACAGTTGAATTTAACCAAAAAAGACGAATTTTTAGAAAAATTGTTGAACCCTCAACCAAGAAAGATTTTTCAGTCAAGAAGTAAAAAAACTTCAACCGAATTGTTGAGTTTTCAAGCCAAACAGACCAAATATCTACAAAACAGTTGAAGTTTCAATAAACAAGTTCATTTTAAACCAAATATTCAAATTTTCCAACAAAATAGTTGAACTTGTGACCAGAAAGACAAGTTTTCAAAAAAAGAAAAAACCACAAAAAAAAGAACTTTCAACCAAGAATAGTTGGATTTTCTTATTGGTCTCTATTAATTCATTTCGCATTTAAGTGGAAAAACGAGAAAAAAAGGGAAACACAGGAATAGGGGAAAGATTGTGAAGCCTGCGATAAATAAATAGGAACTTTCATAATTTATAGATTGAATAATAATAGTTTGAATAAACATTGAAGTTCCTTTTTAATACTTTTGAAATATTTGATTGGAAAATAGGAAATTTCGCTTAGAAAAAGAAGTCAATTGGCCACTGCACAATTTTTCATTCCCGACTACACACTTTTAAATCCGGAATACACAAAGTGTCGAGGACTATGCAATAATTTAGGCTAGGATTTTTATCATATTTTGTCACTTTGAATTTTGAGACTATAACTTGAATGAAATACAATATATGCATCTTTTTATAACACAAAACTCGGCTTACCATTTACAGAAATAAAAAGAATTCATTGAAACATGAAATTTGAAAAATATTTTTCCTTTGGCAACCATTTTGAAGAAAACTACTGGACTTCACTCAAGCAACATTTTTTCTATTAAAAAACTAAAAAATCCTGTACTTTCAAAAACCCGGACGAAAACCCGGAAAAAGTGAAAAACTCTGTAAGACAAAAGTCGCATGCTTCAAAAAGAGGACATGTCCGAGAAAATCCGGACCTATGCGGAATTTTGAAACTTTTGCAAGTTTCACTGGACGAGCTGGAAACGGGTTTGGCTTTTTACCAATCGTAGACCGTCACCAGCTTTACGCCACTCACGGGGAACAATTTCACGGCCAAACGGTTGGAGATTTTGATCTAATTTTTAGCAGAAGTATTCTAAATATAATTCTCTTTTTTCTGTCGAAGCTATTACTTAATGAAATTGTTTCTATTTTGTTTGAAAATTAAGAAAGTGCAATTGTAGTGCACCTCACATAAAGCAACCGATCAGGGTGCGTCACGAGCTTTCTCTGTCCGAAGACGCTCTAAAGACGGCCGAGCGCCTTTGACCAGAGATAGCTGATATAAATCACCCTGATCGGTTGCCTTATGCGAGGCGCACTACAATTACATCATTTAAATTTTCAAACAAAATAAAAACAGTTTTACTAAAAATAGCTTCGAGAAAAAAAGAGGATATTATTTATAACACGTATGACAAAAATTAGACCAAAATTTTCAACAGTTTGGGCGTGAAATTGTCCCCCGTAAAACCGGAGTCAAATAAGTACCCTTAGGCCGAGTATGTATACCATACTTCATGAATTCAAAGAATTCAAGACTTCGAAATAGTTCAAAAGACTTCAAAAGAATTCAAAATAATTCGAAAGATTTCAAAAGTATTCAGAAGACTCAAAAGAATCCAAAAGATTTATAAGAATTCATAAGATTGCAAATAATTCAAAAGATTTCAAAGAATTAAAATGAATAGTATGCATCCAAGTGTATATATTACATGCAAAGTATATAATCCAGACATTATATATAATCCCTAGGCATTATATATATTGCTTGGCCATTTTAGGCAAAGTATGTAATGGAATACTTGACTCATACATTGCCTAGGCATTCAATATAATCCCTAGGCATTACACTGGAATCTCTATTTAAGTGCCTTGCATTTACGCTTTCCGAGAATTTCAGCCTCGCATTCGTTGATGAGGAGGTCCAAGAAACCGAAAGAGATGCGCATGAGCTCAGCGGAGTTCTGCAGTTCCCCTGACTCTTTACATCGTAGACATTTTTGGAAGAGCCTCATAGTCAAAGCGAGCCATACCCGAGACACTCTCTAAATCGAGGTTCCTGTATTAAAATACCCGTCACAAGATCGGCGAAGTATACATAGTAATGGAAAACTACGTTCTAGAACAAAATGTCGAATAGTTTGTCAATTTTTGATCTGAAATTTTCATCAGATTTTGATATTACTTTTTCAAATAAAAGCTTGCTTATTGAATTTTGAAGAGAATGGCGAGGTACGATTAAAAAAATATTGTTTCAAATTTTTATTTCATGAAACTTTACAATTTAAGTATCTTTTTGGAGATTTGCGAAGTTCAGCTCATCAAAATCAATAGTCTTGGTATAAAATGTAAAAGATATTAATGTTCGGCTCAGAATAATAATTCAAAGATGCGATTTGGCAATTATTTAGAAAATTTTCATAAACAACTTTACAGTTTGACTATTTTTCAATGAGTGACCTCAATTTTTTACGGAATCAACTTAAAAAAGACGTGTCGGTGATTCCTTACTATGATACTTTGCAAATTGACAGCAAATGTTAATTATTCAAACAAATGCAGTTTTAGGATTTCAACTAAGTATCATTGCAAACAATCATTCGTAAGACACTTTCAGTTGATTTCACAAAATAAAAATAAACTCTACTCATTAAAATGCAGTCAAACTGAGTATTTGTACGTCTCGACAAAGTGGGCGGAGAACATCCGAAAATGTCCTACTAGCCGTCGACAAATGTTGATAACAGCTTCGTAGAGCTTGATTACATATCACGCATACTTTCTAAATCTGAATGAGTGAAAATTGAGATCGATTTGCTTTGGTGAAATTTTCGACTAATTATATTATTTGAGGAATAAGCGTATAAAAAGTGATAAATCCATTTTTTGACAAATTCATATAATGATTGTCTCTGTAGTTTTTGAAAATCGTCAATTCGATTATCAAACTCAAGTTGACGAAAAAAATTTGGTCTTTTTGGTTTCAACGTTTATCCATGAAATAAAATTAATTAAAAAAAAAATTCCGATAACAGATTCATTACGTAAACACTAATTAGGTACAATTTTTTAAACATGTAAACACTTTTTAAAATCCACAAATACTTTTCAATATTCCTTTTATAATACATCATTTTTAAAAACTATGAAATTTTATTTTTAAAATTGCAACTATAGCAATCATGTATAAGATTATCGTCTGATTTCATATGTAAACAAGAAATTGCTTCACATTATTAGAACATGAATAATCAGTGAAATATGCCTTTACTGAATCAAATTAGGGAATGACGGTAATACAAAAGTTTTTTTGCATTTAATTTATTTGACAGCTTGACTGATTATAATAGCCGATTTCAAATTTCATTTTGATCAATGGATTTCACGCTGCAACCTAAAATATATCCTTAAATATTAAAAAACTAAAACGGTTTTATTACATTTTGTTCACTTACTCCTCAATTTGTAAAATGGAGAATATTTATTACACACTCTGTCTGGTCTTGTTTAGGCATTATATATAATGCTTAGGGACTATATATAATGCCGGATTATATACCTTGCCTGTAAAATATACGTCCTATAAGACAGCCCTCAATCATATTGAAATGAATAGACATTATGCATATTGGGAGCAACCAAGTGAGATATTTTCAAAAAAATCAGCGAAAATTCGCTAGCTGGCAGCGCATATACGCTGATTTAGACAGCTATAAGTATACCACTGCAAATCAGCGAATATTCACTGCTTTAATCAGTGAGAAAGTAAATACGCTGATTCAAACAGTAAAAGTCCTGCTGATTTTATTAGTGATCTCATGCTCTTTGCGCATGCGCATGTTGATATTACACTACTATTCAGCGAAGCCTGACTGATTCGCAGTGACAATTTCGTTCACTGGCAGAAACAGTGAATATTTCGCTGATTCATATTCAGAAAGTATTGTACTGCCGTGCAAAACAAGTAAGTGATAACTACATTTTGGATTTGGCCCACGACTCACAATTGTTTTCAATATATTCAAATGTGAAACAATTGCGAATCAGGTGACAATTTTCAAATGTAGTAACCGCTTTCTTATTTTGCACGGCAGTGTCAGGAATATCAGACGTGTGACCGAGGTCGTCGATTTAAATGAAAGTTAGTGAAATTGTAGTGCTGTATGGGAAATATTTTGTGGCCAAAGAATTTTTGAAAATTTCGAAAATTCTGAGAGTTACACCATTTTACAATTTGAGGTCAACTTTTTTTTAATTGTAATATTTCCGACACTTTATTTCGGATTCCAGTGAACTTACAAGTATGTTGTCAAACAAAATGCTGCCTTATATGGAACATAAAAGAAAATAAATTTTCAAAATTTTTACCGAAAAGAAACTGAACATTTTTTTAAATTTGATTTTTGACGAAAAATCTGTATTTTTTCAATTTTATTTTGGGAGAAATCAGTCTACAGGTCATAATTTTCATCCGATTAGGACTTTTTTTTAGAATTAAAGCTGCTTCAATTCTGCAGAAACTATTTTGAGACGGGTGGTTTAATTTTTGTTCATACAAAAAACTGTGTCAAAAAGAAAAGTGGAAAAAGGTATTTGCAACAAAATAATTTTTGGCTTGGAATAAAAATTGTATAGACTTAGAATTAATCAATTTTTGTGTATAATTACACAAATCTGAGATTAGTGTCCAGAAAACGAATTTTTCTCGACTTTAATTGTTGCGATTCAATATTTGAGACATATTTAGCAACAAAAAACCTATGAATAAATAACACATTAGGAAAATTTCACCCTCTGCTAAGAAGTTCTATAAATTAATAGTTTATATTGTTCTAAATAGACTATAATTACAAATACTAAATCATAACATTTTCTCAGAGTAAAAAATGTTTTTTCTCCTCACTTAAATTACTGTAAACGTTATGTAAATTTTAACTAGTGATGAAAAATGCCATAAATTGACAAATGATATTGTTATAATTCAGTATTTGTTAATATAATTTATTCATAATAATAAAAATTGTAAATGTATAGCATTCCTTTGTACTAGGTAAAATTTTCATAACTTATATTTATGGGTTGATTTAGAACCAATCTATTCAGATTATTCCATTTTTCAAAAAGAAAAAGATGATAATCCAAACCAATAATACATTTCTGAGAATTGCTAATCTAATCAAAATTCTATTAAAAACACTCAAGTGAAATAAATATCTTTTAGTAAATTGAGCTGATTATTAAAATCTCAATCAAAAGAAATCTTAATTATTCATAGGCAACCCTGCAGATTGGAACCAATCCTTGCTTAATATCTCTCTTTTAAAATTTATTTAAGATCGAAATAAAATCTATTCTCTTATGAAAATTTTTTGTGTACTAAAAAAAAACACCAAAAAAGTTCACAATTTGAAAATAGAATTTTTGACTACCCGTATTTCCGGCTCATTAGAGACAGGTGCACAATAAATGTACACAACAGAAAGAAAAAAGAGGGAGAAAAAAAAATTTTCAAGTTGAAAAATGATTTTATTGAACATACCTTTTTCACTTTTTCCTTTACACATTTTTTTGTAAAAAGACAATTTCAAAATTTTCCTCAAAGTATCTCTGCTGAATTTAATCGGCTTTAATTCGTGAAAAAAGTTGTTTTTTTTGGATAAAAATTGTGACCTGTAGACTGATTTGTCCAAAAAAATCCATTTTAAATATTCATAACTCGCAAACCAGATGAGTGTCCATCAATTTTTTTAAGTGAAAGATTAAAGAATAAGGAATATGATTTTGAAATTGAATCGAAAAATATGCATTTTCCGTAAAAAATCGAATCAAAACATTTTTTCCAGTTTTTTTTTTGTCAAAATTTTCAAACCTTGCTTTCTTTTATTGTTTATATAAAACAGTATTTTTTGCTACAACATTCTTTTAAGTTTCATAAGAATACGAAATAAAGTGTCGGAAATATTATAATTTAAAAAAAAGTTGACATAAAATTTCAAAATGGTAAAACTCTCAAAATTTTCGAAATTTAAACAAATCTTTTCGCTAAAATCTTCACCCATACTGCACTACAAGTTCACCAACCTTCATTAGAATCGATGATATATGCCACCGCTCTGATATTCCTGACCTGGAAAGCGTCCACACCAACATTTGAATGAGAAGTAGAAAAAAAATGTCAAGAGAGTTATGGAAGTAGAAAAATAATTAAAGAAGTAGAAGAAAAATTCAAGAGAATTCAAAAGACTTTACAAGAATTCGAAGGAGTTCAAAAGACTTCAAGAGAATTCAAAAGACTTCAAAAGAATTCAAAAGACTTCAGAAAGAGGTGTACACTTCAATGCATGGTTAACCCCTTGTATTAGGCAGACATAAATTCGATCAATAATTAATTCAGTTCTGTATGGTAGATAAGGTAACTCTCTCAAAAAATTATCTTCATTTGCAAAAGTTATATATTATATATTGAAAAATTTTCAAATATAATAAAATAAATTTAAGTGATCAAAATGTTACAATTTAAAACTGTAACCATTTAAAACTAAATAAGGAAGAAATGAACAATTTACACTTTAAAGCGTCTAGAATTTATACTTCTTTGAATAGAGTAATTTCAAATTATAGAATTAAAAAATTCAATTTTATCAATTTTGACCTCGAATCGATCAAATTTAAATAATTTTGGATTTAGATTTGAGACCTGAAAACTTTAATTTGTAGCATTCATAACTTAGAAATTCATGGTTGAAAGTACATATTCTGGAACAAATTATTTTAAATTGAAATGTTGAACATGGAACAAATATAATAGAGTTAAATAATACATATTTCAATTGTAAACACTGATAATTTCGTAATTATGTGGAAACCTCTATCCATATGTTGTACCAATTTAAGTGAGAAACAATCAAAAATTGATTTCGAATAACAGATTGAACGATTTAAAATTACGATTTAAACGAAAAGTCAACCGCTACGGAATTTTTTGTAAGACCAACACGTTTCCATCTCGCTCAGGTCTAAAGCTATGAAATTTTTCGTAACTCTGGCTCTAGCGCTATACTTGAACGGTTTCGTATGGCGGAAAATTCCGTCATTTTAGTAAATTATAAAATAATATAAGGAATTGTAGATAGCATTTATTTTTAAAAACTTGCGGATATTCTCTTCTCATCAATTGGTCTTCATTATCAAAAAAGGTCCATCCTTTGTGATAACAAAAATCTACATTCGTACAAAATACAGTTAATTAATATTATGTATTCCTATTGGAAATGCTTCATACGGCCCTAACTGTTTACGTCATAAAAATTCTTGGAAGGGCGTCACGGCCGTTGCAGGCCATGCATGAAACCGGCGGTATGTAGAGGTTCCAGTGTACTTTTGTAAGACCATTTTTTCACGAGTTTTTTCACACAATTCAACCAAATTGCCAAATCTGAGAATCTTATATAGATACACTTTTTATTCGTTATAGCTAATGTAACTGCAGCAAACAAGCTCTAAAATAAAGTTTAAGATTCGTGAAAAATAAAGCAATCGCTAATCATACAATCAAGTTCTCTTTTCTTGGGATTTTTTGGCTGCTTCCATGCTTTCTTTTCCAGGACAAATACATTTTTGATTGAAGCCAAGGTGACGAGAAAATCTCAATTCAGAATCGGGACATGGTGAACAGGGTGAACATCCCGAGTGGGGCGCAAATTGGTCACGGCTGGTCTGCTCGATCTCACAACCCTACTCCCCTTTGGTTTGGTTGTATACAAGTCTGTTAAACTATTAGGAAAACGAGACTGAACCCATGTTCTCTTGCAGGTGGATAATAGTCCTGCAAATTGTTCCAACTTTGAATGACTACTTTTAATTCATAAGGAACTCCACCTCATAGTTTTTCATTTTAGACTGGTTGTATTTAAATAATCTGGATTTTCTGCTTCTTATTAATCCCTTCTTTTCAGTCAGTCAAACTCACCCTCAAAGATTTCGCTTTATTCTAATTCTCTCAAATCAAGCCCTTAACTTTTCCTTGCTTTATAAACCCCCTTTCGTATTTAAATTCCTTAATCCTTGAATTAAATAATTTGATTCACGTTAATTAATTTATTTGAATTTATTATTTCCAACTGAGCCAATGTTTGATATAACATTTAAAAAATATTTTTATTGTTTTCTCCTCTCTGTGTGTACCGCTGAATTCAGCAAATTGAAATGTTTTAATGCCTTTTCACACAGGTGATTGCGTCGCATGTACATAGAGGTGATTCAGTCAAATCGGTTTCAATGCAACAAGCTGCAACACTGGATTTGATTTTTATTCTTCGCAGTCATTTTCTGCAATCATGCAGTTTCATCCTATATCAAATGCCTCTTCGCTTCTATTATTAAATGAAGCTTCAGTCTTATAGAATAAGTTTATTTATCATCAAGTCATGACTGCTAAAAAATGTTACTAAATTAAAAGGATAATATACTTCAATCTAATTAATTAAAATGTAATTCTGCATTGCATTATTCAATTTGAAAAAGAGTATATCTCTTGATTATACACTCGAGAAATCAAAGAGACAGTAGTCAATTAATTTCCCTCTCTTAACCAATACAAAGTAGCTTCTCAGCCATTTGTGAATGCAAGAAGGACTCGAATTGTAACTTACAACTTTGAACTTCTGATTGTAAGTTTTCGGTAACGAGACCCAAGCGAATTGTGCAATGCAAGCGCAAATTGGTCATGGCTGGTCTGTTCGATTCTAGTCTGCTCCCCCTTAGTGTGTCGTATATAGAAGTCTACCGAACTATTAGGAACATCGGCCTAAACCCACGCTTTCCAGCAGGTGGGTAATTGTCCTGTGGAAACTGCACTTTGCGCCCAGCTTAATAATGTCACCCTTTATTAGTCCAACTTTTGATTAAGTATGACGTGAAGCTATTCAAATGTAAAAAAAATCAAATCAAATAACAAAAATAAACACTGCAATATGATATTGACGATATGGTGATGATTTACAGCTGATCTTTAGGAAGTTTGTATACATCCTTAGTGAAAATTAACTACTGGCACGCAGAAGAAAATAAAGTATAATTTTGGACCAAGAAATGGGGACAAACTTATTGACAAGCGCGGGTCGCGAGGTGCAGGACGCCGATTCGACTGGGGTCTTACAAGATGAAAGTACATCAAAATCCATTACATACATTTTTTTATTTTAATCCAACGGGTCTTAGTTTCCGAGATATCGAGGTTTCAATATTTACGCTTGGGCCCGAGACATGCCACTGCTCAGCCCGGAGCCTGGACTTGAGACGAGCGCTCAAGGTCAAATATTCAAACATTGATATCTAGGAAACTAAGGCCCATTGGATCATTTGATGGATTTTGATGTACTTTTTCCCTGTGAAGCCCCAATCGAATCGGCGTCTCGCATCTCGCGACTTATCCTTGTGAAACAAAATTGAACCAGAATTGGTTCATTTTGAGCGATAAAATTATTGAAAGTAATTCAATTGTCTTTCGGTTTTGACATTTATCATGACAACGAAAATGACTGATATTCAAAATGAGTTTGAAGGAAAATGAGCTGCAAAAAAAACAAAACGATACTTTTTTCTGTGCACCATATTGTGCCAGACTAGTAATGATACTCCCCAGTAATGGAGAAATCCCTGATGATAACTGTGTTCTGTGCTGGCGCACTACTGGCCAACAAATTTCGCAAAACCAAGCCAGTACCTGGGTCCAGCACAATAAAAGGATGATAATATAATTTCCTCTGCTTTAATAAAGTAAAATACACTTAAGAAATATGATTATAATAGCGTATAAAAAAGAACAAGGTCGAATAAAAAGTACATTGTCAAGACAACAGACTAAGCTAACTACGTAAACGAGGGAAGCTGAGCCAGGAATTTTCCCCGTACTCCAGAATTATAGTTATCATAATCACCCCATTAGCAGCAAGCGCATGCGCGTATGTAGAGCAGCGACGTAATACCCGCCACCCTATCTACCTTCATATTAAAACCGCAATTACTCCCTTCCGTTCTCGCCTCAGGGGAGAGCTGAAATTAGAAATACGACTTTACACCATATTTCCCCACCATTTTTTCCACGAGGCTCTTTTTCGTGAAATATAAATCACTGCAAACGTAAAAAATAGAAATTACTCGTTTAATATTCTCTATTTACTAAAAAGTACAATCAAACTCATGTTTTTCTCTTTCCATGAATAACAAAACCTCCTCTGTTTCTTTCATGATTATTTAATGGAAAATGTGCACACCAGACATAATGGCAGAATTTTGGCAATGGCTAACTCTCCCAATTAGAGCTTTTTTTATAATAATAATCCTGACAATATTTCTATAATTGAATCCCTGAATCTGGAGGTTATCCAAGCAGCTGTGAAAATGGCAGCTTTAAAACTAATAGTAGGTAAAGAGTCGAATTGGAGGTCGTTGCCAAAATTTGCTGAATACCGCTTCATTTGAATCATAATGATGTGTTGATGGTTCCTGAAGACCGTTAGTTTCGAAGCTGAAAGTAATTATTCACAGATGCTAAATTACTAAGAAAAAATTTCGTTTATACCTCAAACACAATTTTCCACCTAATTGCTCACTTTAGAAAAACATTCTTGAAACCTTTGTATCTATTCTTTAATTACTAAGGAAAGTGACAATCATGTTCGTCCTATAGTCAAAGAAAGCAAAGTTTACATAGTACCGTTGCCAAAATCGATTGAACAAGCAGCTGACTCAAGAACGCTTAATATATAATTGGCCATCATCACATGGCATATCATCACATAATTAGCAAAAATCTTCTTAGTACCTACTACACTTCGAAAATTTTTGCTCAACTCTACCATAGTTAACTAGTACCACCACCCTATCCTTTTATCAAAAACGCAAAGTTTGCATAGTGCCATTGCCGAAATCGATTGCACCAGCAGCTAATTCGCCAACGATCGAGGGGAATCGTGTTGCGAGCTCATCCGCTCGTACGTTCGATTGGCAGGCGGGGCGGTAGGCCAGCAATTACCTAAATGGTCGGGTAAACAATATCTGTGCGCGGAGTTAAGAGCACAGTAGCTGGAGCAGTAGCTGTGGCAGCAGTAACAGCAGCTCATACTCTCGCCCGATAACTTGTGCCTCTTCCAGTATGCATGACTATGTGAGTGGCTAAATACCAACACCCCCTACATCATAATGGTTGCCAATACTGCGACGCTGCGTTGGATACTTACCCATACACCCGACGATTACTGCCACCGCGGTTACCAGCAACCTCCACCATCACTGACGTCAACCATCACCACTATCCAACATTTCCTCCGGAGCATCTACCGAGATGGAAGCGCCCACTCTCCACCAGCTGCAGTGGTAGCGGCGGTGGCTAAATCAAAGACAAACCACTTTAGCCAGTCCGATCGCGGGGAAGTTGTGTGTACATACCCAAGTATCTGGCGAAAGCGCGCGTGGGGACCGGCAAGAGAAACCCCCAATCGTTTCCACCTTCTGTTGTGTGGGTATGTGTTTGTTTTGTTTGTGAGAATCTGTAAATGTTTCTCAGGGTGTTAGTGAGTAAATGTTTCTCGGGGTGTGATTGTGTGAATGTATGACTGAGTGCATGTGTGAGAGTGAGGCACACGCTTCTGCAAACGTAATCACGCACGATCATGACCACTGATACAAGCTCAGACTCCTCTTCCTGGATGTGTGAGTGTCACCCTCGCTTGCCATGCTTCTCTCGGGCTGGGATTGGCCGCCAGTTGAGCTTTCTGGTAACCCTCGAGCTGTTCGCCACGCCCACTCGAGGCGGAACAACCCCCGCTTGTTCACCACGCTCGTTCCTCTGTCTAATAATACCACGATATACCACCTATTCCGCCACCATGACTCTATAGAGCTACTAGAGACACCCTACGAAGTAGACCACGTCAAGACTCGCGACACGAACAACCACCAACGACCAAGAAAAGCGTCTGAACCAAGTGTTTCCCCAAGTTTTCTTCGCGACCCCTCGAATTGTGATCCCTAAGAGTGGTGACAGGATGATTGTGGTGCGGATCGTGTCATAGGAAATTGCCGTTGAAGGTTTTGGGGATCAGTTGCGGGAAGGGTTCGGGAAACAGATGAGAATGTGGATAAAAGTGAGTGGGTAAGAGTGGTGATCTACGGATGGTGCGGATTGGGAGATTGGATTTGCGCAAAGTTGAGTGTGGATGGTGTTGGCTAATCACGTGGTCATACATGTCATGACGTGGCATGCGGCCAGGTAGAGAGGATTGCCTCCGGGGATGTGGAGAATGCAGGAAGGCAGAACAATGTCTCCTCTCGGACCGATCCTCGGGGAAGAGACTGATTTGCGACTTGGGGTGCCGGTTCCTTCGCATCAGGATAGGAGGCACGTGCTTCTTCAAGTTAGGACAGCTGATCCTTTCATCAGATACGAGCATCTGCGAGAACATTCCTCACCGTTAGTTGATGACGAGGTGAAGGAGGACACTAGGACAAAAATGAAAAGGGTGGAGAAGACGGAGATTGTTGAGGAAGAAGATGAAAATGAGAATGGCATTAGTGAAAGGATTAATGGGAGGATCAATGAGAGGAAAAGTGAAGTGGAAGAGGATGATGAAGAAGATATGGAAGAGGATGAGGAGGAGCTGGAGAAGAGAAATGGGACTTATCATGAAGATGAGGATGTGGAAGTGGATGTGTGTAGGGATGGGGATGAGAGCAATCCTAGTAGTCCGGTGGACTTGACGGCATCGTCGAGGTGTTCGGGGACTGATCAGCTTTTGCATCCGTTCGCGAATCGTGGACTTCATCCTTTTTCATGCCTTCAAAATGGTGGAAGTGGTATTGGTGGACAAGCGCCGGGTCATGTGACGCCGGTATATCTTTCGGGACATGCGGCGACAGGCTCGACTGTTGTGACGGTTTGTAATGCTAACAATGTTTCCGAGACAATTGGCCCGACTGGTAACATTACCACGACTGCTAGTTCTGTACAATCTAATAAAAGAGGACTCGCTTTTTCTGTTGAAAATATCCTGGATCCGAATAAGTTCACCGGCGGTCGCGTGATACATGGAAGAATGACGCATCGTCGGCGACGGCGCGCTGGTAGCGTTCATGAAGGTAAATTTTTATATGCGATTACAATAATTTAGTTGAAAGGTGAATTACTGTTCTTATAAATGATGGTAATGTGTTCCTCAAGATTCGGTGAAAAAGAAACGCGGTGTTTTACTTTATACAGTTAGTCTCTAAGTATTTTTTTCTGTGGAAGCATTTGTTTTAAATCAAAGTGTAGATTACTACATGTACTTTATTTTCAACGTTAATTATTAAAAGCAATGCCTTTATTGTCTAAAAGGATGATAAAAGGTAAAAAAGATTGCTAATTTTTTCTTCATTAGAAGGAATAGTAGATTTAATAGATGTTCCACTCAATTAAAATTGCAAAACCCATTGCACTGAAAACACCTTTCTCAATTTTTACTTAATTTCCAACCCTATTGAAAAATTCTGCGTGCAATGATTAGAAATTGTGTGTTTGTATTGCCACCAGATATAAATCGTTAGGATTGTGAACATAATTATACGCGAATCAAGGTGGGTAAACCTAAATGGTGCTTATAGGGGCCCATTGTGAATTTCACTTTTGCTTTTCGCGCACTTTGTTAGTTTAACTAGGTACTATCACAAGCTTTAGTTTATTGAAAGGAAAGAAAAAAATATTTATTTCTTTTATTTCCCAAAATTTAGATTGAGATCTTGTTTATAATTTCCAGTACAATACATTTTAATATGATCTAATCAAATTGGAAAAAAATTTTAGTTTTCGAGAAAAATCCATTTGTGAATTAATATTTGTGTAATACATTCGCACCTTTTAGTTTACTAATGTGTTATTTTCCCTTGGGTGAGTTTTTGTGGCTTCTTTACACTTTTCATTTTTATTTTTTATATATAATTTATTCTTTCTTATTAGGCGTTGAAGACATGATAAAAATGTGTACATTCAGAGGTCATTTCCAAAAAGTATTTAAATATTCAAAATACTTTTTAATACAAGAAAACCCTTTTCATTCTCTTAGGTCAAAAATTCATCAATAGTGTTATTTCTACATCCTCTAATTCTAATATTCTAATCCTCAGACAGAATTCATGAAATTCTTGATGGACTGATAAAAAAATATATACTTGTTTGATACAAAATTCGACAATCTTTTGATCTATGAAAGACAAAATCATTATTAAATGATGACATATGAAACTCTAGACGTCCTCATTCTTTTGAGATACTGTACGAATAATAATAGAAATAATTCATAATTTTTGTTGAAAAAAAGTATTTAAGTTTTCACCCAGCAATAAATTAGCTACTTTATATTCTTGTACCATTTAGCTTGTTGAATGAGATAAATTTGACAATGCTCATTTCACAAAATATACGAGTTTTGAAAGTAAAGCACATAAATCTCATGAAACAGTTTGATGAAAAAACAAAGTAAATAAGCATAGAAAACAGACATATTTCTGTCACTTGGTTGTAATTTGGTTATTTCCGACGGCTAATTTGCGACCAGGTTTACGATCAGCTTTCTCGTTTAAATAAAGCCTAACCTAATAAAAATTTGAGATCCAGGATACTTTATTAATTTTTAATATGAATAATAAACAAATTGCGGACTGGCTAGTTTTTAACTTAATTTTCAAGTTATTATATCAGGGATACAAAGATAGTTTAAGTTTAAATAAACTGACAATAATATCACAAAATGATTGTAAATATTTTCTTATCAAACATATTTTTTGTTTTGATTCATGACGTCTACTTTTTTTGTGTTTTTGCTTAGATTTTAATGAGATAAGAACTATGGGTCTTCCTCGTTCTAAAATTAGAGACAGGATTTGCTTCTCGCAATTTTAAGCATACTGCAGTTATTTGTGCGTATAGGATACGTGGAAAGGACGAGTAAAGTGTTGATGTAGGCGGATCTTTAAGAACGGAAAGACGTAAGTCTCCCGATATGATGGTAGTGTCGAGTGTTAGATATTTTCGCGACTTCGTAAACTGTGATCTTTATGACATCCGCCAAATTATCCCATTTTTACAATGATCTATTCAAATCTTAAATAGGACAATAAGATGTAATAGTAATAGAAATCCATCTCACTGGTATTAACAATAGGCCTTAGGTGATGAAAGTCAAAAGAATTATTTAATATTTTGAAGATCCTTTAATTTTACAGAAAATCATCAACAATAAATGAAAAACAAGTCCCTTCTGAAAATACAAGGCCTAAGTTTAATTAAAATGGACTGAAGTTTTTAAATAATGTTAATAATTCTTATTTTTACATCAGGTAAAGATCCGGCAAAAATCGTATACAATTGTTTCGGCGAGTGACATACTCAACCTGTTTTATCATGAAAGTTTTTAGATTTTTTAGTAAAAGCTATGCTTAAATTATTATATTTATACCAATAGTAAAAGTAATGCAGTTGCGGCGTGGCTCGGATGGTAGCGTGCTTGGGTGACTCTCCAACACTCCAAATGAATAGCCACCGTTGTCAGTTCGCAAATTCTAAAAGTTTCGCTTCCATGGATATCTGTATATCCTACTAAATAATATTAAATACTTAATCATAGCATCCCTTGTGCACTATTTGTTTCTTGCATTATAATATTAAAGTTGTAAATTTTCAAGCATAACGATATATACTACATTACCTATTGATACAAATAAACTGCTAATCTATACAACTCAACACTAATGCTATAATTTTTTTTTAACATCTGATATATTATTTTATTTATTCATTCTTTCCACTTATAACTCTGGCAGTTTTTACATATCGAAATCTCTCCTTCTCAACAAGAGATCGACAGACATTAAGCCTTTGACTAAACTCTACTTTCCTCAATTATCCCGAATGTACCACTCTCAATAAACCTTAAGGTAGTGCCTGACGTACTTAATCCTGTAGAGCCCCTACATCCCCTACTGTCTGCAGACAGATCTTTTATTAGCAACTCTCGCACTCGCCTGAAAATTTGGCCAGGGGTGAGGAAAACTGCAGAAAACCAAAACTCCCGAGCACAGTCCGTTATCAACAGACAAGTTTGGATGTAGAAATTTGATTGTATCGAGTGCCCACACCCACCCTCGTCATCAAACCTCCTGCTCGAAAGTAATTAAAGGCAGCGAGAAAACTCGACTAAGTCAGAATCACAAACGGTCACCCATCCGAGTGCTAACCGCGCTCATACGTACCTAATAATAATTCTCACTAAATTCTTTTTTCCAAATATAACTATTAGGAGTGTGCTTGATATTGGTACCGAAGAAAATAATAAGTTACTCTTTCCATTGAATAATCTATTTACAAAATTGATAGCATTTTCTTTCCATTAAAATAATTTAGCACTTCCGTTTCTGACTTATATTTGCCAACGAGAAAATATATTGATAAAGTGAATAACATGATTTCCTGAGAATTCACGGTGTCGGAAGTCAATATGTTCACATTCGACGATTACTTGGATGATTGCTTGTCCGTTAACGGTCGTTCAAACACTTACATTAGTGTGTCTAAAAACAGCCATCTGGTGGTTACTGGGTATGCGTTCTCATTCCCGAAGAAGCGAGAACTTGAGTATCTTCTTAATGACGGGATGCGCTGCTGACATGTAAATCTTTAATACGATCAGCTTCACGAAAACGAACTCACCGAACGAAATATTGGGCAATTTCCTCGAACATTTATACAGCTTTCTGAATTTCGTCACTTCATTCTTTTTAAAGATCTAAAAATTGTTTCGACTGCATGATTATTCGAGTTCAAATCATCACTCTTGACGTTTTATACAAAAATTAAAAAGTATTTTCTTATCTCGCTCAAAAGTATTACTTAAGACTGCGTCTTTTTGAAAATCTATCCAAAGATTGAAACGGACTGCTGACTGCTGAATAGACTGAATAGTAATTGCATAATGCATAATTATACAACCCAAAGTACGAGTTTATTTCACAGCCACCCAAAAAAAATCTTTTTTCGGGTCTGGAGGTCAGACCATGCTTACTATATGCTTTTGGGGTCGCTGAATCCGAATCCGAGGTCCAAAAAACCTCAGCACGTCAGGATTCTGACATAACGTCAAAAAACCTAACAAACAATTTTTTTCGAGTCCGGGGGTCAGACCATGTTTATTATATGTGTTTGGAGTCGCTGAATCCGAATCCGAGGT
>JAUMHM010000016.1:24846891-24862222 GCA_032362435.1 Melikaiella ostensackeni | reverse complement strand
TATTATTAGAGCTCAAAAACCCTCAAGCAAATTAAAGTGGAGCAATTCTTCTTATTAACAAATAACTGAAAATTGGAAACATTTTTTGATACGTTCAGCTGCATTGTTTATTTCGGGTAAGATATAGAGTAAATATGTATGCTACATGATTCTTAGGAGGTGAAATAGGCTTTCATATGAGCTCTCATCAAACCTTTTACGACTATAGTAATAGTTTATGAAATATCAATTTGTTAATTATGGGCGCGCGTTCGCTAAGTAAGCGGCGTATGTAATGATTTTTTAATGTCATAGAAAAGAATTCATCCACCTTCTCTTTATAAATCCATGAAGTGGAAGGTTTACTGAGAATGAAAGAATTTTTTTGGTATCGAAAGCCAAAGTTGGCAGGGTGGGGGGGTGAGTGGATTTTTTTTAGCTGAACAATAATATTTCAAAAAGTTACACTCTCAGTGCGTTTTAATTCAGTGAATCTGCTAATAGATAGTGCTTCTTCATGAAAAAGTGATTCTTGGATAGAAAAATAATTCAATTTTTAGCAACAAATTGTTACACACAATAATTTTTTCCATACTTACGCTCTTCCCAAAATTTTGAAGAAAAATAAGAAAAACCCAAGGTTCAACAAGGATGTCAACTATTCTTTCACCAATTTTCTACTTGCAATAGTGCAAAATTTTTCAAACAATGAAAAAATCAGATTACTTTTCCGGAAGTAACCATCCAAGCAGCCGTTCCAATTTCCACTTCATTGTTAATTAACAATATACGCAATGGTTTGACATAGCTCAGTATTTCATTAGACCGTTCCCCCAAAACATTTTAAGCAAAAAAAAATTGCTGTATATTTTCTGTTCCAGCAAAAGGTCCTTTCTCGTCTAATTTGTCTGGGCTCTACGTTTTCAAAAATGAAAATAATGTTGCATTCTGTGCTCAGCACAAATCAACAGCAAAAAATTTCTGCGTTAAAGAAAATTTGATGTGATTAATCATTTTTGTTCTTTGGTGAGGCAATATCAGCTTAACGTGAAACTGGAATTACTACACGCTTTTGGAAAAAAACAGAGCACAAAATTTTTTCCTCAGCTTAAGCTAGAACGAAATTTGCACAAAATTATTGCATGTTGCCCACGTACCTTAGATTACTTATTATGGTAAATATTTTTGGGCAATAAATGCGCAGTTCTATATACATTAGGGCAATATGACTGTTTTTAAACACATATTTTCTCATCTTGAGGAGACGAGAATCCTAAGAGGGTAATTTGATGTCATTTGTCGATTGTTTAAAGTAGACTATAAGCTGGATACAGACTTTGCAACTTCCTTTTGGCGCAATTCAAAATTTACGGTATGGAATCACCCTTTTAATTTTATTCAGAGATATGAGTTTTTTATAGTTTGCGGACTATCAAAGAAAAATCCTTCCTTTTTATCCCAGTGCAAAGTTATGAAACATATCGCAAATTTAAAGATTTTTCCTTTCATGTACGGTTATCTGACTACTAAATACTAAATACTAAATATGTAAATCGCTACTCTGGTGTACTATCTCAAGATTCATAGACGAGGTTAGATAAGATCTAATATCTTCTTAAAATGAAAAAAGCTTTGAGAGCGGATATTGTAATGTCATTTTTTGATTTGTTGTGAATTAGCAGCTGAATATAGTCATTCAAATTTTAATTTATGGAAATTTAAAATTGAAGGGTTGAAAGCGCCCCTAATTCTAAGATTAATGAGTTTTTCTATAGTCTGCGGGCTGAAAGAAATCTATGAAAACGTATGTAAAATAATCGCTTGAACAGGAATTGCATGCAATCTTCGTGTTTGTTTAGCCTTAGATGGAGTTTACTACCCATTTAGATATTTGAAAATAAGAGAATAACGAAGAACTCTACTGTACTATAAAATATTTACTTAGAAAAATCTAAAAAAACTCCAAAATTCTTATCGTCCTTTTTCCTAAGAGAAGAAGCTCATACGAGAAAAACGTAATCCTGAATGACGCAGGTGTCTTCATTACGGAAACCAAATCAATAGTATCTGTGAATCGCTCATTAGCACTTCATTTCGACCTTGATGTACGAAGAACTTGTCACATCTTTCTTTGTTTTCACCTTAGCTAGAAATGACTAATTACTCGCCTCTTCGATAACGAGAGGTTTTTCCTGCTTCGCTCAGTAACCATTGAAGCGAAAAGAAGAAGTCTGTGAATTTGTCGGCACGTGACCTTCTTTGTTACGTTCAATCACGTCAAGATACCAGAGCAAGATTAATGGTCCTGGCCACTCGAAGCGATCCTGATGGATAAGAAAAATGTGCGGAAGGGAAAATTCCTGCGACGTCCTTAAGGGAATATATGGTACAGAAACGTGAATTTTGTCACCTATTAGGGGAATATGAGCTCACTTTGTAGATCATAATTGGAAGTGATAAATTTATTATTCATTTTAATATAAGACTGGAAGACGGAATCAGGAACTTAAAATGTAAAGGGTGCATGGATTATAAAACGGGATAGCATCTTCAAGAGTGCTTCTGAAGTGTGCGGTACTGCGGTTGTAGGGAGGAAGACTGGAGATGCTTGGTGGAATGATGGGATCCGCGTGGCTGTTAACGTGAAGGCAAGCATATTCAATTAAGCTGAATATTAAAGATCTTAGCAATAATGAGAAGACTAGACTATAAAATGATTATAGTCATAAAAACAGAAGAATGAAAATGCTAGTCGAATAAAGCAAGTATAAAATCAAAGATGAAGAAGATGAAAATATGCAAAATGGTTTTAAAGGCAATGAGAAATCATTTTGAAAATGGGTTGAGAAGATTAGGTAAGGCAGTGGTACAGAGTTAGTCGGCATTAAGAATACTTCTAGTGAAATGGTATGGGATACGGACAAAGTGAAAGTCTGTATGAGTGATTTTTTCAAGAAATTGTATTTAAGCTAAGCTATGGAACATAACAACTGTGACACAAAAGAGGAGAAGTTAGACAATCAGGTTGTAGGTGACGAAAGAGGAATCGATATCTGCGACATTTTATCCGTAATTCGGAAACTAATGATTGTGGAGTCTAATGAAATCGCCACTGAAATGATTATGAGTGGTTGCAGATATATGTTTGTATAGCTCAGCAAAATTATAAATACGTGTTCTGAGAACGGTGAAGTTCCAAATGATTGCAGAAAGGCGATTATGGTTCCACTTTACGAGGGAAAGGGTGATAAAGGTGACTGTATTGATTATATAGCAATTAACCGTGATTAGATTGGATTAGTACCGTGGGAAATGTATTTACGAGAATAATTATTGGTGAAGTCATGGGAATAATAAAAGAAAGGATCTATCAAGTCCAATATGGATTTATGCCAGGGAGATCATGTGTAATTCTAATACTTAGCTTGAGACGGATCATAGACAAAAGTTTGGGAGTAAACGAAAAAGTCTTCTTTGCAATTGTTGATCTGGAAAAATCTTTCAATAAGGTGGATTGAACTAAGCTTTGGGAAGTCCTGAAAGAGTATGGACTAAATGCTTGGCTTCTCAAAGCAATAACAGCAATATATAATGGTAGTAAAGCGAGTCTAAGAGTGGATGGACAACCGAGCGATTGATTTGAATTAAGCAGGGCGTTATAGGTAAGGCTGTATGTTAATTTCACTTAGTTTTGAGCATAATAGCTTTAAAGTTAAAGTTTCAAGCTTACGTTTGAGTCAACGTGAAAGATTCTTGCACGTCTCACTGATTTTGTGTAGGCTTCCAAAGAGTGCCAAAAGCACTTTTTTTTATCGTTTTTTTAATCGTTAGTTTTATTTTCTGAATATTTCCGGATTTGAGTGCAGTCTGTTAATAACTTTTTCCGCGATTGTAACATCAAATATTTTTCTCCCTCCGATGTGGTGAAATCCAGAGCTCAAAACATATTAAAATCCACTACCTCTTGCGAGATTGGTTTCAAATGTAACCTGATCAACATCATTGTGAAGGATATATAAAAAAGAAAAAAATATACAAAACGAAGGGAAGATACTGAGTAAATCAAGTGACATAATGAGATCGAAGTTTCCAAGTAGCCAAGAGGCTGAAACATAATCTTGACAAAAGTATCGTGTTATTGAAGTGAAATTCCATTTGACGAAAACCACTGATTCCAATGATATCACTGAACTGGAATCGCAATATGAAACGAAATCGGAGATAGGAGTTGAGAAAGGATAACCGATAACCGAGGCGAAATAAATATAACAGGTGCAAAAAAAAAACGGGACAGTAGAGAAAGATATAATACAGAATGGTGGATTAAATTAGACACAATCAATCGGCGTCGAGCAGGTATGGAATGGAGAAGGTGAGCTTGGCGACCTGTATACGACGGGCAAGAACGAATGCGCGTTAACGAGATACAAATCCCATTACGGCGTAAACCTTCTCGATCCGTCGCACAGTGGGGCAAAACGTAAAAATTTGTTCCAAAACAGCCTAGAGCCGAGAATTCTTAATCGATTTTGATCGTTTCTTTTTGAAGGCTCTCAACCAAATTCCAAAGAGAATCATGAGAGCCATTTCTTGAATTTTTTTATTTATCGCACTTTTGTTCTAACAAATAAAGTAAAAAATGGCAATTTTTATAACTTTATTTTTAATCTTTCCGTAAGCGATTGGAACAAACTCGGGATCAATCGAAATGAGTGTAGTAACATCTTATATACGAAATTAATTTATGAGATGTATTATATAATTTTTATAAACAAATTTTATAAACAAATTTCAGAGTTGGTGGTCCTACGATTCAAAAAATTTCTTTTCAGCATATCTACCATGTATTCCACCGTTAGTCGTTTAGGAATGGAAAATATTGTAGTAGATGAATATTCGTTAATCTTGTAGACAAATTATATAAACTAATGCAAAATTCAGGCATTTGAAACAAGAAATAAGTTGCGTTTTCATCAGAATGGTTTGAAATAGTACTCACAGTTCTAAAATATCAGGGTACTTTATTGTTCAATAACATTTATCACTGTATAAAAAAATTCTATAAACACATGCAATATTGTGACATTTATTCACAAAAATACAGTCTGCTTTCACTAAAACGACTTTCAATTGGTTAATTAGTGATGATCCATCAGAAAGCCTTGTACCTCTAATAGATTTGTTAACGTTATAAACAAATTATAAAAACGAATGCACTATTTGGCGTTCTGCTTTCACCAAAACGACTTTAAATGCATTTAATATTGATGTTCCATTAGAAAACCTTGTCCTTTCAACATATTTGTTAATATTAAAAACAAAATTATATAAAAAAATGCCCCTTTCAGTCATTTATTTGAAGAAATATATTCTGCTTTCACTGAAACTATTTCAAAATTGGCCTAAGAGTGATGTGCTGTCAAAAAAATCGATTTTGATAACATATTTGTTAATGTTTTGAACAAATTGTATAAAAAAATGCACGATAGGGCCATTTATTTACACAAATATATTATATTCTCACTAAAACGACTTTAAATTGGCCTGATAGTGTTATATTTAAAAAAAATCGATGTGTGCAACACATGTGTTATTGTTTTAAACAAACTGTATTAATGCTTTTACTGTTCGACCGTATATCCGTAGAGAAAAAATATAGGTTTAACTAAAACCATTTTGCTTTGGCTTAACAATGATGCTCAATCAGGGTGATATTTTCTTATACAATTTGTTTAAAATATTAACAAATATGTTTTGCAAAAGTCGATTTTTTTGACAGCACTTCACTGTTAGGTCAATGTGAAATAGTTTCAGTGAAAGCAAAATGTATTTCTGTAAATAAATGTCCGAATAGGGCATTTATTTATTAGGTTTTGTTTATAAAATTATCAAATATGTTGGAAGGACAAGTTTTTTGATGAAACGTCACAACTAAATATATTTAAAGTCGTTTTAGTGAAAGCAGAATGTATTTCTGTAAATAAATAGCCAAATGGTACACTTTTTTATATAATTTGTTTATAAAATTAAAGAATATTCATTGGTTAGAATATTTTTTATTCTAAACCACTAATGGTGAAAGACAAAGTAGATTTGCTGAAAAAAATTGATTCGTAGAATCACCAACTTTGAAACTTTTTTATAGAATTTGTTTATAAAAATTCATTGATACATTTCATAAATTAATTTTGCATATGAGATGCTAGTACACTCATTTCAATCGATCCCAAATTTATTTCACGTTTTAAAGGAAGGATAAAAATGAATTTGTAAAAATTGCTATTTCATCACTTCGTTTGTTGATGCAAAAGTGCAATTAAGAAAAAATGAAAAATCAGCTTTCAAGATTTTCTTTGGAACTTAGTTAAGAGCATTTAAAACAAAAGTATCAAAATCGATTAAGTATTGTTGGCTCTAGGCTGTCTTGGGACGAATTTTCACAACAAACAAAATTTTAACAAAATTTAAGTGGGACAAAAAAAACGTTCGTGGACAAATTGATTTTCAGAATACAATTTTCATTCGATTTGAATTTTTATCTCAAATTAAAGGGGATAGAATTTCGCAAAAAACGTCTGTCTTTCAAGAAATTAATTGTTACTTTTCTTTAATTAGTTAAACATAATGAAAACAAATTTACTTTAAACGAGCACCGTTTTTGATTATATATTTGTATTCAATCTAAAATGCATATCAGTGATCAAGCTATCTAAGAACATTGTCTAGTTGTAGTTTGGAGTTTCAAAACCAATTGCATTTGTTATAAACAAATAAGTACTCAAAAATGTTTTCATGGGGACTTACAGTGTTTGATCATCTAGTTCTGACCAAATTTAAAAAATTTATAAGTTGAACGAGTTTTTCAATCGAATAGTTGAAAATTAATAAATAATTTGTTATGTTGTAAACAAATTTTATAAACAGTCGCTCCCTGAAATAATTTATAATGAGAATACGATTGTTCATCACTAAATCCACCAGTGTCAGTAGGCAATGAACCTTATGCATCATAATAATTCATCGCATCACAGTTAAAAATTGTTCAAACGAACCTAATTAACAAATTCACTGTTTGTATATTTTGCGATTTAGCAATCTCGTTCTTTCTACATAATCGCCTGTAAGTAATGAATTTCCAAAGTGGGCTGTAAAATTCGCACCAGCATATTCAGTTTGTTATGTTATAAGCAAATTTTATAAACAATTGCTCCTTGAAGTCATTTATAATGAGAATTCGGCTATTTCTCTTACAAAATGCACCAGTATTAGAAGGCAATGAACCTTATTAATCATATTAGTTCATCACATTACAACTAAAAATTGTTTAAAAAAACCTTAATAACAAATTCACTGTTTGCGTATTTTTCGACTGACGAACGTTGCTTTTTCAACATGATCACCTGTAAATAATTAATTTTCAAACTTTGCTAGAAAACTTGTATTATAATATATAATTGTTATCGCCATGTCTAAATAACTTAAAGTTTTTTTCCCACGAAGAAAAACAGAATTTTCAGCTTATGAAAGCATAAAAAAAGCAAAATGCCTCGCAAGACTGTTAATTTGAATAATAGTTATATATTATTGTAAAATTTTCGTAGCAAAGTTTAAAAATTTATTACTTACAGGCGATAATGTTGAAAGTACGAGGTTTGTAATCTACCAGTATCAACTGGTGCATTTCGTGAAGGATCAGCCGTATTCTCATTATAAATGACTTTAACATTGACTTTAACAATTTTTAAAAAAGTAACAATTAATTTTTTTTTAAACGGACGTTTCACGCTCAAATTCATTTTCTTTTATTAAAAAAAGATATTCAAATCGATAAAAGTTGTAGTTTAAAAATCAATTTGTCCACGGACGTTAAATGACCAAACACTCTTAATCCACTCGAAATTATTTTCAAGTACTTATTTGTTTATGAGAAATAAAACTAATTTTTAAACAATGTTCTTAGATAGTTTGGTCACTCATATAAGGCATTTTGGATTGAACACAAGTATTTAAAAAAAGCGGTGGTCGTCCAGAGTGAATTTTTTTTTATGTCGTTTAACGATTTAAAAAAAAAGAATTAATTTCTTTAAGAAACATATGTTTCACGCTCAAATTCATTTCCTTTTATTTGAAAAAAAATTTTTAAATCGATAAAAGTTGTAGTCTGAAAATCAATTTGTCCACAGACGTTTTTTTTGCGCCAATGTGCCCCCTAGGACTTCCAAACGCCGTATTTCTCTCTCACGTGGGGCTACGGGCTATGGGCCATGAGCCACACCAATTCGGATAAAGTCTTTTTTCTCTTTCTTTTTCTTCCTCTCTTACTCTCCAAGCAAACTCTCTTTTCATCTTTCTCTTTATATATATATATATCTCTCTCTCT
The DNA here is from genome assembly GCA_032362435.1 of Melikaiella ostensackeni. Classification (NCBI taxonomy): domain Eukaryota; kingdom Metazoa; phylum Arthropoda; class Insecta; order Hymenoptera; family Cynipidae; genus Melikaiella; species Melikaiella ostensackeni. The sequence goes on along the minus strand of JAUMHM010000016.1, from coordinate 24,853,863 downwards.
CCAACTCACCACCATTGCCCCCTTTACCCTCGTGTCTGCAACTCCCACGGGCTAGAGCCAGGGAATATCTGTCCCCGGGACATCTGGGCGCTGATTGAATCTCTGATATCCTCTCACTCATTGAGAGAGAACGATTGGCCGTCCGTTCATTCGTTTCGCATTGCTTCGTACTATTCGAATCTTTTGCAAGTCGCACGAGAGAAATTCGCGGACACACGAGTGTATCGCGAAAAAAGTCCAAATGGGATACACGCCTGATATGACCAAGGAAAGTAAATGAATTAATCGGGAAGAGCCACACAGCTTAAAACCCACTGAAGACCACTCCGCCGCTATGAAAGTCGTTACATTAATTACGTTTTACAGAAAAATTTAACGAGGAAATTATTCAATTGCTGTTGCGATTTTAGTTTTTGCAGAAAAATAATCAAGATATAATTCTTTTGGAAAATCTGTTTGAGAAAGTCTTTTGATTTTTCTCAATTTGCGCAACTTTTGAGCGTGTCTAGGTCGAGCGTCTGTCGGATCTCGCGTCTCGCGCTTGATAATACTCAAACCGCGGTTTCAGTCCCCCTGTTTCGGTCTTCCTAGAACGGCTGGCCCTCGCAGTTTCTGCGGCGCGCAGGGGGAGAGAAGGTGTTCAACCAAGCGTGAAACACCAGCAGCGTATAGACAAAGGCGCAGTGCGCGGGTACTCATGTTCGAACTCACTTTTGGAGATTGCGTAATATTAGGAAATGGTTCTTACGGCCCTGACTATTTACTTTTGGATCCCTCCGATTTGGGACCAAAACAATTTGAAAACAATCCCCGACACTGGACTAAAACCGAGGTTTGAGTGTATTTACCTCGTGCTGCGCGCTCGATCTATATATCTCCCTCATATTTGTGTAGAAACTTTTTGAAATTGATAGTTAAGTCATTGACAACTGTAATTTAATTGATTGTATTTGTAATATATTGTAATTAATTGTAATTGTAATTAAGTTATTAAATAAAATTAAAGTAATTAAAGTAACTAAAATTAATTGTAATTGTAATATATTGTAGTTGTAATTTAATCGATAGTGAACTCTCTTTTGTTGAAGCTCCTTCGGCTTTAACAAATACAAATAATACAAATAATACAAATACAAATACAAACAAATACTTCAATATCTTAAAGTATGTCCAAAATGCGAAGTTTTCTATATTATGATGATATCCATTGTAATGAATTTATGTTATATTAATTAAGGTACCATGATTTTCCTGACTAATTATCTTCTTTACTTAATAAATTAGGTTATTGTATTTATTATTACTTTCAAAAATTTTAATTTAGATTTGTTATAAATTTGTCTCTGATTAGCCGGAAAGGAGGTACTTGAAAGTCTATTTTTGATTTGTGAGCCTTTTTGTATTCTGTTTTTAGTGCATGAAAAAGGTCATGAGAAAGTAGATATCATATCGATCTCAATAACACATTTAAAATGCAGTCGAAAATTTCATTGTGTCTTGTGCTATTTTTCTATAAATTTTAATTTTTTACTTTCAACAGCATTTTTTCACGATTAAGACGAAAACTACACGTCTTATGAAAAACTGGCCAATAACAAATTTTTAGACCTTTTTTCAATTAAAAATTTTATTACTGAACATTTTCTTGAATCTTGTGTTATTTTAACATAAATGTAAATTTTTTATTTTCAATGTTATTTTTTAGAAATTAAACGAAAAGTATGCGTTTTATCAAGAAATATGTTCAAAATATTTGTAGATCTTTTCTAGAGTAACAATTTCTCAGAACAACGTTTTTTTGTATCTTACATGGTTTGACCCGGAAATGAATTTTTCTATTTTTAATAACATTTTTTAAAATTAAAATAAAAACTATGTGTCTTATGAAAAAAATATTTCGAGGAAAATATGTAGATCTTTTTAAGGTGAACAATTTTGCGTCTTAACAGCTTTTTCGTATTAGTTTTGCTGAAAACTGGAATTTTTTATATCTATTAACATTTCTCATAATTACAACAAAAACTATGCATCTCATAAAAAAATAGTTTACATAAAATTTCTAGATCTTTTTGAAATTCACAATTTCGCTATCAACATATTTTCGTATCTCGCACATTTTTTCAGGAAAGGGGTATTTTTTATTTTCAATAACATTTGTAGCGATTAATAAAAAGCTACGCGTTATTCAACAACAAAGTTTAAACTTTTCAGTGTTACCATTTATTTTGAGATTTTCTCATTCATTAAAACAGGTCATAAATCAATGTAATAATTAACTAAGGATAATGAATAGCGTCTCTCAAAGATCGAAATGAAATATACTTTCTTACGAAAATTTTTGGTGTACTGAAAAAGGAACACCCACAAAGTTCATAAATTAATACTAGACTTCGAGACTATTCACTTTTCCGACTCATTAGAGACAAACGTACAATAAATTTGCAAACAAAAAGGAAAAGAGAGGGAGAAAAAGGAAAAAGCCAACCAAAACCAACATCACTCTCATTCTTTTTTCCGTTCTTTTTATACTACTGGGGACCAACATGTTTCAAAGCCAATTTAGACTCACACATCAAGGGTAATTTAAAGGATAACTACAGTTATGAATAATGAAACATATGTTAATTGTGTGTATGTGCATGGCAGCTTTCTCTTTTAACTAAATTCAAATAGATTTATTCAATTTATTGATATTTTCTTGTTAGAAAGGAATATCTATTTTGAAAAAACCATGAAACTTGCATTCTATCAATAATTCCTTCTGTAATGCATCCGATATAAGTTTTTACTAACTGAATAAATTCATGTAATACTCCCATACCGGATTTTCAGTAATATCCATCATAAAATAACATTCCGCCAAATTTTTATCAATTAAAATGAAAATTATATTGACAAGAACATGAAAATAAGATATCAAAATAATTTTTTATATAATTTCCTGCGTATGATATCCAAAAATTTGTATTCCAAAGTTCGGCAAATACCTCAACACAACACTAATTGAACAAAAACTTCAATTATTTTTCAAAATCGTTTGTAAATTTGGTTAATTTTCTGTTTCTATTCAAAGACAGAAGCATAAGTCAACTTTTTTAATATATTTTTTTTTTATTTAGGATGAAAAATTCTTCACCAGGAAGAATATTCAGAGGAACACGAAATGCACTGAATGAAAATATTTCTACGACTGACACGTCTATATAGCTACTTAGACAAACAAAACGTTTTACCTTTTTTTTTGAGAGAGAATAACCAGTCCCAAACCCTAGTAAAAATAATCTGTTCGAAGAATGCCAATAGATTTTAGGAAACTATACAGAAGTCTTAGCCCCAAATATCAAGATTCAAAATTTATTCCAAAAAAGAAAGAATAAGATAGTAAAATATTTTACTATTAAATATGAAATTTAATTTCAATTGAAATCAAATACGATATCTCAAATTATTTACATCCTTCTGGAAACTTTATCATATTTATAATAAGTTCCAGGATGACATTTTAACTATATCAACAGTATACTTAGAACAATTGAAATGTATAGTAGGCTGAAAGTATATTAAATATATTTGAAATAAAAAACATCTTTAAAAAATCGTGAGATTAGAGAAAGCGTAAATAAAGTATTCAATGGTTCATAATATGCGCATATCGTTAGTATGGCATCTTTCTCAGAATACCACTTCTTGTAGGCAACGAGGGTATAATTTCTTTTACCTGAATGTATGTAAAACGTATGGCAACCTTATTTTTTGATAAGTACCCAGTTAACATTTTAATTAGTTGTAAAATTGAAAATTGTATGTAAGACCTTATGGCAACCTTATTTTATGATGAGTACCATCTTAACATTTGAATTAGTTGTACAATTGAAAAACCTGAAAAAATTATTACAAGATTTATGTGCACAAAACATGGGAAATGAAGGAAATAGATCATAGTGCTAAGATCAAATTTTGTGGGTTAATTTAGAACCAATCTATTCAGATTATTCCATTTTCAATAAAGAAAGAGGTAATAATCCAAAATAACGCATTTCTAAAAAATTGCTAACTTCATCAAATTCGTAAACTATGAGTAAAGTAGATATCTTTTGGTAAATTGAGTTAACCATTAAAGCCTCAATTAAAATAAATCTTAAGTATTCATAGGCAATCCTGCAGATTGGAACCAATCCCTCCCTAATGTCTCTCTCTTAAAATTTCTTAAAGATCGAAATGAAACCTACTTTCTTATGAAAAGTTTTGGTGTACTGAAATTGGATATTAAACGCAGGAAGTTATATAAGAAATTATTTTCTTTTCTTATTTTCATGTTTTTGTTAATATAATTTTCATTGTGATTGATAAAAAGTTGGGGGAATGTGATTTTATGACAGATATTAATAAATGTTCCGAATAGGAGTATTACATGAATTTATTCAGTCAGTAAAAACTTAGATTGGATACATTACAAAAGGAATTATTGATAGAATGCAAGTTTCATGTTTTTTCAAAAAAATATATTTCATATTAAAAAAAAATTTGTTTTGTCTTCAACAAAAAAAAGACAAATGAGCTTCAAATGAGAATATCAATAAATTGAATTAATTTATTTGAATTTGTTTAAAAAGAAAAGCTGCCATGCACATATAAAAAAATAATATATGTTTCCTTATCCATAACTGTAGTTGTCCTATAAATTACACCTGATGAGGAAGTCTAAATTGGCTTCGAAACATGAATAGATCGGTTCTAAATCAACCTACAAAATGTACAGTGTGTTAGACAAATGCACACTTTGACTATTTTTCATGAATAGGCTTAATTTTTTTGTGGAATCAACTCGAAAGACTCTATGCTGCCATATTTTTCATAGTGAAAAAACTGTTAATTATATAAACAATTTATATAAACATGCACATTTTGACTGCTCTTTGATGAATAGGCTACTTCTTTGTTTGCGAAATTAACTCCAAATGTCTTGCTAAAGGCTCCTTGCTATCATATTTTCTATAGTGACAAAAACGGTTAATTATATAAATAATTTTTTAAACAAATGCAAATTTCGAGCATTTGTTTACGAATGGGCCTAATTTAAAAAAAAAATTAATAGCCTTCGTCAATTTGAAATATAGTATATGACAGGAAGAATTCTTTGGCAAGACATTTCAAGTTCATTCCGAAAAATGAAGCCCGTTCATAAAAAATAGTCAAAAATAGTAAATATGTGCATTTGTTAATAAAAATTGTTTATATGATTAACAGTTTTCGACATTATGAAAAATATGTCAGCAAGAAGTCTTTGCGAGACACTTCGAGTTGATTCCGCAGAAAAATGAAGCCTATTCATAAAAAAATAGTCAAAATGTGCATTTGTTCATAAAAATTGTTTATATAATTATCAGTTTATGTCACTATAAAAAATATGACAACAAGAAGTCTTTGTAAAGACACTTCGAGTTCATTCCACTAAGAAAAGTCCAGTCTATTCATAGAAAAGTGGTCAAAATGTTCCTTTGTTTGAAAAAATTGTTTAAATGATTAACAGTTTTTGTCACTATAAAAAATGTGGCAGCAGAGAGTTTTTGACAAGATATTTTGAGTTGATTTCACAAAGAAAAATGAAGCCTGCTTAAGAAAAAATGGTCTAAAGTGTGAATTGGTTTATAAAACTTGTTTATATAATTAACAGTTTCTGTTACTATAAAAAATATGATAGCAAGAAGTCTTTGCAAGACATTTCGAGTTAATTCCGCAAGAAAATGTAGTCTATTCATAAAAAAAATGGACAAAATTTACATTTTTTAATAAAAAATTGTTTGAATAATCGGTAAGCAACAGCTATTCTTAACTAAGTGTAAGAGCACATTATTATGTGTCATATTTCATACAAAAGCTATAAATTTAAAATAGCTGATTATTACGAATCAAGAAAAAATTATTTTTGTTCATTAGTTTGTTTGTAAAATTATAAACAATTCTTTTTCTCACTCTAAATCACTGGAAATTATTTTTAGTTATTTATTACATTGATTTAAGATCTGTTCTAATGAATTGAAAAGTCTTAAAAGAAATGGTATCACTGAAGAGTTAAACAAAAAAAATTTAAACCTTGTTGTTCAGTCACAAATATTGGTTTAGTCGGAGTGAAATATTTGCAGTCACATGTTATACCCGAAAGACTAACGGCGTGAAAAAACAAAAATTAAAATTCATTCAGAATTGTATTTCGAACTTTTTTTGTCCAAAAATGTGCTTTTTTTCCTCTATGGGCCGGGGTCAATGCACGGACAGTCTAAACGTACAGACTTCAAATTTATAAAAATATTTAACTCTTATTATTTTATTTTGAAAAACAAGGTGGAAACGTGATTTAGAAACGGAGTTTGAAGTTATTTTTACTATTTAATGGTAATTAAAAGAGTATATATTAATTTTACATTTTGGGGCAAACTGAAAAAAGGTAGGGGCTGTGACTAATTTATTAACATTCAATTAAAAATATAGTTGGCCGGCTATTTGTGTCATATAATAGGCAAACAAGATGTTTCTTTTAAATAAAATTTTACAGTGCGGATTATTTGATCAACTACAGAGTTCGGGAGAACGGGAAAGTGGGAGGAGTGTGTCAAATTTGTCACCAATCAATTAAAAATGTTGCTAATTTAATAAAAAGAAAAGCCTTCACGCAGGCCCCCAAGCGGCAGTTCACACGGAAACGTCAAGGTTTTCACTATTTAGTTCCGTCCTGGAACGTCGAGGGCGCCTCATTCGTCATTAATTGTACTGAACGCAGTGTCACTGCACAAGCCAAATTGCGTCTGTGTGAACTTACTCTTTTAGCTTTCGCGTGTTTGTTTATTATTATTATACCATTAAGCCAAATCCCTTTCGCGGTAAGCGTAAATCGTTTGGTTCTGGTCTCGTTTTACTACTGGGGATTAAGGAATTTGTATGGTAAATTTGGGTACGGGATGTTTAGGAGGAGAA